>LR812529.1:29251528-29548334 GCA_903798195.1 Danio kyathit | reverse complement strand
AAATCTCACACATGTGGCGTAGAAGAAAGAACAACAACTTATGAAACATTTTGTAAAGAAACCCACCAGTGCAGATTTCGACGTAGGTTTTTCGCTTCCCCGCCATCATTATTTATTTATTTTTCTCTTTTGAGAGCCAGTTTTTCAAGGTCATTTGCAGCACTGTATTTTCATTGAAATTCCTGACAAGCTTTGGCTGTGCTTTGCTTGCAGAAGGCCTCACTGCAAAAACCTGAGACAGCTGTGGCCGCTGCTGAAATTTCTGCATTCAGCAAGGAAACCCAAGTGCTGCATATGCAGAAAGTGGGAGACGTTTCCTGGAATGCAAACAACCTCCCTGTCGATTTTTGCTGAAAATGGGCCAAAGAGGTGTCTTTTGGGAAGGATCGCATCTTTATTGAGATTCAGACTGGCCTTTATGTATGATTTCCGCTCGTCTTAGCACCACCGGTGCAGTGTCTATAATCTCTGTCTTCTTTCTTCCTCTCTTCCTTTCATCTCACTCTCCTTCTTTCCACCAGAGAATATGAAGAAAATGTGCTGAAGCTGCATTTGTCCCTGCTGGCTGACACAAAAAGCAAATTTAGGACTCCCCTCCCTTCTTTCAATTAAAGCTTCTCATGAATATGGAGTTTTTCTGACCGTGCTGGAGCGAGGCACAAAATGAGAGCTAGCCTGTGAAAATATGAAAGTGACTTAAGCTTAAACAGTTGAAGAATTTAGAAAGAAGATTAGGGATCAGGCTGAGGGCACATGGTGTTGGTAATCATATTTCTGCATATTAAAGCCCAAGGGGCTTTTCGAGAATGCACGGAAATGCATGGATAATGAGTCTCTTTGGTTGCCTTCAGTCAGATGTTGCTGATTAAACTGGTCAAATGCTTGTTAGATCAGAAGGAATTCTGCCCTTCTGTTGTCGTGCTTAGGAAAGGTTCAATCTCTTCCCTTATATTTTGCTTTTTTTAAACATCTGATTTGCATTCAAGATTGACAAGAGGTCACCTCGAGGTGTTTTAGCTAATACACATAGCTTCAAAACAGACCCATCTGATGCCATTTGATGTCGTTGGGACGGTGTGAAAAGGAGTGGTCTGGTCCACTCTGTGTTTTACAACGGCCCTGTCAGCTTAATGAGGAGAGTGTTAACCTCTATCACTTCAATTGCTCACAGTCCCAGCACCCCTAATGACCCAGGAAGCCCTGGCCGGGGTTGTAGGGAGGTCAGGTTGAATTACAGGACATAAACAACAACACAAGCCTCCCATCAGCAAAGAAAATAAAAGCAAAGGCAGCTGAGGTAAGAGGGTGGAGCTGATGGCAGTTGTTGTTTTTTTTTGGGGGGGAGGCCAGCTAATCTTTTGAATTGATAACTAGCTGAGGAAAGTATTGATTGATTGATTGTTTAGAGTTTTTTTATGGTGATCTTGCACTTGTAAACTCCATTTGACCTGAAAGTGGACAGTGAAGAAATAATTTGAAGATGGATATAGATGCTGAAAATGGACACTGAAAATGAGGATAGATGGATGGAAAGAAAATTGGATTAAGATGGATAGATAATCATAACATGATTCAGAACGATATTAAAAATAGTGAGATAAACTGAAAATAGGAATGGATGGATGAATAGGTAGAAAATGTGGATAAATATTCAGATAGATATTAAATGGCTATAAAGATCTATAATGGAGATGAATAAGATGCACAGAATGAGATTCAGATGGATAATAAAAATGAGTGTACTTACAGAAAATAGATATGCATGGATGGATAGATCCTCGGAATGATATTCAGATTGAAAGACTGAGAATGAAATTCAATTCAATATCCAAAGAGATATTGGTAGATGTGTATCGACTGAAACAGATATATAGCTAGATAGGGAGTGAATGTCAGTTCACCGAGGTCAACTGGTTTTACTGGAGTTGGAGACAAGTCCAGAGACAAGGGGTCCTGGGGCACACGGACTCCCCCACCATCTGGCAGCCATAAAAGGGTTGGAAGTTTGAGTTTTAGGGGCTTTTTTACAGCCTTCCAGTGTGAGACATTGCAAGGCATCTGGATGCCCCCGAGCTCCTCAGCTTCCTCACAGCCCTCTGTTGCAGGTCAGAAGTTCATTGCCTTTCTCCCATTTAAAATACCTTGGAGCTTTATTGGTGGGAAGTGGGTTTTATGCAGGGATCTTTTGCATTTGTCTGGCCACGGAGAGAATTTTACAAGGCAGGACAGCAGACGTGATTCACGCAGATGGCGAGAAGTTGGACCCTGGTGAGTCAACCAATGAGTTTTGTGTTGATATGCGTCATCATGTGCCTCATCAGTTCGCTCTGAAACTTCAAACAGCCCCACTGACACGGAACGGAATAATAATGAGACCATTTAAAAACCTTTTTGTTGATCTTGATGAATCAAAATGGCATTCAGATTCATGTTATTATGTTTCTACAATCTATTCAAAAGGTTAGAAATTAAAAAACAACATACTGGATTTTAGCCTAAATTCCAGTTGGAAATTCTACAGACATACAATCTTATCTCGCGAGCATGCTTTGCTCATTGGGCTTTTCAGGTTTGATCAAGTCCAGATTCCTTCAGAAATTATATCCTCCGCAGAGGCTGAACCAACTTTAACACCTTCTGCAGCTCGAGTAACAATGCCGTCTCGTAAATATCAGTTAACAGAGAGGGACTAAATCAAGCCGAGGGCGCAAAGACAAATTTGATCTTGTATTTTCTTTCATTAAGAAATTCGGTCGGAAGCACGATGACCTTCTTCCAACTTCTTGGCCTTGTTTTTGTTTCCTGTCAGAATTCCATCTAGTATATCTGAGCGTGGTTGAGTTTCCAGTCTCTTTATGGCCCCCACTGGTTTCAGCATCCTCTTCGGAGGATAAAAAACGCTGACAGTGGAAGAGTAAAAACTGTGTTTGGCAGGCACGCCCTTGAAGGTTTCTGTGTCACTCAAGCCCATTGAATTTTTAATTATTTCCTGGCTGTGGTATTCTGCTCTACTTCACTAGGGCGCCTGGCTCCATGCTGTCTCACAGCTCAGATGGTAGACACTGTGTTAGACATTTGCGGTTAAATCTGCTCAAATCCTTAGACGCCTACTGCAAGGCAGGTGAGACTTTGGTTCAGTGGAGTTCTTTTTTTAAAGACCAAGACCAAGAAAATTCATTCACTCTGCAGAACACAATAGAAGATATGACAGATTTTGTTATTGTCCATAAAAGAAAAGTCTACAAATCTACTTAAACTGCCCTAGAAAAGCACATTTTTCAAATATTTATTATGCATAAAACAAATCTGGATCATTTTGATAAGGGATTTTATTGGGTTATTAAAATATTCTGTATAAAGTCATATGCATTGCACATGATCCATGCAATATCAACATGTACGAAACAAGCCCTCCAACATTAGTATTTAATAATAAGATTAAAAACTGTGCCTCAAACATTGTTTGGAAATTTTTCTGCAGTTCACCATTAAAGTCAAGTAAAATCATGTTTATTTATATAGCACAATATACACTACCTGACAAAAGTCTTGTCGCCTATCCAAGTTTTAGGAGCAACAAATAATAACTTCTAGTTGATCATTAGGTATCAGAAGTGGCTTATATGAAAGGCAAAGGCCTCTAGATTACACTTATTTTACCAAAATAAAATATGATCATAGAAATCTCAAATAAAGCGTTCTTGAAGGACT
Source organism: Danio kyathit (assembly GCA_903798195.1). Lineage (NCBI taxonomy): Eukaryota > Metazoa > Chordata > Actinopteri > Cypriniformes > Danionidae > Danio > Danio kyathit. Next base: position 29,544,623 of record LR812529.1, on the reverse strand, counting down.
CCCAGAATTCACCAAGGATCTTTGGATTCATTTTCAATGCCTCTTCCTTCATCTCACCCCAGACGTGCTCAAAAATGTTCATGTCTGGGTGATTGGGCTGGCCAATCCTGGAGCACCTTGGCCTTTTTGCTTTCAGGAACTTTGATGTGGAGGCTGAAGTATGAGAAGGAGCGCTATCCTGCTGAAGAATTTGCCCTCTTCTTTGGTTTGTAATGTAATGAGCAGCACAAATATCTTGATACCTCAGGCTGTTGATGCAGATCTCTTGCACACCAACATACCCAATGTAACTCCAAACTATGATTTTTCTGACTGATATTTGTCAGAATCTTGGGTCCATGCGGGTTCCAATAGGTCTTCTGCAGTATTTGTGATGATTGGGATGCAGTTCAACAGATGATTTATTGGAAAAATCTACCCTCTGCCACTTTTCCAAATGAAGTCAAGTTATTATTTGTTGCTCTTACAACTGGGATCGATGACAAGACTTTTGTCAGGTAATGTATTATATAAATTGGTATAAATGAGATTTTCATGTCAAAGAAGGCGGAGCCTCTGAGCCACACCCATCATACATAATGCATAATGCTTCATTGTATTTGATCAGTAGTAGCTTAAAGGTGTTTTCCAGGGTTTTTCGCTCTGGTAAGATGTTTCAAACTCCTAAAAAAAAATTCTAAGAATTTAAATTTTGGCCTGAATTTGATCTAAATGATGTCACAGCAGTTTTCTAATATCACAACTTACACTGTAAGCTACCACAACACACAATCCTCAAAAAAATCTGGTGATGCCTGAAGCATGTCAGTGCACATGCAAAACTAAATTCCCCCCCCTATTTCAGCGCCAACGTTTCCTGAAAGAGGGTCTGCTAGAGACAGACGGCACTTCCCACTTCACTACGAATCCCGCAAGCAGCTTTTGTCTCTGACTGATGCATTTAGCATTCAGATCCATCATTATCCCCTGCCCGGCAGACAGCAGTAATGTAATCTCTGTTGATTTACGGGCAGAAGTGTACATCCTAACTCCCAACAGCTGGATCTGCTCTGTTCCAGCGCGCTGTCTGATCATGCCTATTGGATTTGCCCCTTATAATTATCATAATAATGACTTCAAATGCATTTGACGCCAGGACCTCTGATTGCACTTGACAAGAGCTTCTCCAGGCCGGTGAGCTGCACATCAAAGACGCGTTCGGAGGGTGCTGCGCTTCCAGCATTTGGCCCCAGATTTATTGAGAGGCTCTTAACATATTTCAGGCCGTCTTTTCTTCACTTTTCCCGTGTCACGTCGAGGTCTGCCGATATCCAGGAGAGGAAAAGAGTAATAAGAAAGAGAGCGGGAGATTTCGAATGAACGGCTGGAAATAATGATCTCTGTTCTGAGTTAGTGGTTACATCAACAGCAGTGATTCAGGGAGGAAAAATGCGGTTTATGTCTCTTTAAGTCTCTAGGCTGTCTGCAAAATGCATTAGTCCTGTGGAGCAGACACAGGCCAGGGCAGAGGGAGGAGCCCAGGGCTGCGGAGGGAGGGCCGTCTGGAGGATGGAACAGCCGCAGTCTGGGCCTCCAGCCTCCTGGCTAGACGATGCTGAAAGTTATTATTGAGTTCCTGAGCAGAGCAGAGCCTCCCCTCCCTGCTGCCATACTGGTGTCTGTTCGCCCTGTGTGTGTGTGTGCGCTCGTTTACTGGCTGCCAGTTCTGCATGGCCTTATACAGTAACACAGAACACAATTTCGCATTTTTAAGAGGAGTCTACTCATCTTTTTTGAAATGGTGACATTTTAAGTTCAGTTGCTATAATGCACTCACAGTTTGAAGATTGTTACATTCTAAATACACAGCCTTTTTCTTAATCAAGCTTTGTTTATAATCTATTATTTTGCAAATAATTTTATTATAGAGATGTGATAGTATGTGCTTAAATAATTAATAATTGCTTTTAAAATTATTATTCATTGTTAACAGGCTCTTCTTATTTCTACAACAACAATAATAATATATATATACACTACCGGTCAAAAGTTTAAATGTTTTAAAATAAGCTTATCCTGCTTACCAAGGCATTTACTTTATAACAAATACAGTAAAAATTGTGAAATGTGATTGCACTATAAAATAACTGTTCAAAAGTAGTTTATAATCTAATTTAATAATTTATTGGAGTGATTTTAAAGATGAATTTTGAGCTTCATTACTTAAGTCTTCAGTCACATGATCCTTCAGAAATCACTCTAATTTTAATCCTTCTTCTTCTTATTATTAATAATAATATTGTTATTGTTAATGGTAATAATAAAGTCAATAATGACTGGAGTTAAAATTTAATTTGAAAATACTTACAATAAGTAATAAATAAACATTTAATAAATGCCGCCTTAAACAGAATAATTTTATTTAAATTATTAAATAAAATGAATAATTAAAAAAAGTATTTATTTATATATATTTTTTGAACAATCTCTTTATTGGGATGTAATAAAAAATATGACAATACAACATCACAATCATATCTTTGTTTTCAATTTAGAAGAGAAACAACAATAATAAAAAAGCAAAACAAAAAAAAACATACAAAACTAAAAAAAGGGGATAAAAAGGAAATAAAAAAAAATAAATAAAAAAATGGGAAGGGTGGCACAGGTTGTTTAAATTACTTACAGATAATTCTAGATAAAACATTAGGAAGAAATACTAATTATCTATAGAAGGCATGCACCCGTTCATCAATATGACGATCATTTGTTTAAATAAATGATTGGAAATAGGGGGAATATGTAAATAGGCCAAGTCAATGTGCGTTTATTTAATCTGGTTTCATTTAGTAAATTGCTGAAATTTGAATTTAAAATAAGATATATAAAGGGTGTCCACGTTTTTTCAAACACAGTAAGTTTGCCTTTTCCATAGCTAAACAGAAGGACATATTATTGATCCACTATACAATAGATCTTTCCATTTTCCTCCAGTACAAAGCTATTAAATGCTTTGCTTGGAGTAACAATAATATTATTAATATTTTAATCATAATAAATATATAGATACATATTTGCATATATAATGAGGGTAAATTAACATAGAATTCTTTGGGTCAGTTTATAACATTACAAATAGATCAAATAGATTTTATTAATTGCTTACAGGGTGTCCGCGGGGTCTTAAAAAGTATTAAAAGTTGATAAATCAATGTAGAGAAATATAAGGCCCTTAAAAAAGTATTAATACTTGCTATTTTGCAAGGTATTGAATTTTATATCATTTTGATTATGCAGTGTATTGTTCTATGAAAGTTTGCCTGAATTTAATCTGTGAATATCAGGATGATGTGTAGTTTATGAAATCAATAAAATCCTGCTAGATTTGACATCATGCTGCTTTGTTTACTTCAGTATCCAAGGCAACACCATTATTTCTGCTGTTCTATAGGCGCTAACCTGCTGAATTAGCTAGATTGAATACATTTTTATTCAGTATATGAATAATGTTTTAGTTTTGGATTAATCTCTTACATTAATATTTAGTAAATATACTGTAAGTTAAAATCTCGCCAGTGTTTCCGCTTGAAAAGTGATTATAAGGTCCTAAAATGTATGGAAAAAGTCTTTAAAAGGGTCTTAAAAGGTATTGAGTTTCCCTCTCTGATTCCTGTATACACTCTGGCTTATATTGTCAATTCAGAAAGCATTACTATTAAGTCATTTATCTACCAATATGTTTTTTTAATTCATGATTTTTTTATTTTATATTGAGTATTCAATTGTGCATTCTCATTTTCTGTTTTTAATTTTGATTACTTTTGCCTTCGTTTAATGCTTATAAAACGCTCTTAATTATAAAAGAACTTTTAATTAATATCCATATCATTTTTAGCATGCCTAAATTCACTTTCACATTTAACATATTTTAAAACAGATTAAATTAATTAAAAAATTTTGATTATTATTTTTTTTTAAATAAAAACTGTGTAGTTAAATGGGACCTCATCAAATGAAGTGCTAACACCAGTACACGTGCATGGTAAAGGTTGTAGCAGTTGGTCTTATAAGGTATAGAATGCCGTCCAGACGTAAGAGCGGACGCAGATGGTCAAATGTCCCTCAGCTGTTAGTGGACAGGCCACATGGGTCAGTGTGGATTGGTTGCTGGGAAAGCTGGGAGATTACATGCTAACTCTAGGCCATCTTTGAGGCAAGGCTCAGAACAGGAGCACCGGGCCCTAATCCCTCTGACCGGATCAGACTGAACAAATTAACACAGAGCAGTGTGTCCTCGAAACACCGGGAACGTACACACACAGCACACTCATGAGACATTTATATAACACACTGGCCTGTATCTTCGTCTCTCCTGTGTTTCAGACATGAGCTGGCACTGACTCACAAGTAAGCTACTCTAACCTTCAGCCATTTTGGCACATGTTTCAAAATGCCAGATTTTCTGCAATTCTGGGTAAAATGAAGGTACTTCACAACTTCATAGGCTTTATGAGAGCAGGGCTCTGGCAAAAGTACATGTTTAATGGTTGTCAGGTGTAGGGGTCCTTTTAACAATTGTCCAGAAGATTGCCTGGCTAATGTTAGCTGCAGGAGCAAAACTCAGAGAGGGTCTGGTCTGCGAACGCCCTGGAGTGGAGATGGCGAATTCAGTATTTTGTTGTGCTCTGCTGGTTGAGTCAGAGCTGAGCTCAAGATGTTATGCGGTTGCTATGGAGAAAAACATTGGCCCTTTCAGATTCAGAGGAGCACTGTAAAATGAAAATGGTCCAGGAAAAAAAAAAGAAGTTTCCAGGAATTTTCAGACTAACAAAGCACGTCAAGTGAGCTGAATAATGTAATTCCTGCTGACTAGCATTAGCTGGTACACCAGATTAGGTTGTGATTTAGATTTTGAACTTCAGATGCTGATGTCCCGAGCAGCTAAACTTCCAAACCAATGCGGAAAATCAAAACTCCGGCTGGGTCAGTTGGCATTTCTGTGGGAGTTTGCATGTTCTCCCCATGTTGGCGTGGGTTTCCTCCGGGTGCTCCGGTTTCCCCCACAGTCCCAAACAAAATGTGGTATAGGTGAATTGGGTAAGCTAAAACATACGCTGGATAATTGGCGGTTCATTCCGTTGTGGCGACCCCAGATTAATAAAGGGACTAAGCCGAAAAGAAAATGAATGAATGAATGAAAGCTCTATCATCATTTGACTCACCATTATGTCATTGACATTCTTCTGTAAACTTTACTGTTCAATAGTAACCATAATATTTTGGTCTCCAGGATCCTTCAAAATATCTCCAGTCTTGCTCAGATGAAAGAAACTCATCCTGGTTTGGAATGATATGAGGATGAGTAAATGATGACTGATTTGTTTTTGGTTTTGGGTGAACTGTCTTTTCTTTTTAGGTTTAATCAATCAAACAAGCATCCCAGCTTTTATTTGAAGGTTTTTCACCATTTGGTTACTTGCACTGAAAGTGTGAGCGTGCGTCTTTATTGCTTTAAGAAGGAATGAGCCTCTCTGTTTCATGATTAATCTCTTTATGTAATCATCTGCTTTATTAAGCTGAGCTTTAATCGCTGAGTGTTCCATGTGGATGTAGATACTACCTAATGGAAAAATGGAAAGGGATTTTTCCAAACTGCAGAGCTTCCATTTAGAGACTTGTAGGCATGGGTTTTCAAGGTATACCACGGTTTGGAAAAGTCAAGGTTTTAAAACTGCCAAATTATTCTGCTATACCATTTCTAAGGTATGTGTACGTTTTTTTTTTTTGTTTTTTTTTATGTGTCTCCAGCAGAAAAGATATCCAAAGATGCTGTCTTAAATTGTAAAGAAATCTGTTTAAAACTAATGAAGACAGCAGAAGTTAATGATTCATTTGAATTATTCAGCCTGACATGTTTACTGCTCCAAAATATTTGAAATGTTTCTCAAAATAAAATATATTGTGTTCAAAGGGGAAAAAAGTTTTTGTTTTTTACCCAGACATTTAAAAAGCATATATTTTAGTGCAGTAATCCCAATACTGTGAAATCGTGATATTTTTATTCAAGGTTATCATACAGTCAGAATCTTATACCGGCCCATGACTAGAGACTTGACAGCTCTTCACATTTTCCTGTTATAATACAGTTCCAAACTTGTATTTCTTATACTTTTTTTTTTTGTTTTCTTTTTTTCTTCAGTTTTTTGGTTTTCCTTCTACCACTCAATCCACTGTTTTCCTCTCCTGTTGTTTATAATGCTTCCTGTCATTCTACGACATCCATTAGCACTTCCACTTCCATTCTGCTGCACTTATATTTGTTTTGACGAACGCTGGGGGAACATTGGGCTTTCAAAATGACTGTAAAAAGCAGAACAAACTAAAATAATCCATCCCCAGCCTTGGCCGTATCAAACCTTAATTATAGGGCCCACTCCCCTCTCTGCCTTCCTCGCAAATGCACGGGCACTGAGAGCATTTCACAGAAACTGGCATGTTTTCCATTACTGTAGGTCCACTTGCTGTGATTAGCCTCAGTCTCAAATGGACATGCTGCGAAAGGTCAAGCGATGGTCTCCGTCCTGGATTGGTGCACGCTCTTGTGCTATTGCTCATGGAGTTGCACGAAGGATGCCTGCGCTGTCTTTACAGCACCTTTGTGTTGTCGATGTCAGCGTTTAGATGGCGTCAGGGGTTGGGAATGCCGAAGGGTGGTTGGAAGCAGTAGTAAAATTTCAGACAGATTTATAGCCTCACTTGAGCCAATTACCACCACAGCACCCCTCCCCATCTCAGAGCAGACACAGTGAAGGTGCTGTGACATCGCTGAGACCCTAAACACTGACCCTAACTTCACCCTACCGTTTCACAGCAGGAGTTTTACAGCTTCAGCAGCCTCTCCGTACCCTGAAACCTTCTGACCTCCCCTTGGCATTCACTCCCGATCACCCTCCCAAATAAACATGACGCCACACCTTATTTGGTGGAGAAATCGCCACTAATGCTATCAGTCAAACACAGCAAAGTGAAATACCAAGTGTACATCAGATTGTGTGCAGTCGAATGCTTGCGCATTAGAAATATTCTTCCTTGTCCAGTGTCTGCGCTTACTCTCTCCAGAATTTATGAAAAATAAGAATGTTTTTTATATTGGTTTTAAAAAGAGTTGAAGATATCTTTTTAATTAAAAGGTTCCTGTGTTCTTTTCTGACTTTGAAACAATGGCCAGACATCTTGTGGACAAATCAAGTTGTGCAAAAACAAATCAATGCGCAAGTGTGTGGGCTGTGTTTATATCGTATACACAGATACTACAATCAGGCGGTGCATGTACAGGATACGCTTAATGTTCTGGTGACAAAATTTGCGTCACACGCCTTGTACGTGCACCCTGGCATACTTGTAAAGCGTGAAGTATACTTTAGGCTTAATCTTTTTCATGTTCCTCCAGGCCACATTCTGGAGTGCCTGGTGGTGCGAGGTAGGTGTTTGCTGTTGGTGATTGTGTATTCAATGTCTGACAGACCAAAGCAGCTCCCTGACAGAAACACATATCCTTTATGTCCTGCCCTATTTAGCTGTCAATGACTGATTGATCGCAGGCTAGAGCATTACATACAAGTGAGTGCAAAAAATAACATTGGTTGAGTTCCATGTATGTGGCAAGTATTTCTTTGATGCATGTGCCTTTTAAACATTATAAAACATAATAACCTCACTGCATGCCAGGGTCCATTTATTTTGTTTTCCCTTTTTCTTCAGGTAAGTATAGAATTGGTAGAAATCAGCTGGGAAGATATTGGGGAAATGGAACAGAACTTAACTACACTCGAGAGTATAGCATACTAATGTTGCCTGCATTAGTAGCTCTGGTGGCTTCCTCGACTTGATTTACCATCAATATTTTTGCTCCATTTCTGTAATTTCTTTGCATCAGGCAGGAGGTTTAGCTTGCTGTTAGCAGAGTCGGGAGGGGCGCACAGCTGCTAACAGAAGTCTACACTCTCACTAGAGGAACTAAAGCCCCATCTGCTCAGTCAATCACTCAGGCACGAGAGGCAAAGCCAGCCAGCCATTCCACCCTCTGTGCACGGGGACGGCTAGAAGCTGCAGAGAGAAAGGGCGGGAATATCACCCTTTTATTTAGTGTTGGGTCAGAGGCTTGTGGCCTTCTTGAAGCCCTTCTAGCTGATATGTGATATTATAGTCGTCTTATTTTGAGGCTCTTGTGTTGGTGTGTTGAAGAGGTAGGCGGTTTAGACTTTAATCGTCTTTCTGCACTTAACTGCTTGCGCATTAGCATTAGAACTAAAGCACACAGATTAAATTTAGGCAGGCCCGGTGTTCAAGACCAAGGCGAATATGAACACCCCAACCCCTCCGCTGTTTGGGAACCTTTTTGTGAAAATTTATATGCAGAGACCACTAAATTTCATTAGAAATCATATTATTAGTATAACAATTAAAAGTATACGTTTAATTTAAAAATAGTTCACAGGTTGCTTAATATAATTAACAATGGTCCAAGGAACTTTTGCTTCATGCTAAGCAAGAATGTCTTACTATCTGTACAAAGGAGCAAATCATCAGTCTCAAAAAGTATGGAATAAAACACAATCGAATTGCATTACATTTGTCCCTTTTTTCCTCTCTTTGGTTACTGTTGTGTACCACTTCCTATTTATTGCACTTTTCAGAACATATGATTTTTCTTAAATTCCAAAGTGAATCATCAAACAATGGACATCAAATATAAATCATTGAGCCTAATGAGAGAGGCATGTGAGCCAAAGTTTGGTCCCACAGCCTATACCACAAACAAACTGAAAATGCACTGATGGATGCAGATTAGAAGCACTAAATAATAATCTTTAGTGTTCAGAGTTTCTGCAGATGTTTACAGTAATGGCTTTTCTTTTTCCCATCATCCCCTCGGGCTTTCCAGTTTGCATGTTCCTGCGTTATTAGTGTTCTAAATGTGAAGAGAAGCAGAAAGACATTGTGTGAATGTGTATGTGCCTTGTGGGATGCGTTGTATCCGCCTCAGTATAAGCATTACGCATCAAAACATGCAGAGATTGATTCATTTAATTACAAAATGAAAACTGATATCGAAGGAAATTTGGGTAAACCTATGAAAAGGTGACACTTGCGCCCACTAAGATTGATGGCTCGTCAGTCCAAACAAACCAGACACTTATAAAAAAAAAGAAGAAAATGCCTGCATAGTAACAAGGAACAATTGGTATGTTAGAGTCTTCCATTGTACCTTTCTATTATAATGTCGAACAGTAAGTCAAGACCTGCCAATTTTGGCAATAAATATCATCCAAGTTTGCTCTTGCTGTACAAAAAGTTTCTTATTAGTCTTTACACCTGCTACACTAACCTCTATCTGAGATGCAGTTTCTATTTGTTGAACATCCCAACATTTTTAAGTGATGTTGAAAACAATGCGTCAGTGTGGTGCGAAAAAATTCTGGATTTTCCATTGTTAAAATTTGTTAGTCTCTTTTTGGTTTTAAATCAATATAGTTTGAGGGTAGTCACTGAAGTTCAATCTATGTTACAAAGGTCCACTCACTTAAAAACATATGGCCTTGACACTAGGACTGTCAAAATACTGGAATTCGGTACCAATCGATACTGAAGTTTTAAAAACGTCCATTTCCCTCTAACGTTTGAGCGCTGTCGAGCGCGTTCTTAAACAGTGCTGATGAGTCATTGTGTTCACGTGCTCAACAGAAATGACTGTGATTGACCATGAAAGTCATCAGTTCACCGAACTCATCACTGTTTACTGAGTGTAAAAACAGATACAGGGACACTGGAGCGTTTAAAGCCATGATTAATTAGCGGATCGCTCGTATGTCAGCTTATAGACAAACCAGCTGAGCGACATGACTTTTGAAATGTTCCAGTGTCCCTGTATCTGAGTTTATACTCAGAAAACATCGGTGAGTTCGGTGAACTGATGACTTTCACGGCCAAATCATAGTCATTTCTGTTGCGCATGTGAACAAAATGGCAAATTACAGATGTTTAAGAACATGCTCAAATGTTAGCGGGAAATGGACATTTTGAAAATTTCAATATCGATAAGGAATGTCCAGATCCGATCACGGAATCAGCGGTTACCCCCCGATCAAGATTTGAACAATATATATATATATATTTATTACTCATTATTTCTTAACACATCTACAGTTATGTGTTGGCAAAGAGTTAGACCTCTTTCTTGACTTCATACAGAAACAGCAACGTGTGCCGGCATAACAATTTTTGTTGCAGACATGCTATTGGCATTAGACGCTAATGCCAGCAAAGAAGAACACAGAAGCAGCTTAAAGCGGAAAGCGCGAGTATGTCTGCAGTCTGAAGGTATTATAAAGTTGATGACGACAACATTGCCATAGCAAACTGTGAGATATGTAAACTTGGTATTGCAAAAGGTGGAAAGGAAAAAGCTAATTTTAACACAACAAACAGAGTTGTTGAATGTTAAAATAAGGTGAATTAAATCTCTTCTTTTTTATGCATGTATTATAGAAGTATCAGATCAGGTTTTGGTATCGGTAGATACTCAAATCAAATGACTCAGACTTGAGGGTAAAAAAAAATGATCAGGACATCCCTAGTATCGATTGGTACCGAATTCCAGTATCATGCAACCCTACTTGACACTGACAATGTATGTGTGAGTTTTGTAGGATTCGTTTTATTTGCGCTATAGCCGTGGACTACTTTTTTTGGAGGACTTATTAACAGTCCACTAAGACTATACCCTTATGTGCCTGCTGGAATACGCCATATTGAAGCAGATGGATTCCTCCATCAGTCTCAGAGCAGGATTACGCATTACGCCCCTCCTCTGCCTCAAAAGTCTGTTCCCTGTTCAGCTCAAACAGCAGCAAAACTCCAGTCCAAAGACTATTAGCACAATCCAATCAAGATTGGTTTTCCCTAAGGCTCCATATCTGACTTCTTGAAGAAGAAAGACTTGAGGGGAAACGTGATGGCACGGTTTTTCTCTGCAAGGAATGATCTGCCAGCTGACACCTGGTGACAACCGGGCTTAATATAAAATTGCGAGACCCTCCAAAGCACTCGCACTTGCACGAGGACAGCTGGCATTACCTTCTCCTTTCTCTCTCACATACTCTTATTTACACACTTTCATCCTGTATGGTCTTCCAGAAGCCCCCTTAATCAGAGAGCCCATCTCCAGCGCGTCTCAGCAAAGCTCCTACTCAAGTGTGTTTCGCCAGTTTTGCCCTTGACTTTGGCAGAGCACGGCGAAGCACACACAGATCTAGGGATTACATGCAGGATTTCCGTGGGGGGAAAGAAAAGCTGTAATAGGAAACTTGTTGTGCCTGGTTGCTGTGCACCACCACCGCTACAGCTCTTTCAGGCGGTGTGGCGCGTTATTGTGAGGATGTTTGTTGCTCAAACAAGTTCAATAGAGCAGACTATTTTTGTTTCACGGCAAATGAAACTCCACTTGTTTGGCTTCCAAGTGATATCAGCAGAGATTTGAAGCACACACCATGTCCCTGAACGAGCTGGATGGTGTAACTCGAAGGTCGATATTTGCTTCATTAGTCATTCGAAATCAGAAGCAAAAGTACTCAGATGATATCCAATCCATTTTATGACAACATGCATCCATGGTTCTTGGATGGAGCCATGCATTCCTAATTGTTTTACTCAATATTTGTTTGGGACGCCTGCACATGTTGGACCATAGGCAAAAATGCCATTTTTCAATCCTTTTCAAGACCGTATCAGCCCCAGTCATGTTTAATATTGTCCATGCCTTGAAAAAACTAGGAATGCATGCTATATCGGGATGTTATCAGCTATTATATTTGGCCTATTAAGATAGAATAGTATGTTCTTTTAATATTTTTGTGTATTCACCATGGGATAATTTAATTTATGAACAGATTTCATGCAAAAAAGCATTGGTTATGTTGGCACGAACATGCACGTTTCCCGTGTATGTTGAGCCTCACGTTTGCCGTAAAGCGCTCCTTTATAACATGCCTTCAAAGAAATCTTGCACAATAGGCAGTTGAAAGGGCATAGGATTGAATGGCCACTTTAAGAGTAAGCCGTACTTGGCCTTCAAGTATACATTCCTGCTGCTTTGTGTTTCCTCTGTGGTCCTGCTCCTCGAACCCGCCCACTCACATTCAGGAACCAGACGCTCTGGGTTCCCACAGGGCCATCAGCCAAAGCAAACTACAGAGAGGAAATGTGGCCCTCACTCACTCGCTCACTCTTTCAATCACTCACTCATGTGCTCCAGCAGTAATGGAGGCCTTGTTATATTTTCTCAGTCATGATTAACAATATAGAGCATGGTACATTTTATCCAACATGAATATTTCATCTGTATTTATAGTCTAGTGCAACGTATAGTGCTTTGCAATAACCTCATCTAGAGTTCTTCAAAATTGTATCATAAATCCAGATGGCCACAAGCTTCCTTGAAGGTTTATATAAGGCTCCAGGTTTGCACCCAGATGTTGTGCATGTCCTAATCTGGATCAATTGTGTGGTTTTGATACAGTCTGCCCTCCATGTGTGTCACGAGGCCACGCGTTTGATGTGGTGATGAGTGAGGCCCGTGTCACGGCTGCCCTGATTTCAGATCAGCGGACGTTGCATCAGCGGCTCCCTTGTGGTGTCTGGGAGGGTGCACAGTCAAAGACTATTATGTCTGGGACGCCCTGGTCTTCCTGGAACTCCAGACCTCAGGGAAGGAACAAACACAGACAGACGTTCTTTGTTGGGTGTGCAGTGGTTGTTCATCGCTTGAGTCATGTTTGACTTACCCATCCGCATTTTTGGAAGGGAGAAAAAAAAACATATTTCCCTTTGCGCAAGGCAGGCAGGTGTTCAGACTTCTAACAAAACATGGGTAGTGAGCCAGTGGCTTGGTCAATTGAAAATTTTGATGCTTTGCTTGACCCTCTGAACCCAGATAAATATTGTCTGTCAATGGTGATTACCTAAAACTCATTATATTGGACAATGTTTTCTGCCATGTTGTTGTGTATTACCTGTTTTGAATTTTGTTCAACGTGATCAATCTGGGCAGTATAATCACACACTGAATGGTTTTTGGTATTTTGTCGCATCGAAAAAGTTGGGGGAAAATGTCAGTTGTTTGTGTCTGATTATGATTATTTTCCAAAGTCACCCACCCTAAAATTAACCAAGGTTTCTTAATGATTCAACATAATAATTGAAATAAAACTCACTTGGCTCAACAAAAACTAATGATACTTTTGTGGAAAGTATAAATGATATCGTTTATATATATAATTAGTGGTGTAACGGATCACAGATCTCATGGTTCAGATCATGTTATGGTTTTAGCTACGGATCGGACCATTTTTCGGATCAGCCAAAAAGGGGGAGGAGACAAATGTAATTTGCTTGCCATTCATTACAAAAACAGTACTGCAAGAAACTTTTAGTTTTACCAAACAGAACTGGGAACCTGTCATTTTATTAAAAATAAAATAAAGAAATAATCAGCTGAATAAAAATAAATAGTGAAATATTCAGTACTGTGAAAAATTCACTGTAACTACTACTGTTGCTGATAACGCTAAATGTAGAAATCTAACATTATCATTTGTACAACCCATACTTATTTTTAGTCTCATTTTCAATAAATGATTCAGTTGAATGACTAGATGCTAGATGATCATTTTTGAAGAATTATTCAGTGGCATATTTTTTATGTCTGTTTGCCACCTATTGGTTAAATAATGTAATTGCTGCCTTCAAACTTTCATTTTTGAGTGTCAAGTTAAATGCATATGATGGTAATTTTAATCTTTATCATAAACATCAGTGGTTTAATTAAACTATAAACTGTTATGCCAGCACTTCTGTGTTATTTGACTGTTCGTAACTTCATATCTAACTCAAAAGACTAAAGACTCAATCTCTTTCTTGATTTTTGCGTTTTTTAAACAGATTTTAATGCAGCGATTCAAAGGATTATTAAAAATATGCAAATCACCATCATTTATAATTTATGTTGCGTGTGTTGAGATCCTTATCTTTTAATGATTGATAGTGTGGCTTTCAATGAATGCATTAATGCAGGCTAAACAAGTAGTGATAGAAAACACCTTTAATAACCTAAGAAACCCTCCACATCACCAATAACTTCCCACAATTTCTTCCGTCTTCATTATATTTTACAGGAAGCCTAAATGCTTTCCTGAGATAATGAGAGGTGATTACTCTGCGATCGTTACAAATTTAGGATTAGTCTACAAAAAAAAAAAGTATTAATCCGCGTGGTCATGTGTGTTCCGAACCCTGGGTTGTGATCCGTACGAATCAAGGATCAATCGTGATCTGTTACACCACTATATATAATACAATTTTATTGTCTACATTTATTAACAGTCATGAAGTAAGTTCAAATTCAAATGTAGTATCTACTAAGAATATCCTGTTTAGAATGCCTGCTTGTAGCATTTCTTTACTAAATGGCATTGCCAAACACTGGTGTGGCATGTACTATATATCACAGCATTTGATACAACATTGTGGTCTGTATGTGATACATGCAAGACTTTTGCATTTTTATATACATTGTCACATAAATGCACCCTTAAACTGTTAATATTTAGTGACTCGTTTTAACGAACTAATAAAATGAATTGTCCCTAATGAATAATTTTCCCTTGAATCCAACTGTTTATTATTTATTACATACAATTAAACTTCTAATTGGCGAACTAAAGCCATTTTTCTTTTTACCTTTGGGCATTTAACACCATTTTAGCTCTATTTAAAGCCCTAACTGGTGGGAAAGAAATCAAAAACCGGTTCTACAGTATTCCATGCGATAAGAAAAGGATTAATTAATATATATTTCTTCCCACTCATGAGGTATATGCATTCTATACCTTGTCAGTATCAGAATATTACACATTCTATGCCTATTTAGTTATTCAGAAAGTGCGTTGAATAGTTAAGAGGCTGCTCTCAAAGCCACTACTCTCAGCCTGAAGAGTTCTTGATCATGAATTGGTCCGCGCTACTCCATTTTCGGCATTGCAAAGTAAGTGTGTGCTTTGCATGTGTGTTTCTCGGCTTCAAGGACCATGTTACCCGACCGTAAACTCGTCACTGAAGCAGAGTGTGGAGGCAAGTGTGTATTAGGCGTGTGTGAGTCAGATCCGCGTTGAAAGAATGGGCTTCAAACAGCCACGGTCACATACCGCGCAACCCACGCCTTGTGATAACAGTAAGGGCTTATTATTGTAGTTAAGACTGGCACAGAGAGCCAATGCTAAATAATGTGGACTAAAAGATTCCTGTCAGCAAGACTTCTGTGGCAGGTGTCAGACCAAAATAAAGCACCACATCTCCCCCTTGTGTTGTGTTATAGTCAACAACTCTTTTCTATCCAGTTCTAATTCTCACCCATATGCTGTTTTTCACCCAAAAACACCACATTTGCTCATTCGTGGTGATTTATTTTCGTTTCAGCACACCTTCTTGACTTTATCCTCAGCTAACTTTCACATTGACTCTGGATGCTCAGGTTACGGAGGTGTTTCAGTTCTTGAACTTGAGTCAGAAGGCGCAGGTTTGAACAGGTTGATGGTACGACAAATGTAAACACGTTCAGGACATGACATGCTGAAACCTGAGGGCAAAGGGGAGGGTTTACTGACTGTCTTCCTTTTTTTAGGAAGCCTTTTAAGTTGTATGAATACCTGCAGTGTTTGGGTTTTATTTGTGCCGATGCTAAATTTACCCAGATTTTTTTTTTCTCAGATATTTGCTGAGAGCTGTAAGTCGGTTTGACACCTACGTGGTCAAAGTTCTACCCCAGTCTTGCCTTCACAGTGTGTTATTTCATCTCATAGAGTGTTTTTTGTGTTTTGTTTTGCAGGCATACAGTCCTATTCCCTCCAAAAAGGCCAAGCATGATCGATCCAGATCTCCATCAGCAGATAGAGAGAAGCAAGCTGATTGGCTTCAGTCTCTGGCAGCTTCTGCTAATAAGGTTGGTTTCTAAAATGATTTAAATATAGTTTTATTTGTATTTTATGGTTTTGTTTATTTAAAATGTAACTATATAGAGTGTAAATGTAGCTAATTTTAATATAGGAAAAAATTATTTTCTTTATACTTTTGTTATACTTTATACTTTTTATTATTTTACAGTTTGCTTTAACAAAAGTCACTTGAAACATTAAAGATACTTGCATTTAATGTTGCTTCCCCCTATAAAACACACACATATATAAATATATATATATACAGTTCTGCCTGGTTCTCGAATATGATTGGCTGATAGCTGTGCAATATTCTGCAATAACAGCACTCGTATAGCCTCTTCACTCTTGTGTATTACTCCGCCCACATAGAGTGACAGCAGAACAAGACTCACTACAGTTTAACAAATATTGCAACTGTTGGGCAACATAATTTATTTTTGAGGCTTTTTTTAGACAAGAGTTGTGTAGATTGCAGCTATGCAGTTTATTTATAAGGATAGTGCCTATTTTAAATATTTATAATTTCAGAGATTCAGCATGAAGGCTGCCATTAGTCTATCATTGAGCAGAGCAAAGACGGTTGACATTATGCCACAAGATGGCAACAGAGACCACATAATAAGCCCTTAGGGGAGGAAAAACTGCGTAATTTCATATTTACGCATTATGTACAACTGATCAAATCATTATAAAACTGGTAAGTGACACTCGATCACTCGCTTGTGCATGTTGTAGTGCTCTATTTATACCATAGTAATCTGGTAGTGTTTGCTTTGTTTTGGCTTTTTTGGGGTTAATTATTGTGACCTCCTGATGGCAACAGAGAAATACTGGGACATCTCTGTAGACTGATGGCATTTCATGGTGTTCAGCCTTATAATCTTTAAATGTCAGCAAAATCACCTGTTTTGTCATCACTTTAGACATTACACTAGAGAATCATTCAAATACTAGCTCTAAAGTGACGTTGGTAAAGTAGCAACAGTTTCTTTTGTTCTGACGTCACCTGCAGATGTGAAGGAAGGCGGAAGAAAGTAGTTCATCATACAAAAGGATTTTTGAGACCCTTGTGTTTGATATTCTTTTATATATATATGATTATGCTGTCGAATTGTTGTATAAATGCAATATCACAATATGCAATATGCGGTGTGGCTGTATATCGTCACTGGTGGGACACTAACGCACTCCTCCCACCAGTGTGGATATACAGCCATATCACACTGCTACTCGTGTGATATTGCTTATTTATATATATATATATAGTAAAGTTAGAGATACTGATGCTTTGATACTAAAACCAGTTATTTTAAGTGAATTTCTAAGTAAATTTATGCATCCCATCATTATAATGTACTATATGAAAATGCATAATATTTTTGAGATTTGCTAAAGATTAAATTCAACTGTACAATTATAGCTAATTCTAATAAAAAAATAGAGGAATTTCATTTGCACACTTAAATACATACAAAGTACAAAAAAAGACATAATTTTGATTATTATATCATTGCATCCCTAATTAAACACTCTTATATTTCTTTGTATAGGATCTTAAGCAACTCCAGTTCAAGCAGAGACCTTCAGCCTTCAGGCCCTGGTCTCCCAGAGTTCCCTCTGCTGAGCGAGAGACTCCCAATCACAAGTATGAGAGGTACGCCAACTGTTTCACTAATATAGTAATTATAAGCCATTAGTCCTTAATTCATCATCTCTGTTGTGAAATGCATAAATATATTTCTTTGACGAAGACGTGTAATTAATGTCTCCTGTTCCTCTGCATTCAGATCGCTCGCTAAAACGCAAGACAATCTGGCAGTTCCAAATGTGTCTCTGCCCATTGCTGCCTTCAAAAATAATGAGCAGCCAGCACACCGCTTCTCTCAGCCCGCTGAGAGCCACAACACAGGCAAGACGGAGAGCTCCAGGCCAAGAAAGAGATGGCCGTCAGCAGAGAGACAATCACAGCCAGCCACCAAAACCTCTCTGTGCACTCCAGTCAAACAGCGTCCGCATGAGAACCACGACTCAGATGAGGAAATCCAGGTGGACAACTGTGCTGAAGGTCAGAAAACAGGATTAGCATTATGTAAAATTAAAATAGATTTCTTTATATGACTTAGATAAAGTTGGCAACAAAAAAAAAACTATTTTGCAACTAGGCATGGACCGGTATATGATTCTGATGGTATGATAACCTTGGATAAAAATATCACAGTACCACGGTATTGTGATTACTGATCTAAAATATATTCTTTTTAAATGTCTGGGTGAAAAACAAAAACTTTTTTCTCCTTTGAACACAATATATTTTATTTTGAGAAACATTTATAATATTTTGGAGCAGTAAACATGTCAGGCTAAATAATTCAACTGAATCATTAACTTCTGCTGTCTTCATTAGTTTCAAAAACACAGATTTTTTTGCAATTTAAAATGGCATCTTTAGATATCTTTTCCAAACCACCTTGAAAACTGTTCTCGTCCCATGCCTATTTGCAACACTAGGTGCATTTCCATTACCCTTCAAGTTGCGCAAAATGAAATTGAAAATGTAAAGATAATTTCAAAACAAATATTCCTGGACCCCAAGCTATTTTTGCAGGGTTAATACCTAAAGAATCCAAATTATAGTAGAACCAAACAAGTATTTATAGACCTCAGCTTGCTCCATGCCAAAAAAATGTGTCGCTTTGCTTTGGGCAAAGACCAAACAATACTCAATGAATAAGACAGATGCTGTCAAGCCTTCCATTAGAAAAGATTACTTGTATACTAAAAGCCAAACAGCATTTGTTAGAAAACATATGGAGTCCTTTCATCACGTTTAACAGAGGAAGATGTGGGTGAATCATTTTTTGTGGGCAATGGAGTTCCTATCTGGCAGTTCCGTATAGATTAGCTCAATACATGTTTCTAGTATTTTGTGTTCAGTATAATGATAAGAATCCATTTGAAATAGATTACCTCTAACCTGAATAGGAGAAGCTTTCTTAAGTATGCTTTTTGTTTTGTTTTGTTCTGTGTTTATTTATATAAAATATATTATATTCATTTGTTTATTTGGTAAATGCAGCAATGTTGATTTTGTTAACAAAGTTGTAAAGTTTTGTTTTGTTTGTAAAGTTGTTTGTTTGATTGTAAAAGGCTGCATTGAGCCATAAAAAACTGAAAAAAAAATATTGAATAGTGAAATAAAAACATTGTGGAAGAAATTGAAAATTGTAAATTTGCTTATGCAAACTGTCAGTTTTTTTTGCTCACATGAGGTGATTTTGAGGCAAATTGATAAAAGAAAAAAAGCTGCAACAAACTTTTTTTCACATTTAGAGGTCACAAGGTATAAAATCACACAGTCAATCTTTGTTTATTCGTGGAAACAGGTCTACTTTATCAAATTGCACAACTCAAATGTGCTGTTCACATGGAAATTCTGAATCCTCAGTTCCTAAATGAAATAGAGTTTTATAAACTCCCCGAACAAATATGGGCAGTTATTAATGTTTGTCTGGTGCACATGTGTCTCATTTTATTAACAGTAATGTCATGTGTGTTGGCCGCAGTACAAGTAAACATACTTATGAGATATATAGATATATATATATAGTTGAAATCAGAATTATTAAACCCCCTTTGAATTATATATTTTTTTAAATATTTCCCAAATTATGTTTAACAGAGCAAGGAAATTTTCACAGCATGTCTGATAATATTTTTTTCTTCTAGAGAAAGTCTTATTTGTTTTATTTCGGCTAGAATAAAAGCAGTTTTTAATTTTTTAAAAACCATTTTAAGGTTAAAATTATTAGCCCCTTTAAGCTATATATTTTTTCAATAGTCTACAGAACAAACCATCATTATACAATAACTTGTCTAATTACCCTAACCTGCCTAGTTAACCTAATTAACCTAGTTAAGCCTTTAAATGTCACTTTAAGCTGTATAGAAGTGTCTTGAAAAATATCTAGTCAAATATTACTTACTGTCATCATGGCAAAGAGAAAATAAGTCAGTTATTAGAAATGAGTTATTAAAACTATTATGTTTAGAAATGTGTTGAGAAAATCTTCTCTTCGTTAAACAGAAATTGGGGGGGAAAATCAACATGGGGGCTAATAATTCAGGGGGACAAAAAATTCTGAATTCAACTGTATATATTGCCAGGACTTTTAGAATGACTATTTATGAAAGGATGATTTTGAGTCACGTAACACATAATGCTGTTTTTAGTACTATTAATATAGTGTAACGTTTGTCTTAAGTGTGTGGTGTGGTATATTTTATGTAATTCTATTACAGAGTAGAACAAATGGCCCCATAAGGAGACACTAAAGTTTACAGTAACAGTAATGTAAATGCTGTCATTTCTGCAATAGTTTTTTTAATCAAAATTCAGAAAATATCGCAAAAGTTTTGCGCATACTTGTAATGGAATCATGTTTACTGTTTAGATTGAGAGTAAAATAAATAGTGTGCTTTTACTTCACCACCTGTATTGTTCATTTGCAGTTGCTGTCTCTCGCTCGCTGATGTCTCCTCCCTTCACCAACGGTGTCGGGGTGATGACCCTCAGCCCTCACAGCTCTGCAGAGGTGCATGATGGGAGGGCAAGATTGGCAGGCGGGTCATTGTTCAGAGCTGGAGCTCCTCAAGCAGACGCTCAGCAGTGACCTGAGATCCAAAGAGGCCAGAGAGAAGTTCCTGGCAGGAGATCATCCGCATGAGGGTAAAGCAGGAGGAGAAACTGGCAGCCGCTCTGCAAGCCAAACGCAGCCTGCAGCAGGTGTGGACTGATGAATATTCACCACTTTATATCTAGCGTAGTTTTGGAATAGTTATGAGTTTTAAATTTTCTGCAGAACAAATAATAAATAAATAAATAAATATTGTATGAATGATTATACCCAAGTCAATGATATCTGAACTACTTTATAAATGCTGGGCAAAGATTAATTAACACGATTAATCCAAAAAAAAAAAGTTTATTTTGACTATATACAGTTGAAGTCAGAATTTTTAGCCCCCCTGAATTTTATTATTATTTTTTCATCAATTTTTGTTTAATAGAGAGAAGATTTTTTTCAACACATTTCTAAACATAATAGTTTTAATAACTCATTTCTAATAACTGATTTATTTTATCTTTGCCCTGATGACAGTAAATAATATTTGACTAGATCTTTTTCAAGACACTTCTATACAGCTTAAAGTGACATTTAAAGGCTTAACTAGGTTAATTAAGATAACTAGGCAGCTTAGGGTAATTAGGCAAGTTATTGTATAATGATGGTTTGTTCTGTAGACTACCGAAAAAATATAAAGCTTAAAGGGGCTAATAATTTTGTCCTTAAAATGGTGTTTAAAAATTAAAAACTGCTTTTATTCTAGTTGAAATAAAACAAATAAGACTTTCTCCAGAAGAAAAAATATTATCAGACATACTGTGAACATTTTCTTGCTCTGTTAAACATCATTTGGGAAATATTTAAAAAAGAAAAAAAATTCAAAGGGGGGCTAATAATTCTGACTTCAACTGTATATAGACACACGTGTACATAAACAGGGTGTCTGCTAGGTATTAAAAAGTCTTAAATCTCAAAAACAAACTTAATTTAGGCTTTAAAAAGTCTTAAATCTACTGAAATATTGTGTTGTAGGTCTTAAATCTTTTAACAGGTCTTAATTTTCATTTGTTTATGTATAGCTGCCCAATCTGGCCAACACCTATACAAATCATCTCAAGAAATCTTTTAACCTTTATATTTAAAATAGAATTTTTAACTCTGTTTATCATAATGGTTTAATAATTTTCTTTACAATAGCATTTGTTTAAATGTTTTCCATGTACGTACTGCTGAGGATTCTGACCTGACCTATATTTGTTATTATTCATTCATTCATTTTCTTTTTGGCTTAGTCCCTTTATTAATCAATATGCAGTATTATGCATAAGAAGTGGTGTTGAAAACACATAAAACCTGAAAAAAGTTAAATTAATTTACAATTTAAATGTATTTTTAAAAAATGTTACACATCTATTTAAACGCTAAAAATAGAGTACATCAGTTTCTAGATATAGAAATGGTAATGTTTATATGGTGAAGAAGAATGTAACCTTTAAAACTGTTAGGTAAGTAGTATTATATTTTATATATATATGTATTATAATTTTAAGTAATATAATTTATTAAAAGGATTTTAAAAGTATAATTTACACTGGAAAAGGTAGAAAGTTATGTTTTTTTAATACAAACTAAAAAATTACTTCAATTCTATGAAATCTGTTTTAAATAATACATTTAGTAATAATGTAGTTCTGAATATTTCAAATATAATACTTCTTCACTTATTTACTTCTTATTTATTTTCAATAAAAATCTTTATTTTTGAATATTTTGTGTTGCCAAGTCCACTACTGAAATACAGTTTGATGAAGTACTTCAAATACTCAAGCTAAAACTGAAAATAAATAAAATCGCAAATTAAGCTATAAAAACATCAAAATTAACAAAAAATACTATGACAAAATACATTTAATAATAATAATAGTTAATAATAGATAATATATATATCATGAATAGTAGAGGTGGGTGGCGTCGTGGCGCTGTGGTAGCTATGTCGCCCCACAGCAAGAAGATCGCTGGTTCAAGCCTTGGCTGGGTCACAGTTGGCATTTCTGTGTGGAGTTTGCATGTTCTCCCCGTTGTTGGTGTGTGTTTTCCCTCCGGGTGCTCCAGTTTCCCCCACAGTCCAAAGACAAGCGCTACAGGTGAATTGAATAAACTAAATTGGTCGTAGTATATGTGTGTGAATGAGAGTGTATGGGTGTTTCCCAGTGAGGGTTGTAGCTGGAAGGGCAAATCCGCTGCCAAAAAACATATGCTAGATAAGTTGGCGGTTCATTCTGCTGTGCGACCCCTGAATAATAAAGGGACTAAGCCGAAAAGTAAATGAATAATAATAGAATAGTAGGCAAATGTAGTCTCCAGATTGCTTTGTCGGCTTCACATGCTGTCCATGATCAGTAACACTGATTGTCTCTGACAGGAGCTGGAGTTTGTCAGGGTGACTAAGAAGGGCCGGCTGAGGGAGGCCATCGAAGCTAAGCGGAACCTCAGGAAGGAAATTGAGCGCCTCCGTGTGGAGTGTGAGAAGAAGGTGCGAGACGCCAGCGAGTCCTGCGACAGGCTGAAGAGGGATCTGGACAGAGAGAGACGGACCCGTGTCTGTGACAAGAGCTGTGAAGCAGGACGTCTGAGGGCCAAATACTCCTCACAGGTGAGATCCGGCTCCTGCATTTGATCAGATTTGAACTTCACTTTATATGTAATAAAGTATAATGACAAGAGGATTAGATTTATAATCACAAGCTTTTAATTGATTATTTGATTGAATACCAAGTACAGATTATGTCACTAATGATCACTAATAACTAATATTATCATTAATGTATCAATCACCAATAATATAATATAATATAATATAATATAATATAATATAATATAATATAATATAAATATAATATAATATAATATAATATAATATAATATAATATAATAATGGCATGATGAATGTTAAATGGATCAAATATATAAGCTATAAACTAGTTAGTTTATCTTAATGAAAGTGTTTTTGAGCTTTTCTAACTTTTCAATGATTTTATTTTTATGAGTTTAAAAAACTCAAACAAGTGATAAATTGGAACAGCCAATATGTGTTTATTAAAATTAGTATCATTATTTTTTTGCATGTAGGTGCATTAAAAATACACCTCATTTCATTTTGTTTAAGAATTTAATAAATTAATTCATATAATAAAAGTAATATTATTTAATTATTTATTTATTTTACATGAATCAGTAAAAATACAAGACTAATAATTATGTTGGTGTTTGTTGTTGTTTTTCTTTGCTCTTTCAACATTATTTTATTTTGTAAAAAAAAACTCTGCTATGAGAGATACTGGGGAAAATGAAACAGAGATTAATACATCAGTAAATGTAATTACTTACATTTCGATAACTAATTTGATAACCATGCTAAACCATATAATATTTCCAGGCATTGTTCAAATTAATGTAAAAAGTAAACAAGTAACGTCATTTTACACTTACCAACAAAGCTTGAGTGTTAGATTAAGGCTCTGGATTTGTATTATATTATAGCATTTTATTATATTATATTATATTTGTATTATATTATATTATATTTGTATTATATTATATTATATTATATTTGTATTATATTATACTATAATATTATATTATATTATATTATATTATTTTATATTTGTATTGTTATATTATAATTGTATTATATTATATTATATTATATTATATTTGTATTATATTATATTATATTTGTTTTATATTATATTATTTTATATTTGTATTATATTATATTATATTTGTAGTATATTATATTATATTTGTATTTACATTATATTATATTATATTATATTATATTTGTATTATATTATATTATATTTGTTTTATTACAATTGTATTATATTATATTATATTTGTATTATATTATATTTGTATTATATTATATTATATTTGTTTTATATTATATTATATTATATTTGTATTATATTATATTATATTTGTTTTATATTATATTTTAATTATTTATATTATATTATATTATATTATATTATATTAATTATATTATATTAGTATTATAATACAACAGAATGTAAAAGCTGACACTTGTTTCATTCAAAAGTAATAAAGCAGGAAGATGAGCAGATACCAGGCATGCTAAAAAATGTAGTTTGGTCGTTGTTTTTTTTTTTTATCAAACTAAATTGAAAACAAATTTTAAAGATAATTTCTTGTAATCTAGGAATCAAAGCAACATTAATTATGAAATCCACCTCATCCTAATTCTGCCAGTGATGTCTAAATTTTTTTTTTAATTCAAGCAAGTGAGAAATTGGTAAAAGCGAATAGTTGTTTAATAATAACAGTATCATTTTTATTGCATTAAAGAGCATGTAGTGCATTAAAAGGCATCTAATTCTATTTATTCCAAGAGTTTAATATTTAATTCATATAATAATATTAATAATTATTGATTTATTGTACATAAAACAGTAAAAATAAAAAACTAATAATTATGGTTGGTTGTAGTTTTACATATATAATACATATAATATTATAATTTTAGTTAAAAAAAACTGCTATGAGACACTGGGCTAAAATGAGCACAGATTACATCATCAGATTATGTATATTAAGAAATTGCTACATTATTACATTTTGATAACCAATTTGATAATCACGCTAAACCACATAATATTGGCAGCATTGTTAAAGTTCATTATAAAAAATAAATAATCCTGTCTTTTTTTTTCTTTTCTTTTGAATAAAAACTGTCCAAGAGTGTATTAGGAAAAGAAATAGTCTGATATCTGACATTTACAGTAATGGCTTACTTAGGTGTCATTTGTTAATTTTATTTGTTATTGTTTGTTTGTTTTTTCTTTTTTGTTGTTGTTGTTTACTTTCTTTGTTTTCCTCTGAATATGGTTCAGAGAGTAAGGAATGTGTTTAGTTACCACCCAATATTTTTTTCTTTAATATTGTGAAATTAATGTATTATGGTTTTTCTTTCCCTCACTTGCCAATAAAAAGAGTTCAATTAAAAAATAAATAGTCAAGTTACATCGTTTCACACTTACCAACAATGATTGAGTGTTTAGGCTCTGATTTGACTCTGGGTTTGCATTATTTGTAATACAGACAGAATATACTTGTTTATTTGAAAAGTAACAAAGCAGGAAGATGAGCAGATACCAGGCATGCTAAAAATGTAATTTAGTCTATTTATTTTACCAAACATCAATTAAAAACAGACCTCAAGATAATTGCTTGTAATTTAGAAATCAAAACGACAATTAATTCAGAAATCAACCTCCTCTTAATTCTTCCAATGATGTCTAAAGATCATTTGTGATTCTGTCCATCAGATTGAGGAATCTGCAGATGAAGCTCCAGCAGGCAGAAGTGGACCGCGAGCAGCTGAGAGAAAGACTTGCTGAAGGAACGAGATGCCCGACAAACCTGGAGCGGGTCGTCAAAGAGCTCCAGGAGCAACTGGGCCACAAAGCAGAAACGGAAGCCAACACACAGCCCACCGAAGGAGATCAAGACGTATCTTAAACATTCACACTAATGAGTTCAGCCATCAAGACTTTGATTTGAGGATGAGTAGAGGACGCCTCTAAAGCCTCATAAAAAACAAAAACAAACGGACTGCAGCACAGAAGAATGATAAAGAAACGAGTTCACAGCGTACGTTTACCAAAATGAACTGAATCATGAACTTAAGAAACTGGAAAAAGGAAACGTCAACGCGTGAAACAGACTCGCCTTCAGTTAGCTTCTCAAAGCTAATCGAAGGAAATTATTTTGTTATAAGCTATTTAAAAAAAATTTTCGCAAAGATACTTGAAGAATATTTGGGAAGTGAGCGTGTTTTCTATTCACTTTGCGCTGACAGTAGCAGGCCAACGATCTGCTAGTGCCACCGAGACTCTGTAAACTAGAAAGTGTTACAAGCCAGAAATCTACATAGCACAGCGGTGTTGTCATTATCATTATTTGCTCGCTTTCATTTGACCTTTTTTGGTTTGTTTTGGCTGTTGTATTGAAATAGTTTGCATGTGCGACCGTGCTATAGTGCAGCAAAGCTTTATTATAAACCTACGTTCATTTTTATTATGGTATTTTTAATTATCATGTACTTAAACCCCTATAGTATTGACGTCGATCAATATGAGATGAGTCCTTACCCTCTCTCCTGAACCTCAGTATCAAGTATTAATTGCTTTAAGTATCGCTATTTTTAACAGTCTAAGTGAACGGCATCACTCCACGCTCCGTTTCGAGGGTAAAATGAATGTTTTGTTGGTTCAGAATCGGAATTAAGTGACAGAAATCAATTATTAGTCACTCCTTTTAGGGCTTGTTTAAGGTATAAAAAAGAAGCTGTTAAAGAAAATAACATTTCTACTTATATAGAAAATAAGGATATATATTTTTTTACTTTCTACCAAAAAAAAAAAGAATTGCACTTTTAAGAAAAGATAGTTGTATTGTGTATTTGAAGCCCTCTGTTTTTTCAGATCTCAAACACCGAGTATTGAATAAAACCGTTTTCGTACATTTGTTACAGATGTGAATACCACTAAAACGTTAAAAAATACAGATGTAAATATGATAGCTTGCTTTACATTTCACTCTCAATGCTTTTTTTGTTGTTGCTCCAAACCAATAGACTGTATGTATGAAATAATGTAACGCGAAAATGAATTTTTCCTATCATATTTTCAACTAGAGGGCATTTACTGTATAAAATCCTTATATTAACAAGAAAAAAAAAAGTTGTAGATCATTATATTTCTGAATAATTTCAGTCCCTTTGGAAATCACTTTATATATAATTACCAAAGCAAAGAGTTTGGCTTCAGAAATGTGACTGACGAACTGTAAAGAGTATTTCTGATGATCTTTTATCTCCCCTGTCTTGAATAAACCTGCAGTAATACATATGCTAACCTCTCCATCGCTCTATTTATTCTGGGTACATTTTCCCTCAGCCTTCTCTATAAGGAGATCCGTCTGCTTGCCTGTGTCACTTTTTAACCTCTCGATGTTCTCATGCGTCAACACTAGAGATGTGCATTGTGTTCAGGGTCTTGTCATAGTTTTTGTTTTGATGTGGGTCATTTTCGTCACCTGTTTTAATGTCTCTTCCCCCCCCCACACACGTATAATAACAACATTAAACAAAATCAACCATTCTTCTGTTTTCTGACATTTTTTGCTATATAGTATTCAGGATTTAATAAATGGAAGGCATTATATATTGTTTTTATATTTTCTTTTCTGTGATAAACACTGAATCATTAACCTTGATTCATAATATTAAGAAAATATCTTTATAGGAACAGTCATCCTTTATTTATAAGCCAAGATCACAGCCATATCACCCTGCAGCCCAAGACTGGTTACTCACTCAATCTAAGCAGGGCTGAGCCTGGTCAGTATCTGGATGGGTGACCACATTGGAAGGCTAGGTTGCTGTTGGAAGTGGTGTTAATGAGGCCAGCAGAGAGTGCTCAACCTGCGGTCTGTGTGAGTCCTAATGCCGCAGTGTAGTGGAGGGGGACACTGTACTGTAAGTGAGCACCGTCTTTCGGATGAGATGCTAAACTGAGCTCCTGACTCTTTGTGGTGATTAAAAATCCCAGGCCCTTCTCGTAAAGAGTAGGGCTGTAACCCTGGTGTCCTGGCCAAATTCCCTTTATCTGCCCTTACCCATCACGGCCTTCCAATCATCCCCATCCACCGAATTAGCTCTATCACAGACTCTCCACTTTTCCAATAGCTGGTGTGTGGTAAGCGCACTGACGCCGTTGTCCTGTGGCTGCCGTCGCATCATCCCAGTGGATGTTGCACACTGGTGGTGGTGTGGAGAGACCCCCTCTCATGACTGTGAAGCACTTTGGGTGTATGGCCATACATCACAAGATAAAATAAAATACTTGGACAATCAGTTTTTTTTATTTAGCAGATATCACTATCAGTTTTATTTTCTACTTCTATAATAGTTATCACTGGCTCTTAGCAACCCTAAGCAGAAGCAGACTTAACCAATAAGCGAGGTAAGCAGCTGCTTAGGGCCCCGGGGAATTAGGGGACCCCAACCAATGCCAAGAAGTCTATATTAATCATATAGTTCTTTAATAATTTTCTATTATATGTTGTAATATCTAACTATAACCATTAAGATTTTAAAGTTATTACTTCTTTTCAAAACCAGGGGACCCTATAAATAGTGGAATGTTTGTGGTTGTGAGCAGTTCAATTTTGTTTACAAAAACAAAAAAACTACAGAGAAAAAGTATCTCTAAAGAAAGAGAATGTTTTGAGATTTGATGCTAGGGCCCCATACCTGGAATTGCTTAGGGCCCCCAAATCATCAAGTCCGCCACTGACCCTAAGACTCTAAGAAATAGGTTATTTGATAAGTGAAGTTTATTTATAAACTAATTTCGAGAGGATCACATGCTTATGATTGCTTGCAGCTGGCCCCGCATTATTCAATTTATGATTCACCAATCAGACGATTCCTAAGCCACTATAAATACCCTAAGTTCCATATCACAGCCATCTTCATTTGAAGAATCCCCCCTTCCACCCCTACTCCTCTTCCTTTCCTAGATGGGTGGCACAGTGGCCCAGTGGTTAGCACTGTTGCCTCACTGCAAGAACGTTACTGGTTCTAGTCCTTACCAAGCAACGTGCTCACGTGGGTTTCCCCCGGGTTCCCTGCACCATCCAAAAACATGCAACTTAAGTTAATTGACTAATCCAAATCCATAGACATGCTCCTAGTAAGTAGTTATCTCTTAAGAGCAATCACTATCTGTTCATTAGCTACTACAGCAGGGGAGTTCTCGAGATCTACCTGAGCTCAAACTCCCCTCTCGCCTTGCAAATGGGAGGGAGCCCCGGGATTGAGGATCTTATGATCTCAGGGCTCTCTCCCGGGACAACATGCCAAACAAGCTTAATAATCAATCATCAGCTAAGTGTGAACTCTTAAAAAATATAATAATATGTATTATTATTATTATTAAAACAGTTAACCCTGATTTAAAGTATATATAGAAGGTATCGATGGTTCAAATTACTGCTGGTGATATGATGATAATAATAATATATAAACTAAAGTAAAATAAAATGTACATTTGCATTGATTATATGAGTCACATGCTGTTAAAAATAATTAATTCAATTATTATGAAGTATTATTCATTTATTAATTTTTTTTCGGCTTATCCCTTTATTAATCTGGGGTCGCCACAGTGGAATGAACCACCAACTTATCCAGC
Organism: Danio kyathit; assembly: GCA_903798195.1. NCBI lineage: Eukaryota > Metazoa > Chordata > Actinopteri > Cypriniformes > Danionidae > Danio > Danio kyathit. The sequence goes on along the minus strand of LR812529.1, from coordinate 29,514,689 downwards.
ATACGTTTTACTCAGCGGATGCCCTTCTAGCTGCAACCCATCACTGGGAAACATCCATACACACTCAATCACTCACATACACTACGGACAATTTAGCTTACCCATTTCACCTGTACCGCATGTCTTTGGACTGTGGGGGAAACCGGAGCACCCAGAGGAAACCCACGCGAACACGGGGAGAACATGCAAACTGTACACAGAAATGCCAACTGACACAGCCAGGGCTCGAACCAGGGCCCTTCTTGTTGTGAGGCGTCCACTGCGTAAAACATATGCTGCACAAGTTGGCGGTTCATTCCGCTGTGGCAACCCCTGATTAATAAAGGGACTAAGCTGAAAAGAAAATGAATGAATGATTACACTAGACAAAATGAAAATATATACATATAATTAGCCGTGTTATAAGAACAGCTAGTCCTACTCCAAAGTTATAAGAACAATATGAGTTTAATGTAACGTTACAAACAATGGGGAAATCATGTTTCCTTTTGCCGCCATTTTTCCTTCAGTCCCATAAGAAGAACAAAAATATTGATATATCATACTATCCTTATTCCTCAAGTCCATCCATCAACAATGAAAATCCCCCAGTACGAGTAATGCCTTCACCTCATCCTGGATTAGAGATTTACTGACCGCTGACACGTGTGGCTCCTCCGCTCTTCCCGTCCCAGATTCCCCGAAAACCTGCAGCCACAACGACAACCAAAAACCTTGAAGAATATCTGAAGAAAACTCGGTATCAATGGACCAGAGAGAGGGTCAGCCGCTAAGAGGATCAGTCCAGAAGAGGTGCCAACTGGAATTAAAGCATCCGTGCACACTGAGAAGTGTCGGCTCATCATTTCAGTAACACCTGTCCCGCTGGACGGACGAGAGCTGACCTTATGAGTGACCACCGGACGGAGGAACATACCCACAGGTCTAGGTTATGACCACACAAGTGTCCCGCAGTAATGAACTCATCTCCAGCAATGGCACCGTCTTCTCCGGTCTTATTTTCACCGTCGCTCGCACGGAGGCCCACAAGTCCCGGCCGGAGACCCAACGCAAATTTCAGATCGGCCTCTCCGTCCATCATGACATCACCCAAACTGTGGCAGAAAGCCGCGATTTCGCGTTTGGCGGAGGAGTTTTTCTGGATAGGTGGAAGCATTGTCGCCTCACCGAAGTGGAGAATGGGCCAGATTGGTAAGCATTTAGACACTTAAAGGTGCTTAATTGGGATAGTTCGCTAAAAAAAAATTAAAACTTCACTTAGCACACACTTTCAAGTGGTACTAATCTTTTGTCTCACATTTTTTTATGTTGAGCACAAAAGAAGATATTTTGAAGTATGTAACTTGGAAACATCATTGACATCATTTTTGTTGGAAGAAAATGGCTATGATAGTCAGTCAGTGACAACTGAAACAGGTTTTGGGAGTAGGCTAAATCATGACAGAATATAAAAGATGACAGAATTTAAATGTTTGACAGACAACAGAATATAATAATAGTATTGCTTGGTTTAAATCAGACACTTTCCAGCATTTTTTATGTACAGAAGTATATACTACTATGTTGAATTTGATGTTTACAGCAGTAATTTAGTTGTTTATGCAGTGTTACTCTGAGTGAACTTGAAATAAGTGTGTACTAATGATTGGCCGGTGTAAGAAATGCACCTCACAGCATATGGAAACAAACAATCCCTGGAGATTAGACTGAGTAGCTGCGTCACATGACCCCTCTGTCCTTGATCCGCTCCTCCAAAGCAACGTTTTGAAAACAAAGCCTGAAGTGACCGATAAAAGTAACCTTTGTTGACTTCTGGAACATCAACATGTCATTCTGACATTTTAGACATCGAAAAAAATAATATAATTTCGACTATATTTGTTGAATAGCCTAACCCTGAAGAAATTCTCTAAATAACTATTTCTCATTCACACACTATCTCTCGGCTTCGTCTCTTATTTATCAGGGGTCGCCGCAGTAGATTGAACCACCAATAATAATAAAATAAAACGACTATTAACATTTTACACAAACCCAATCCTATTAAACACAGAAAATATCTTCAGTAAATCCTGAAATATTATTTATATTTTGTAGCAATTCAAACTAATTATGTTGCTGAACGTTTATAAGACCACGTCCTGGTAAGAGTTCATTGCTGTACTTTCCATGATACGTGCCCTTACTAACCTGTGTGTTTGTGTGCATCTGTGTGTACCTTGTATTCTTCACGTTGTGGGGACATTTATAATATTGCAATACCAGTACATTTGACCTTGTGGGGACATTTTTGGTCCCCATGACGAAAAGAGTTCATAAACAGAATGAAGAATATTGAAAATGCAAATGTATAAATGCAGATTGCTTCCTGTGAAGGTCGGGTTTAGGGGATAGAATAAACACTTTGTACAGAGTGAAAATTCATATGTCAATGGGAAGCACTAAGTATGTGTGTGTGTGTATGTGTGTGTGACGCAGCTGGGTAATCTGATTGAGAAGGTATCTTGATACGTCTGCTTGGACAATTAAACTGACATTTAAAAGGATTTTCTTGCATGTGCACTTAATAAAGTTTGTCAATATGAAGAAATGAATTGTATTGAAAGTGCACTCCTATTACATTGAAAAAAAGAGTGAGTTGCTGTCTTTAAGTCAACCTTAAGTTGAATCAAAAATTAATTTTACAAATCATTTCTACTTTCATGATGAAAACGGACTTAAAACTCCAAGTTAAATGTCATGTAACTTAAAGTAATAATCTTGTTTCATTCATTTTCATTCGGCTTAGTCTCTATTTCAGAGGTTTCCACAGCGGAATGAACCGCCAACTTATTATAATCTTACTAATCATATGTTTTAACAGTTTGTAGATATCACATTTCCAGTAAAATTGCTAATAAAATGCTCTTTTGCAGTGGAGAGATGCATGTGCAACATGCAGGCCGGCTCTCAAATGATCAAACTGAGAGGAAAGTCCAAGGCTCTGGTGCGTCTCTTTTATCTAGACGAGCACAAGTCCTGTATCCGCTGGAGGCCTTCAAGGAAACACGAGAGAGCAAAAAGTGAGTGAGATTGAAATCTGTTTATGTGCTGGTGGGATGTGCTTATTATAATAAATCATGTGATTTAATGGGGCATTACAGTAAATATCAGTTTGCAATTCATGTACAGCATCTCTTTTGAAAAGTGGAGATGTTGAAGCTTTTATAGCATATCCTACTGCTGACTGATTACTGCATAAATGAATCCATAAACAAATGCATACATGAATAAATGCAACAAAAACATCTATGATAAAAGAAAGTATGATAGAACAGTATGCTAATAGATAAATGATGATAATGGTTTGTGTGTTACATATTTTGACCTAATCCACATTTGATTACAATTTTATGGTGTTTTTGAATGTTTAAACATTGTTTTTGTACATTTTTTATGACAAAAATTCAAATAAGTGATAGAAAAAAAAGTACATAACTATATATAATATATATAGTAATTAGTCATTATTTTAAAAAATAATTAGAAAATGGAGTATAAAATGCAGAAAATATTTTAAGATAGAAAATATCACATGACCTCAGTGGATTTGTCACATGATCACATCACACTGCAAGATGGTGGGTGTAAAATAGTTTAACATCACAAAAATATTGACTGATGTTACATTTATTGTGTTGAATGATGTTCATTTGTTAATCAAAAGGTAAAAGCATGCACATTTCATTGTGGGATACGATATTCCAACACTGTTTATGCAGCTTTTCAATGCACATGGGAAATTCATATGAAGTCTGTTGTTAGTTTATTGTGAATTTATCAGTGTTTTTGCTAAAAAAATTTTAGAAGAGAAAGACTGTACATTTTAAATGTGTAAGTTTTATCAAAATTTAAGAACATATTAGCATATCTAAGATGAAGCTAAATAGACTTATACTACAAGCTACACTTGATTGCGGCTTATTGAGCAACGAGTGCAAACATCAAGACTGGGAAGTGTTTTTACAGCTATGTCTTCTATAGAGATTGATCTGTCAAATAAAAATGCTTTGTTTAAGTGCACACTATGGCTGGTTTATATGACAAAAATCTCATATTGCAATATAAAGCTTTTCATATCCCTACAATGATATATATCATAATATATAGTACAATTTCTGTAAATTCAAATTGAGTAAAGCACTATTAGTTTTTTTACATTTTAAAGTTTATACTCAAAAACTTACTCATTCATGTGATCATATATATATAAATAAAATATCAGGACAAATGTTTGATAAAAAATGTAGAAATATAAAATAAATATTCATAAATCATAAAACAACATTCAAAATTGATGATTACAGGTCCAACATAAAATAAATAAATATATCAAATTAATTAATAAATAAAAAAGTTAAATAAATACAAAAATAAAATGCTAAATGTAATCTTTATACTCTCAAGTTTGCAACTTTCTTACAATACTGTTATTTATATTTCTATCTGCATTCTGTCTACGTGTAATATTATATTTCTATATCATATAAATGATGAAAAAGTATTACCGTAAACAGTGTGTTTTGTGATGCCACAAAATAAATGATAGGGCATAATATGAAGCAATAGACTTTTTATTTTGTCCATATTATATACAGTCAAGCCTGAAATTATTCATACTCCTGGGATATGAATAATTTCAGGTTTGATTGTATATTATCATATTGCAGAGTCACTGAAAACCACTGAAAAAATGATCAAACGTTCACTGTTCTTGTTTTATTCAGTCACCATAGACTCCATCCATGAGGTCTGTGAGGGAATGAGAACCGAGGTCTTCAGGCGATTTGCCAACAATAACTTTGATCCAAACTGCTGCTTCAGTATTTACCACGGAGACCACGTGGAGTCTCTTGACTTGGTTTCCACCAATGGAGAAGAGGCACGAACCTGGATCACTGGCCTTAAATACCTCCTGGCAGGCATCAGTGATGAGGACAGTCTGGCAAAAAGGCAACGCACACGAGATCAATATCCTTTTAATTGTGTCCTCTGAGGGAGAAGGGCTGCCTGTCAGAGAGACAGACTAAATCCACACACAGCCCCCTCATGTGGCCTGGTTTAGTTTTGTGCAAATTGTTGTGTATTGTGTGTGGAGGTTTCCTTACAGACTGTTGCAAATGGTTGAGACAGACCTTTTCAGAGGCAGACAAAAATGGAGATGGGAATCTGAGCATTGGAGAAGTCCTGCAGCTGCTTCACAAGCTCAATGTGAACCTCCCAAAGCAGAAAGTCAGAGAAATGTTCCAGGTACATTTCATTATACAACTTGTCAGAATGCATTATGAACGCAGTCGGGGCAAGAAGTCTTTAAACAAAAAGTGGGAAATGTGATTATGGACACTCAGTTTTTACGCAATTTTGATGTTTTTTAAACAACTATGTGCACAGTTTAACTGTGTTAAGGTGGCCATTTTCATACATAATGCCTGCTGTTTGCATTTATATCTTGTTGGACTGTAGTTGTATTTGCAAATATAATATTAAAGGCTGCAGTTTCATTGGCTGTTGCTAAAACTGTGCGTGATGGCAAGTTTTGTTGAAAGACTTTTTGACATACTGGCTTTCCACAATAAAATTTCAAGAGTTCACACTTAGATGATTGATAATAAAGCTAGTTTGGCATGCTCAGGTAGATCTCGATGAAGTCCCCCAACTTATTTCTGGCTAATGACAGATATAGGGATGCTAAGGAGAGATGTGCGGCTTGCTATGAGATTGATTATGATGCCAATTTGGCATGTTCAATTTACTTAGGTTTGGTTGTTTTTTGCATAACTCCCATGGTTCCAAACTCAGTCACTCATCAATTTTTGGTTGTAAAAACTCATCCTCTAGATGCAAAAATCACATGTGCCTTTGTGCTGTGCTTTCCGAATACATTATTTTATGACAAATAAATTACATTATGCCTTTGCTGTCACATTGATCAATTTAATGCACTCTTGCTGAATGAAAATATTAAAATATTAAATCTTGTTAACCCCAAACTCTTGAACAGCGTATGCCAGATCAGTTCAACAGCCTGCATACACATGGCACTTACTAGTAATCCATGCTAAATTGAAAAACAAAAACATCAAACACATTCTCTTAACTGGTATTCTTGAGAAGTCTGATTCTGCTGACTTCAAAACTTCAAAGTTGGCTGCAATGTCACTATTTACTAATGTTCTGTGGCAGGTTATATTGGTTTAAAAGACTTTCAGAGTGCCATTAGCTAAGATGCCAATGAGTGTTCTGAGTGAGTTTGTAACATATGGCTCGCTCTGAACAGATGGCCTCGTCTGAAACTGGTTGAGGTTTTAACTTTAGCGCCTCTAATCCTTAATGGAGACATACATTTCTACTGCAACAAATACCATGACACTACTTTCACTAAAAGTACAAGCAACAAATCGAATGAAATAAAAAAAAACTCAACATATGCTTAGTGTCTGTCAGTGTCAATCTGTTAATGTGTGCAAAAAAATGTGAGAATATATATATTTTTCAAACTTCACTTGACTCAGAGTTATGTATAATATTTTTGCCAGCTGAAATCAGGCTTTTCTTATAGGCTTTTCAGACTACAAGGGTACAGTAAGAATGAATGGGTTTCTTCCAACAATATATTGGTGGCCAAATCATTTTTTAAATCAGAATTTGTATCAAAGTTTTTATGATTTTGCATTTTTCATTTAGTTTTTATTTCAGTACTACTTTAAAATTTGCTGTATATTTCAGTGTAGTTTTACACTGTAAAAAAATCTTTCTGCCTTCAATTTTTTAGCTGAATGAAATTAACTTTTCTAGTCATCTCAACTTACATCAATTTACATCAAACTTACATCAAACTAAAAATATCAAGTTAAACTTTGTATAACTTAAAAAACAGTTAAAACCTGATAGATCTATTAAAAGCAACATTAAATATTAGTTTCTGTCGTAAATTTTTTACAATGTAGTTTATTTTATTAATGGTTTTGTTAGTTTTTGTTTAGATTTTATTTTGTGAGCACATTTCTATTTGGTTTTTATATATTTTGTTTCAGTTTTAGTAATTCTAGTTAATAGAGCACGTCCAGTGTTGACCAAAGCAGAGTTACATGAACTCTTGTGCAGACCTCTTTGTAATAAATTTAAATTAGTAGTTTGAACAGACACTGAACCCAAAACCACACAAATACAACTTAAACGGCTAAAAGTTAACATGATGAAGAATTAAGACAAACTTCTTTATTTTAAAGATCGTGTATGTACACTGTAAAACCCAACAGTCAACTTTATCAAATGAAATGAGTGTAGTTAACTCAGAATTTACTGAAAGTTAATTCTACTCATTTGAAAAGAGTTTTGAACTCAGTGTTAAAGGTAATGAGTTAATTAAATACCTCATTACTTCAACTTAAATTAATAGTAAGTTCACAGTACTCGATTAGTTTTTTTTAACTCAAATGGTTTGTAGCAATCGGTTTCCTCAAAGGGTTTGAGTTGCCTTAACCTATTGGGTTTTACAGTACTTAGTTGGTTTGAGTTCTCTTCATTTATTGGGTTTTACTGTGCTCAAATTGCTTCGTTTACTCAAATGTATTAAGTTCACAGCACTCATTAGGATTAGTTTTTTAACATAAATAGTTTGTTGCAATCGGTTTCCTCAAATGGTTTGAGTAGCCTTAACTTATTGGGTTTTATAGTGTAGTTAAAGATACCTAGTTTAAATTTTTCAAATAAGGAAAATGTGTTTATCTATAAAAGTGCCTTCAAGTACTTCTTTAAAAAGCCAAAAATTTCTGCCACAGAATTATTGCTTAATAATTCTGAAAACTATTATTCATTCATTCATTTTCTTTTCGGCTTAGTCCCTTTATTAATCTGGGGTCGCCACAGCGGAATGAACCGCCAACTTATCCAGCATATATTTTACGCAGCGGATGCCCTTCCAGCCGCAACCCATCTCTGGGAAACATCCATACACACTCACACACTACAGACAATTTAGCTTACCCAATTCACCTGTACCACATGTCTGGACTGTGGGGGAAACCGGAGCACCCGGAGGAAACCCACGCAAACGCAGGGAGAACATGCAAACTCCACACATAAATGCCAACTGACCCAGCCGAGGCTCAAACCAGCGACCTTCTTGCTGTGAGGCGACAGCACTACTGTGCCACTGCGTCGCCTAAAACTATTATTATGTTTGATAATTATTATTTTATTTCAGTTGGTTTTTGTAGTTACTGCTGTACAGTAGTTTCTCATTTATTAGGAATTCTTTCATTTATTTCAGTTAGTTATTTTTAGTCTTACTTTTAGTTCTCGTATACTAAAATAACCTTGATAAGAAGTGTCCTATAATGTTTTTGATTATCTGTATGGACCAAATTGTCCCTAAATTAGTATAGCGAAATCATTAAGTGTATTGCAGATTCATACAAGCATATTGTAATTAAAGGAAAAAATGGCAACAGAGATGGTGTTCCACATGCAGCTTTATTTTAAGAGAATGGTCAGCAGGCAGGGGTCAAAACAGGAACAAAACATTACAAAACAAAGGTAATCCAAAAGACAGGCAAAGGTCAGGCCAGGAAGAAAAAAACAATCCCAAAAACAATCCAAGAATCAAAAGCCAGACAGAGCAAAACCTAGGAACAAGGAACAATACTGAGCAAGGAATGAATGTCTCTGTGGTGCTTAAATAGTCCATGAAATCAGTCTTTGATCAGCTATCAGCTGTGTGTAATCATTGGAGATCTGGAAACAGGAGTGTGTGAGGTGCAGATTGTGATATGTAGTTCATAAAGTGACAGAACTGTAGTCCGGGTGAAGGTGCATGTTTACCAGCGATCTGAAAACTTGAATTGCTGGTGATAGTGACACATATAACTACACTGTAAAAAATTCCACACAATTCCTTCATGTTGTCCCAACACAAAATGATTAGGTTAACTTAAATGTTTTTTTTACAATTTAAGTGGATTGAACATAAAACACTTAAGTTGTCCACCCAAAAAAACTTTGTGTTGGTTCAACTCATATTAAATAAGTAGTTTGAACAAGCAGCAAAAGTCTTTTTTGAGTGTGGTAACTACAGTTCCAGATGCACAGTCAGCTTGTGTTCGTGGACTGACTTGATAGTTACAATATACGGCGGATGGCTTTTTAACCCTTATGCAAAAATACACATTACATTTTATGAAATAAGTTTATATAAGTTTAATAAGTTATGTTTCTATAAATGTGCATTCACAGGAAGCTGACACTGATGAAAACCAGGGGTCATTGACATTTGAGGAATTCTGCACCTTTTACAAGCTGATCTCAACACGACGAGATCTTTATTTACTGATGATCAGCTACAGCAACCACAAAGAGCACCTGGACCTGAACGACCTGCAGCGCTTCTTAGAAAGCGAGCAAAAGGCTGGTGTAATTCATTTTGCGTATCGCCACATAGTTATTCTTTAAATATATTACCACTTGAGCTGTCATTTTTTATATTTTCTGATGTTCTTTTTTTCTCTAGATGGTAAATGTGACCAAAGAATACTGCAAAATGATCATTAACCAGTTTGAGCCGTGTTCTCAAAACCAAAGTCATGTGGTTCTGGGTATTGATGGTATGAAACTCTTCCCGTGCTGCATCCGTGCAGTATTGCCAACCTCATTTTACCAAGTAGGACATGTTCCTGGAATAACATCTATGTTGAACCTGGAACAACATTCCAATCAGCCAATCAGAATTAGGGACACGCTTACCACTTATGTTAAGTTTAGGCTCACGGTTAGGTTTATGCACTTCTACATGATTGTTATCCAACTCTGATTTTGGGAATAATTTACAGTTATGGTTGAGTTTAGGGGTAGGGAAAAGGTATGGATACATTTTCAAACAAAAATGATGCTCCAGGATCAACATAGATGTTAATCCAGGATCGCGTCGGACTTGGCAAAATCATGATGTGCGTCTAGTATTCATAAAACTTGATCTTGAGCTTTTCTTTTTCTTTCGTTCTAAGGTTTCACCAACTACATGCGCAGTCCTGCAGGAGACATTTTCAACCCAGAACACTACCAAGTAAATCAGGACATGACCCAGCCGCTAACAAACTACTACATCGCGTCTTCGCACAACACTTACCTGACTGGAGATCAGCTGCTGTCTCAGTCTCGGGTTGACATGTATGCGTATGTGCTTCAGATGGGCTGTCGCTGTGTGGAAGGTAGAAAAACATTTTTAAAAATATAGCATTTGTTTTTACAGTCATTAAACGGAATATTAGGGCTGCGTGGTATTGAAAAAAAAAGTGACGTTTCAATCAGTGTTGCCAGATTGAGCAGTTTCCCGTCCGATTGGGTGGTTTTGAAATGTACATTTTATATGCAACTTATTTAACAACACATAATTGTGTGCTCCTACTCCATTTAGTTAGTAGTGACCAGTGCTTATTGCAAACAGTGTGGGCCCACCCACAAGAGGAGGTGAAGAAAAGTTCAAAGTATCAAAATTTCAAAATCTGACTCCCTGGACTCCTCTTCACGTTCATGCGCATTATGCATCGCCTGCAGGTAAACGCACAGCGGTTTATCATGACACTTTTATTGATCATTTTTTACTGCAATTGACTGCAAGAACAAACATAGAAGCGTGGTCTGATTGACAAGCATCTAATAATGTTCAAAAGAATTTAAAACAACAAATGGGACAAATTTATACCCCATTTCAAAGGAAAAAATACTCTAATAGGTAGTGTAATATACACAACATGAAGTGCAGTGTGTGGGTGAGGGGGCAGTGTTTCGATGTGATTCGGTTATGTTGTGGTTCTGTGACTGCTGGTGTTGGTTGCTGTATGGTTAAAAAATATGACAGTTAAAGTAACTAGGTTAATTTAAAAATAAATGAAAAATTGATCTAATATTTTGGGCGTTTTTTGTGCGTTTGAGTGGGTTTTGGACAGCTTTTGGGCTGGAAAATGTCCGCTATATCTGGCAACACTGGTTTCAATGTTTTGTTTTTTTGCTAAATATATTGCGATATGAATATCAGTTCACCAGATGACTTATTCAAGTTCAAGATGACTTAGTTCAATAGTTCAAGTTGGAAAGAATTCATAACTTTTTAATGGTAAGGATAATTTCGTAGTCTGCATAAATGAAACAGACAGTGTTTTGTGGAGAGTCTAACTGTATACAGGTACAGAAATCGAATAATCAAATGTAAATAAATAATTCAGTTCAATTCAATTCAGGTTTATTTCTGTAGAGCTTTTACAATGTAGATTGTGGCAAAGCAGCTTAACATAGAAGTTCTAGTAAATTGAAACTGTGTCAGTCCAGTTTTCAGAGTTGAAGTTCAGTTTAGTTCAGTTCAGTGTGGTTTCATTTTCACTGCTAAAAGTCCAAACACTGAAGAGCAAATCTATCAATGCGCAGCTCCACAAGTCCCAAACCAACCAAGCCAGTGGCGACTGCATAGTCTGCATTGTATAAAAAATAAATACAATTAATCTTTGTTAAAATTACGGATGTTGCAATTTCTTACACACAAATGACTGCACTTGAAATCTTACATCTTACAGGGATAGTTCACTCAAAAACTATAATTTACCCACTATTCATGTGGTTTCAAACCTTTATGAGTTTCTTCTGTGTAATATATAATAAAATATCTTTAAAAACCTGTAACCACTGACATCTATATTAGGAAAAGTCAATGGTTACAGCTTTCGAAATATCTGCTTTTGTGCATAACTAAAGAAAGAAACTCAAACTGGTTTTGAACAAGTGAAAAGTGACTAGTAAATTGTGGAATTTTGGGGGAACTATTCCTTTAGAAACAAAGCAATTAAGCAAATGAAAAACTTTCATTTTATTAAGGTATAACTTGTATCACAATGTGATTCCCAGTAAACTATGATCCCACTAAAATTTCCTAAGGGATGAATAAACTAAAACTGAACTTAAACTGATATTGTAGATCCTGCGATGTGCTGATTTAAACATTGTGATATCAATGCTGAAATGCTATATTGTGCCGCCCTATTGAATATGTTATCATACAGCTGACACTGTCTGTCTTTATCTGTCTAGTTGACTGCTGGGATGGTCCTGATGGTGAACCTATTGTGCATCATGGATACACGCTTACCTCAAAAATCCTCTTTAAGGATGTTGTTGAGACAATCAACAAATATGCATTTGCCAAAACTCAGTAAGCGACACACATGAGCCTGGACCACAAAACCAGTGATAAGTGTCCATTTTTAAAAACTGAGATTTATACATAATCTAAGAGTTGAATAAATATAAACTTTCCATTGATGTTTGTTAGGATAGGATAGTTTTTGGCTGAGAAACCTATATAACTAATCTGAGGATTCAAAACTATCAAATTACTGAGGAAATCACCTATAAGTTGTCCAAATGAACTTCTTAGCAATGCATATTACGCATATTAATATTTACGATATATATCTTCATGGAACATGGTTTTTGCAAAATATTCCAATGATTTTTGGAAAAATAGATCATTTTGACTCATACAATGTATTTTTTGTTATTGTCATTGCAACATAAGGCTGGATTTGTGGTCCAGGGACACATATATAAATATTTTAAAGGTCATATAATGTGATTTTTGTATTTAGAACAGGTAATATTATATTTCTGACTGAGTTTTAGCCCAAAGTCCCATGATTTTTAGTTTATTTCGATACAATTAAATTTAAAGCATTATATTTTGATACAGGGTATGTCTGCTGTATTTTGTGGTTTATTGTGATATACAGTATTTAAACGTAAGGAATTTGGTATTTTATTTAAAAATACATTTCGATGTAATTTTGCCCAACCCTCCCTGTTATCCATCATATTTCTTTACATATATTCTTTAAAGGGCACTTATTTTACCCCTTTTACAAGATGTAAGATAAGTCTTTGGTGTCACTGGAATGTGTCTGTAAATATCAGCTCAAAATACCCATCAGATTATTTATTGTAGCCTCGAGAATCTGCCCATTTTGGTGTCTGAGTTGAGAGACCAAGCCGGGGATGTGACATGAGTATACTGTAGCTGTTTATGTAGCCTGTGGCAATAAATGAAAATGAGCTGCTTCTCCCCGCCCTCTGTTCCGACCTGCGTGTCTGCTTCTCGTTATGTGTTAGACAGACAGACAGACTCGGATGAAGCTAAAATACAGCTCAATAGTCAAAAATGCCAAGTAAGTTTATTTGATGTATTTGTGATGGAGTTTATTCAAGCCTTTCTGATATGATGAGTCTCGCACAAATGCTGTTTATTGTGTACACTCAGACATATTAGCATTTACTGAAACCATGCAGCCACGGTAATTAAATCGGTTAAGAATTACGTAGTGATTTTACGTAGTCTTTATTACATATATACTCTGTTTTAAAAACGTATAAAACTTAGAAACATCACAGAGAGTTGTAACAGATATTTTAATCCCAGTTTGTTTTGCAAATAAAATGTTCTGTGCACATGTTTATACATGTTATTATAGAAAGATGGTAGCTGTCAATCAATTCGGTGGGCGGGAAAAACCACACTCCTACGTCACGTTGCGGTGGGCCTCAAAATCACTGAAATTGGGTCTTATTTTAACGTTAGGAAATTTAAAAAAAGAGACTTGTTGGGTTTCTATCACTCCAATATGACTGTGGACACACTATACCTACACACAGTTCTGTCCAAACAGCTTACAAAAGTTGATTTTCATCATAGGTGCCCTTTAAGGCATTTTTCTATGCCAAAGATAGAAACCCCTACATTTAAAAACCCCTGATATAACACAATATAATATAATGTTCGTCTTATAATGATGTAATCTAACAATTGTTATCTACTGTCAGATTCCCAGTGATACTCTCTATAGAGAATCACTGCACTGTGCCTCAGCAGAAGAAAATGGCTCAATACCTCATGGAAGTGCTACAGGACAAAGTGGACCTGTCAAATATAAACGCAAACGAGTCCAGGCGTCTGCCATCTCCAGAGGATTTGAAAGGCAAAATACTTGTCAAGGTGAGACAATATGTTTAAACGTGTCATGAAAAACACTGAGTGCATTTGAGAACACAACGTTTTAGTGTACCAAGCTGCTTTCCAGGGGAAGAAACTGCCAGCAAACATTGACACCGATGCTGAAGAAGGAGATGTGTCTGATGAAGACAGCGGAGAAGAGGATGAGGAGGAAGAGCAGGAACTTAATGGAGATGTGAGATTTCCTACTTTTATAATCACTTGATGTCCTCTCTGGAGTGTCTACATAAAAAAAAATGTCTGTGTTCTATTTTCCTAACATTTTCAAGAATATGTCAAAAAACCAATAGATCCAGTTCTTATCGCAGTTCTAGGCATTATTGAAGAACAAAATATTGTTCCAATTGTCTACTAGCACGAAGGTTAATATTATTCAACTGGAAGCAGAAAGCTGCTCCTACATACTGTATATACATCTAATGAGGGGTGTAATGAAACATTTGGAACTGGAAAAAATCAGATTCTCCCTTAAAAAAGGAAGAAAACCAATTCTGTAAAATCTGGCAACCTTTCATAGATTATTTTAAAGCAATAAATTCTACAGGAAATAGTTTAACTGAATAGGATTGGACTAATTTAGATAAAAACTGATGGTCAATATATATATATATATATATATATATATATATATATATATATATATATATATATATATATTCATTCATTCATTCATTTATTCATTTTCTTTTCGGCTTAGTCCCTTTATTAATCTGGGGTCGCCACAGTGAAATGAACCGCCAACTTTCATTCATTCGATGATTTATTTTCTTTTCGGCTTAGTCCCTTTATTAATCGCCACAGCAGAATGAACCGCCAACATATCCAGCATATGTTTTACGCAGCGGATGCCCTTCCAGCTGCAACCCATCACTGGGAAACCCATACACACACACATACACTATGGACAATTTAGCTTACTCAATTCACCTATAGCGCATGTCTTGACTTGTGGGGGAAACCGGAGCACCCGGAGGAAACCCATGCGAACACGTGGACATGCAAACTCCACACAGAAAGGCCAACTGACCCAGCCGAGGCTCGAACCAGCGACCTTCTTGCTGTGAGGCGATCATGCTACCCACTGCGCCACCGTGATGCCCAACTGCCAACTTATCCAGCATATTTTTTTACGCAGCGGTTGCCCTTCCAACTGCAACCCATCTCTGGGAAACATCCATACACTCTCATTCACACTCATACATTACGGACAATTTAGCCTATCCAATTCACCTGTACCACATGTCTTTGGACTGTGGGGGAGACAGGAGCACAAGGAGGAAACTCACGCGAATGCAGGGAGAACCTGCAAACTCCACACAGAAACGCCAACCCAGCCGAGGCTCCAACCAGTGACCTTCTTGCTGTGAGGCGACAGCACTACCTACTGGGCCATTGCGTTGCCCATATATATATATATATATATATATATATATATATATATATATATATATATATATATATATATATATATATATATATATATATATATATATATATATATATATATATATATATATATAATTATTTTTTTGTATTTCATTAATTCATTCATTTTCCTTCTGCTTAGTTAGTCCCTTTATTCATCAGGGGTGCCACAGCAGAATGAACTACCAACTATTCCAGCATATGTTTTACGCTGCAGATGCCCTTCCAGTCGCAACACAGTACTGGGAAACCATTCCCCTGGGGACCCTCTCACACTCACTCTCACATTCACATTCATACACTACAGCCAATTTTGTTTGCCCAATTCATCTAGTGCATGTCTTCGAGCTGTGGGGGAAACTAGAGCACCCAGAGGAAACCCACGCCAAGAAGGGGAGAACATGCAAACTTCACACAGAAATGCCAACTGGCCCAGTCGGGACTCGAACCAGCGACCTTCTTGCTATGAGGCGACAGTGCTAACCACTGAGCCACCGTGCCTCATTTTTTGTATTTATTTATTGTATTTATCTATTATTATTTAACTTTCATATTTACTTTTATTCGTACTGTATCTTTTATTGTTCATTGTGTGAATGTTTGTTGGATCAAATGTGTAAGTCATTGTGTTTGAATGTTAAAAAAAAAAAAAAAAAAAGAAAAGATAAAAGAAAGTTTAAAATAAAATAAAAAAAATGTGTGTGTTCTGGGTTACAGACCACAGAAGGAGCGCCAGAGTCAGCATCAGCAGATGAATCAAAGAAACGCTCACGGAGGAAGTTCATGGGCAGCTTCAGGCGCAAGGTCTGCAAAAGGCTTTACACCAGTGAAATTAGGGAAAAGCATTGCAGAAATGTTTAGCAATTTGATGTATCACTATCTGTGTTTCAGAAGAAAAAACAGATCAAGGTAAAAAAGAAACCCGTCGTGAGTGACTCTGATACTGAGCCAGAAATCACAAGCGCTAATGATAAACAGGTCATCAACTATGGCAAGTGAGTATTGCAGTATTGATACTGTTGTTTAAAATATACAGTTGAAGTTATTAGCCCCCCTGTGAAAATTGTATTATTTTATAAAGATTTTCCCAAGTGATGATTAACAGAGGAAGGATATATTTACAGTATTTATTGTTATTTATTTCTTCTGGAAAAAGTCTTATTTCATTTAGTTTGGCTAGAATAAAAGCAGTTTTTACAATTTTTTCAATCCTTTTTTTCACTTGGGTACAGAAGAAATAACTGTTCTCCAATGATTTGCCAAATTAATCGAACTTTTCTATTTAACCTAACTGACCTAGTTAAGCCTTTAAATTGCTGTCATCATGGGAAAGACAATTAGTTATTGGAAATTATTGTTTAAAATGTGTGAAAAAATCTTCTCTCCATTAAACAGCACTTGAGAAACAATTTAAAAAGAAAAATTTCACAGGTGGGCTATTGATATTGACTTCAACTAAATATATTTCAATAAATGTAAATTTATATATCTTATAATTAAAAAAAAAAAACATCTATTGTTTTGATAAATTAGGATCTTATTAGGAAATATTTCATTGTTAACTAACAATATTGTTAGCAAAAACTAAAATAAATCATAACCTAAAACATGATATATTTGTTACTTGAAATAAAATAAATATATATAAAATGTATTAAATAAATAATATAATAATTTTTGTTTTGAATTAAATGAAATTAAAATGTAACGAAATTCAACATAAATAGTGTTTTAGTATGCTGTTTTTCCTGTTATCTAATATACTTTTTTCTTTATATGCCCAAGTAGCTTACAGTTAACCAACTGAATATAATTAATAGTTTCATTTTTATACATTTCACACTTAAATGTAAAAAATTTTATAATCTGTAAAATGTTACCATGCACGTCCATGATGCTCCATGTTTTACATAAATGCTTGCAGACGAAGAAAAACGATGAGACTTTCTCGTGCCCTGTCTGATCTGGTAAAATACACCAAGTCAGTGCGTGTTCATGATATCGAAACGCAAGGTAAGACAAATCCAAAAAATAAACAGAAGTCTCATAAAAAAGTTTGGATTTGACAAAAATGTCATTTGTGTTTCAGCGTACATGTCCAGCTGGCAAGTCTCCTCCTTAAACGAAAGCATAACCAATCAGATTCTCCTGCTGAAGCCTGCGCAGTTAGTTCGCTTCAACCAACGGCAACTTTTACGAGTTTATCCCTCCAACTACCGCGTGGATTCAAGTAACTTCAATCCTCAGCCTTTCTGGAACGCAGGATGCCATTTAGGTTCGAATTGGTTCTTTCTTTGATTTATTATGAATTATTTCCTATACGCACCCATATAGAAAAATGATACATGGAAAACCAGAATATGCAAATTACATATATGAGGATTTCACAAATAATAAATTTTTATATATTTACAACGTATACTTCTAAATATTTCAAAAATGGCTGCTAACATTTTTTTTTCAACCATTGTAATTGCAAATATATACATCTAATTTTATATATATATATATATATATATACAGTTGAAGTCAGAATATATAGAAGTGTCTTGAAAAATATCTATATCATGGTAAAGATCAAATAAATCAGTTATTAGAAATGAGTTATTAAAACTATTATGTTTAGAAATGTGTTGAAAAAATCTTCTCTCCATAAACAGAAATTGGGGGAAAAATAAACAGAGGGGCTAATAATTCAGGGGGGCTAATAATTCTGACTTCAACTGTATGTATATATGTGTGTATATATATATATACATATACATATATATATATATATATATATATATATATATATATATATATATATATATATATATATATATATATATATATATATATATATATATATATATATATATATATATATATATATATATATATATATATACATTCATTCCTTCATTTTCTTTTCGGCTTAGTCCCTTTATTAATCCGGGGTCGCCACAGCGGAATAAACCGCCAACTTATCCAGCATATGTTTTACGCAGCGGATGCCCTTCCAGCTGCAACCCATCTCTGGGAAACAGGGACGCAGGGAGAACATGCAAACTCCACACAGAAATGTCAACTGACCCAGCTGAGGCTCGAACCAGCGACCTTCTTGCTGTGAGGCAACAGCACTACCTACTGCGCCACTGCGTCGTCCATATATATTTTTTATTTTTTTTTAAACATTTTAAGGACAAAATTATTAGGCCCTTTAAGTTAACTTTTTTTCGATAGTCTACAGAACAAACCTTCGTTATACAATAACTTGTCTAATTACCCTAACTTGCCTAGTTAACCTAATTAACCAAGTTAAGCCTTTAAATGTCACTTTAAGATGTATAGAAGTGTCTTGAAAAATATCTAGTCAAATATTATTTACTGTCATCATGGCAAAGATAAAATAAATCCGTTATTAGAAATGAGTTATTAAAACTATTATGTTTAGAAATGTGTTGAAAAATATATTCTCTCCATTAAATAGAAATTGGGGGGGGGGGAAATAAACAAGGGGGCTAATAATTCTGAATTCAACTGTATGTATATATATATATATATATATATATATATATATATATATATATATATATATAT
Source organism: Danio kyathit (assembly GCA_903798195.1). Classification (NCBI taxonomy): domain Eukaryota; kingdom Metazoa; phylum Chordata; class Actinopteri; order Cypriniformes; family Danionidae; genus Danio; species Danio kyathit. Next base: position 29,495,596 of record LR812529.1, on the reverse strand, counting down.
ATATATATATATATATATATATATATATATATATATATATATATATATATATACACAGTGGTGTGAAAAAGTATTTGCACCCTTACTGATTTCTTACTTCTTTTGAAGGTTTGTCACATTTTAATGTTTCAGATTATCAAATAAATTTAAATATTAGTCAAAGAAAGCACAGGTAAACACATCATGCAGTTTTGAAATGAAGGTTTTGATTATAAAGGGAAAACAAAATGAATAATGAAGTGCTAAATGAAAATAGGAATTATATAAACAAACATAGAAACAAACATATAAAACATAGAAGTATTTCTAACAAAGGGCCTGGGATATTAAGACAGGAAGAGTGTGTCTTATAGATGGTTTGTCAAGCCCACCCACCTGCATGGAGCACAGTCATGCTTCCTACAGTTATGTGATGCAATGTGTATATGCTTTACTAAAACGGTCTTTAATCTTGTTTTGAACTGAGAGATTGTGTCTGAGCCTTGGACATTAGCAGGAAAGCTATTCCAGAGTTTAGGAGCCATAAATGAGAAGGCTTGGCCTCCTTTAGTGGACTTGTTCATGTTTCTATGGCCATACATGGTGCCAACCACAGAGCACTTATAGAGGTATCCATAATCCTGGACCAGGCCGTATCTTGAGCAGATCCTGTGGCGGCCATGGAGGAGTGGAGCGACTGATTTCTGAAATACCACAGTGACAGACTAGTCTTTGCATTGATCTCGTGGGCCAGCCTGAACACTCGCCGGTGACCTACTCACACCTGCACCTTCTCCATGATGGATGTCCAGTGTTCTTCAGCTTCCGGCACCTAGATTGCAGCTCTGTACAAGACGTTTGGCAAGAGGAGAAATGGTCGTGCCCAACTGAGCCTGGTTTCTCTTGAGATTTTTTTTTCCTTCACTTTTGGCAATTGGTGAAGTTTGTTCCTCGCCGCTGTCGCCACTGGCTTGCTTGATTTGAGACTTGCTTGATGTGGAGCTGCGCATCATTGGATTCGCTTTTCAGTGTTTGGACTTTCAGCAATTAAATTTAAACTGAACTAAACTAAACTGAACTTTAATTCTGAAAACTGGACTGACACAGTTTCAATTTACTAGAACTTCTATGTTAAGCTGCTTTGACACAATCTACATTGTAAAAGCGCTATAGAAATAAAGAGGAATTGAATTGAAAATATGAACATATCAGCTTTCTATGTGTGTGCTTATCATCAAAGCCTGCTTCCTTAAATTAACAGTGAAACTGTGATGACTTTGATTTTTAACGCCGATGGAAGATTACCTCTGGCAAAAATGGCTTTCTGCCTCTTTTACATCAGAGTGGTGGCGTGCTTTTGTTTGAAATGTTGTTTCATCTTTGCAGTCGCTCTCAACTATCAAACAGAAGGCCGTATGCTGCAACTGAACAGGGCCAAATTTGCGGCGAATGGGAACTGCGGCTATGTGCTGAAGCCAAAATGCATGTGTAAAGGTAAGACGGCGACTCTCTGGGTGTTTGATGCTGTATTTTCTTTGAAATGTAATTTTCACCACACATAATGGTTGTCCTCAGGTGCCTTTAATCCAGTGCTAGAAGACCCTTTGCCAGGACACAGGAAATCTCAGCTAGTGCTCAAGATTATTAGCGGCCAGCAACTGCCCAAGCCAAAAGACTCCATGTTAGGGGACAGAGGAGAGGTGAGTGGACTTACTGTATATGGAAATAAAAAGAGGAAATAATACACGACAAGCAGTCTGAGATTGAATGTTTTGCTATTCAGATCATAGATCCCTTTGTTGAAGTGGAGATTATTGGATTGCCCATTGATTGCAATAAACAACAGACTAGAGTAGTGGACGACAATGGTGAGTACTAAGATGGATTGTCCTAACACAACCTGCAGTTACTTTAACGGTCCCTGTAAAATGATTGTTGTATAATTTGTTTTAGTGGCCAGTATGGATTGAAAATGTTTGAGGAATGCATTTTTGAGTTTTGTAATGTTTTTATTTAACCCTCTGGTAGTCTTCAGTCATTTCAGACCAAAACAATAGTTTTTTTTAACATTTTAGAAATCAGAATTATTGGAATTGTCTGAAACTCCTTGACTCTGTTGGCATTTGGTGTGTGAACACACAAAAAATGAGACCAAAATGAGAAACTCTCTCAAAATTCAAAATAATCTAGAAAAAAATATTATTGAAAAAAAATACATTTGATTGATTTAGCTAAAAAAAACAGAGGATACTTTACAGGCATTCGTCTCTTTTTGACCGGCTAAAACCACAAGTGTGATTCCTAAATAAGGAACAGCAGAGGGTCAAATATACCCTAAATATACTCCAATTGGACGCTAGTTATATGTCTTTGATCACACTTGTATAGCACTGTATCAAATTAAATGACATTATTTTGCATGTAAGTCCAATGAAAGATTTACTATTAGAATTTTGTAGCTGCACTGGGATCCTTAAAGTCTTTTAATAAAAGATTAATATAACAAAATAAAAAAGTTGTTATAAATATGGCTAACAATATTTATGGTGTATGAAATATTGTTACACTAAAAATGTTGAGTCGTAATTTATTGCTCAGGAAGAAAAATTTAACAGAACTCAAATTATATTGTACATCAATTTAAATCTAAATTAATTTTGATTAATTAAATACCAAATAATATACATTATATTTATTCTCCTATACATTTATTTTGATATATTTGTAAAAGTTTTACAAACAGATATTTACACTCATTGTATTTTGTTGTCTAAATTATATATTTTTAAAAAAATGTATTGTAGTAAATTACTGGTTCAATTGTAAAATATATATGTTTTAATGCCATATGAACAGGTTTTAACCCCACGTGGGAGGAGACTCTAGTGTTTACGCTGCACATGCCTCAGATTGCCTTAGTACGCTTTATGGTTTGGGACCATGATCCAATTGGACGAGACTTTATTGGACAGCGAACTATATCGTTTAAAAGCATGATGCCAGGTAATTATTTGTCAATCCAGTGGCATTGTTGGACAGGCAAACTACAGTATAAATCAATCACTCAGCTTTATATTATTTTCTTGATCCACAGGTTATCGACATGTCTATTTAGAAGGAATGGAAGAAGCGTCAATATTTGTTCATGTTGCTTTTAATGACATCACAGGAAAGGTAACATTCTGTTATACTAGAGAGCTGAATGAGATGAATAAGTCTGATTGGTTAATGAACATTTTATGTTGTGCAGACTTTTTTTTGGAAAACACATAGCTTAAGCAGTTTCATGCATGTTTTGACTGCATTACAATACTTATAAAGGTCATTACAACAAAATAATAAAAACCCACAAAGGCCATGATCAAGCAACCAAATATAATAAGAGAGGGTATATGTAACAATCTATATCCCTAATTTTTTGTGGAAATGTATTTTTGTTTATTGTGGAAAGCAAATGCTTTCTTTCTCCTCCACTCTTTCACATACAAACACAGAAAAATATGTAGAAATGTACACACAGAAATGTATTGCCAGTGCTGCCCACAAATTTATCAATAAAATAGTTTTCAATTGTTTTGACGCCCCCTAGCATCGGTGAGACAAAATTGTGCAAAAATCTTTCCAATAACTTTTGTTTTCAGAATTGTTTTTTACTATGAAGGTCAAACTTATTTTTGCAGAGTTTGCAGAGATTAATAAAAAAAACTCTGGAAAAATGATTTATGTTGAGTCCTATATTGTACATCACTACTGCTAATAACAGCATTACTCTGGATATTACGTCTTCATTACTGGCCCTAAAATTAAGTTTTCAAGTTGTATGATGTAGAAGTATGTAATTTTCACCACTAGAAGGTGCATATTCACAACAAACAAAGGCAACGTTTAATCGTCATGTGAGTTGTCAGCTTCATTAGATTCTTTGGTATTGTAAACTTGATGCAGCAGAAACAGCAGAGCTTTTATTATGCCACAGTCTACCGCAACAGCACTGTTTTATCATAGTAAATACATTTTAGAGTTCTGTTATAATGCTGCTCTCAATAAAACACACAGAACATTAACGCATCTTTGGTGTTTCCCTGTTATCTATAAAACCAAACCAGAAATCAAGGCTGTGTGACATCATTAACATGGCTTGAACTTGACATGAAATGCCCTCCGTCTACAGAGATATCTTTTTACAGTGTTACAGTCTACAGTATTTCTCTGTTGCAATCGGGATATCACATCAATTAACTCCGAAAATAGCAGCGCAATCACTACCAGACAGCTGTTGTATTTGCGATAAGGAGGGGGTGTTTGAGGGGTAAGGTCTCAGAATAACACTGTTGAGAACCGGGATAGGAAAGTAACTGTATTAAAATAGGCACTGTCCTTATAAATAAACTGCATAGTTGCAATCTATACAAAAGAGAGTGATCGACTTAGAATGTCACTTACCAGTTTAATAATGATTTGATCAGATGTAGTTAGAAAACACGCAGTTTTAATCTTCTAAGCAAGGGCTTATTATGCGGTTCTGGCGCCATCTTGTGTATAGACAACGTCAACCGTATTTGACAAAAGGACACCGACGCGCTGTCTCAGAAATTATAAATATTTTGAAATAGGCTCTATCCTTATAAATAAACTGCATAGTTGCAATCTAAACAACTACATTCTCGACTAAAAAATCCTCAAAAAAACATTATGTTGCCCAACAGAAGAAATATTTGTCAAACTGTAGAGCGTCCTCTGCTTGTATGTGGGTGGAGTAATACACAAAGGTAAGAGGCCTTTGTGCGCTTTTTTTTATTTTTAATTTTTATTTATTTATTTATTTATTTATTTATTTATTTATTTTTTGCCTTTGTGTGCTGTTACCTCGTTTCGTTACTGGCAAAATAGCTCACGGCTCTCAGCCAATCAGATTCAAGAACCAGACAGAACTGTATATATATTGTGCCTTTAAGTGTGGTAAACATACTTTAAGTATAAAAAGTGACTCATGTCCATAGAATTCATTTATTTTCCTTCGGCTTAGTCCCTTATTTGTCAGGGGTCACCACAGCGTAATGAACCGCCAACTATTCCAGCCTATGTTTTAAGCAGTGGATGCCCTTCCAGCCACGACCCAGTACTGGGAAACACCCATACACTTTCACATTCACACACACACTCATACACTACAGTCAATTTAGTTTATTCAATTCACCTATAGCGCATGTCTTAAGACTATAGGGGAAACCAGAGCACCCGGAGGAAACCCAAGCTAAGATGGGGAGAACATGAAAACTCCACAGAAACGCCAACTTATCCAGCCGTAACTCGAACCAGCGGCCTTCTTGCTGTGAGGCGACAATGCTAACCACTGTGCTGCCCCGTCTTTTGAATTATTAGCAGAATTTTAATTCGTATAATATCTGATTAGGTTTTTATCACTAATTCTTTTATTTTATACCAATGAAGTTGTTTTGAAAACATTAAGCACTACTTTTGTTAAACTCAACTATTGTCAGTGTTTAAGTTAGTTAATATCAACTTTTATTGATCACCATTAATCATTTTGGATCTATTCATGGCCAGGTCAAATCAAGCAATGCAGTGAAGCAGCTAATCCAGAAAAACCTTATGCAGACCTCTGAAGATGGCACACGGACATCTTTTGCTCCAAACTTCCTCTGGAAAAGTGGGAAGAACCAATCGAAAGTGGTGAAGGTCGAATGCTACAACAAAGAGGACTTTCTCAACAGACGCTACAGTGATGACGTGAGCTCCAAGGACAGCAGGAGCACCTCCCAGTCAGCATCTTTACTCAGAGGAGCTCAAAGCGAACCCCTCAAAAGAGCCCATAGGGTCAGTTTTCAGGAGCCAGAAGGATCTCACGAGCCACGGCGCCGCCTCTCCTCCATCCCATACACTGGCGGAGCTGCTGTGGACTATACCAACTTAGCATTCGACTCACATAGCAGCTCTGAACTGGACATTCAGACTTTTTCACACCTCGAGGAAAACAAGGAGTCAAAACAAAATGATTCTCTTACATCTAAACTAGAGTTTGAGTCTACAGACATACCGAAGACCCCTGCTTCAACACTCAATGACCAGCGCTTATCCAGGCAGATCTCAGCAGCTAATGAGCATTCAAAACAAAAACCTGAGATGTCCAAAATCATCCAACCAGAATCTGACCCCTTGAACTTCCACCCAATACCTGATGGAGTACTAGATCCTTCTAGAGGTACATTAAACACGTTGGTGCCCAAGAATAAATTCAGATCTTCTTTAGATGCTAGGCTTAACCCTCAGTGGCAGCCGTTGTCAATCCCAGCGACCCCTGCACTAAGCAGACGCATGACTGATAAAGGCACGCCAAATTCTCTATTGAAAGGATGCAGATCACAAAGCGTGCCAAGACGGCGTCCCCCCTCTCCTCCAAATACCCCTGGTCGCGTAAGGAGAGAGCCCACCAACCAGTACTCTCTGCCACAGTGCAGTTACACCACAGCAAACGACCTCGTTCCTAATAATCACAACATCGCAGAGAGTGAATCAAGCAGCCTAAGTAGTTTGGACAGCCTTGACCTGAGTACTCTGCCATGCCGTTTCCCTGACAACCAGCAGCAGACAATGGGCACACTGCAGAGGGAAATGAATGCCCTGTTTGAGCAGAAAATACAGGAGATTCGCTGCCATTCGCCACTGTTTTTCAGAGGTAAGGAGAAAAGTGCCAAGGGCTGTTGCTAAATTATTGGATTTTAAATAATTTTAGATTTTATGTTAATGTATATTTTGTGTCGTTTAATAAGTTTAGGGCACATTTTTTTAAATGTTGGTTTGTTTTGTTTTAGATTCTTCAACATTGTAGAAAAAAACATGCGCTTGAAAGTTAACAGCATACGGAATAATGATGAATTCTACACCACAGCTACTGTGACGGATGTGGACAGATGCTACAGGAAGAAATGCAATGTAAAATATATATTTGTATTTTGTACAAATGTTGTCTTGGGTTTTAATGTTTACATGTTTAAAGGGCCACGAACCCCCCACCCACCCCTTTTTCAGCAGCGTGTTTTCACACCTCTAGTTTAAAAGAAGTCAGGAGAGTGGGTGAGTCCAGCTTTGTTTAGGTTGGAGTGTCGAGTGGCGAAAGAGGGAAGGGTTTGCATAAAAAAAGTTTAGTTTCATGCTGTGTTCACACCAGACGCGGAACGCGCGGATAAATAGACGAGTGAACGTTTGAGTTTACTCGCTTCATTCGCATGTCAAATTCACTTCAGAACAGATGCGGATTCGCGTGATGGGCAGGGCTTCTGTCTGCCCGGTGACTGTAGCTTCGTTGCTAAATGGCTAACATGGATTTTATTGAAAAAATAACAGTGTTTATTTGCTTTTATGAAGGCTGAAAAACAGCATTGATACGTTTGGAGCAGTGTCTGAGTCCACTAGATCCCAGCTCTGTGAGCTCATAAACTCCTCCAGAAACTTGACCTGGATGACGGAGGCTTTCAGCGGTGCTTCTGACTGAGCCGAGCCCAGTTTGATGAACTGTTGTCTGTGTCGGCTGGAGGATCTCCCCCAAAACGCTCAATTTGGGTCGCGCCATTCGCGCAATTCGTGGCATTCATGCAATTTGCGCCATTTGCACGTATCGCACCGCAAGATGTCTTTTCGCACCTTTGCATTGACTTAACATGCAAATCACTCGCGCTTGACGCTTCTTCCGCGTCTGGTGTGAACACAGCATCAGTATGTGCATGCGCTGATTTTCACAGTGGCAACACAAACACAGCCGCAGGGGAGATAGACACTGATTCAGTGAGCAGCGTTTACAGCAGATCTGAGTGCTGTGTGGAAGTGGAGAATTTTCAGTCCATAATATTGTAGTGATGTTACTGTAAACTTAGTAACTAAATCATTTTGATTAAGGTATGTCTTTAAAAACTGAAAGAGTACTTCGGATGATGCTAACTAACTTTGCCGTCTGAATAAACATAAACAAAGAACACCGATCACACACTTACCAAATCCGTAGAGACAGAACAATCAACACAAACTGCATCTTTTTTTAAAAGAAGACGAGCGGCAAATCCGGATTTCACCATTTCCAGATGCGAAAAGCTCTCGGGTAAAAAAATTTCCTTAAAAACATATTTTTGTCGCGTGTTAGCAGACCACTGTAATCCACACATGTCCACATGCGAGCTGTGCTCTCATCGTGTTAAAATGGAAACAAAACTTTTGTTGCGGCACTTTTATAAACACAACACTGACGACCCATGTCTCTGATCAATTCTTTAACTACTTGTTTGAATTACGGTTGGCAACGCTCTCTCTGCATCTCTCTGAACACTAACAGGTAAAAGAATCTTCAAAGCTATATCATGCATATTAATAAAGTTGCATCTCGTTCACAGTACAACGTGCTGATTGGTTGGAACCAAGTCTTTCTCATGACTTAATGAACAGATGTGCTGAAAACTCAATGACGTCACTTTGTACTGGCCGGTACAGACAGCCAATCTCCATGCTGGAATTTACACAAAGATCTCATCGCCATGACATTGCATCAAAGTTTCTTTTCAAACCGGAAGAACGAATTTGCTCGAAACAACGCAAAAACAACCAATTTTCACTTTTTAGTGAAATATATGTCCTAATAGTGTTTTTTAGCAATGTGGCACATATATATGACTGTCAACATCTTAAAAAATGTTTTTTGGTGTTTCGTGACCCTTTAAAAATGTACAACTTTTGCATTTGAAATATAGATGACAGCATTGTTTAAACAATCTATGTTTTCATGGCAGCTAAAAGAGCTGCATTATGCATGTAAGGCCAGTAGTTGGCGGTGATACTTTGTAAAGAAACACTATGCACCAAAGCGCATATGGTCCTGTAGTCCAAGACTATCTTGTACTTGCAAATTTATGCTTTTTTTTCATGAGTTATTGTTTTTGAAACATTGCACTTTGAAACCCAGTTCCAAAATGTCTTTTTAGAAAATTATTGTGTAAATGAATATCCAGAGAGCATAACCGGTTTTCAATGTCTAAATGGAAAATGTTCATGCCACCATATTTCATGTATTCATATTTTATAGTTTTTCTAAAAAGGAGCCTAGAATTTTACATTAGCGCTGCTTCTGAAATCGCATACTACTCATGTGGGTATTGAATTGCATTTGAGTTTACTACACCACTGTTAGAAAAGTATGTTCTATATAGTATGAATGTGAGTAGTATGAATGGAATTGAGATGTACTATGTCTGCGCATTTGTCAATATCACATGACCTACCCGTGTCTTCACTTCCATTTATGAATTCTCTTGCGTGGCATCATGGGATAGTAAAGTGTCTATTAGATGTACACTACGGAATCTCACTGGACGTAGTAGGTCATCTAGGTTCTTCTTGGCTACTGATTTTTGATTACTATGAATTCGGACATACTACATTGTTCACATATTGTTTCTTACATACTAAGTAGTTGGGAAGTATGCGATTTCGGGGGCAGCATAGGTCTTTTGCATTTATTTTCATTTGAATTGTAACCCAGCAGGCACACAACGTCATAAGACGTTAATATTAGGTTAGATTTAGGTTGTGATGTCCGGTGACCAAAATTCAATATCTAGTGTGTCTAAGGACATCATTATTTTGACGTCCAATAACGACTTCAAATGACTTTAGTTTGTGTTGGTAAGTGACCAAAATCCAACGTCGAGCCAACATTGTAAACCAACATCATATTGATGCCAAATACTGACATTTATTCATCAGGTATGGCAACCAAAATCTAACATCTGATAGATGTCATAGTGGTAACGTCTACACAACATCAAGCTGTAACATCATTAGACGTTGATATTTGGTTGTTTTTAGGTTGCGCTGGAAAGTGACCAAAATCCAAGCTTGAACTGACGTTGGATTATGACGTCAACCTGATTTTCATTTCCACCTAAAATGCAACGTCCCACGACATTGGGGTACAACATCAATCTGACGTCAAGTTGACGTCCTGTGCCTGCTGGGAATACTCAAGAGTGTTTAAAACTGATCACATGTACATATGTTACGTTTATGTGTATTTATAAAAGTGTTTACACATATATTTGTAAAAAAAAAAAAAAAAAAAAACATCCAATCACAGTGGTGTTAGAGCATGTTTATTAATTCATTAATATACATGATGCCAGATATAATACCTCTTTCTTGACAGACAAAGAGGTGATTTTTTTGTTCATTTTTTACACATTTTTATATATATATTTTCCCATGTTTGAATTCAAAACAACTGTAATATGTTACTTGTCATTTGTACTTGCATGAAACATTTCCACTGGTTTACAGAACAAACATAAAATTGAATTGAACTCTTTTTTTAAAAATCTCCAGACCGTTTATTAGCAAAACTTTTAGCATTTAATATTTTAAACTCATAATGGTGACCTCTAAAATGTTTAATTCTGTTTCTCTATATTGTTTTAGCTGGAATGCATGATAATGATCTTATGCAACTCATTGCAACTAAAATGAAAAGGCGCCTTCATTGAATGTAGCTTAATTTAAATGTAAACATTTTAAATGTAAACTTGCGCTATAAAATTTTGATTTTACTAAGTATCAAATCTAAATCTGTTAATATGTATAAAATATATATAATTTTCTAACTTGGGATATAATAATAATACCTAGCACCTCTGAATGTACAGTAAAGTCGCTCTGCTGTGTCATTGTTGAAGCGTTTATGGCTTGCTCTTGTCTGAAGTGTCCTGGTCTCCCTTTGTGTTGGTCATTCTCAAACGCCGACTCAGCTCCTGAGTCAAAACTGTGCAGCAGGATTTCTGCATGGATGAGAACAGGTTTGTTTTCACTGAACATTTTATCATGAACAAAAACACAGTGTTCTACTCTACAGTTCAATGCTGAAGTAAATGGAAAAAAGACAACAGGAAATGAGCTTCCTGGTGTGGTAGTTTGTGCAGATGTTTGTGTGTCTGTGTTTACACTGGCTTTACTTGCCTTCTGTTCCCCTGCAGCGCTGCGAGACTTTGTTGTGAGTTCAAACAAGGATAGCAGAACTCCAATACCAAGGCCTATAGCCAGCACCAGGAAGATGCCTTTCATGCTGTGGGCCCTCAGAGACGAGGCTTTGGCATTATCTGGTAAACAGCTGCTGGCCCACCACTTGGTACGCAGGTATGCCAGCTCCCCTGCCTCGCTCAGCTGCAGGATGGCCACGCTCAGATTCTTCAGCATGGCAGATCCTGTCCCGAAAAACACGATTCAGTGAAACCATTCATTACAGACTGAAGTGCATCAAGTATGCATCAAAATGACTAGGGATCTTCCTTAAACTACTCCAGTAAAAATGGTCACTTATTTTAGTCACCATGAAATCTACATTATAAAAAATGGTGGGTTAGGTCAACCATTGGCTTACAAAATGGAATTTAATTAATTCAAAATAAATTATCCAGCATTGAGTTTATCTATAGGCGACACAGTGGCTCAGTAGTTAGCACTGTCACCTCACAACAAGGTCGCTAATCCAACCATTGGGTTAAAAGCACAACCTAAAGCTTCATAAGTTAAGAACCCTAAGCTTCATAAGATCCTCGAGGCCGAGGACTAAACTTTTGTCTAAGCAAAATCAAATCTCACTGTCCTAGTTAAATCATTAAAATCAAGGCATGATCGTGTTTTATTTTGGTAAAATAAGCGTAATCTAGAGGCCTTTGCTTTTTATATAAGCCACTTCTGATACCAAATGATCAACTAAAAGTCAAGTTATTATTTGTTGTTCCTAAAACTTAGAGAGGCGACAAGACTTTTGTCAAGTAGTGTATATGTAAAAAATCATGCTAAACATGTTAGAAACAAGTTAATTTATAGCTAATTAAATCTACATGGAAAAAAAAACTTGATAGCCAGCAATACTGTATACAACAAAGTTCAAATGTGTCCCTGGAGGAGCACCTCAAACAGCTAAACAAGGTTTTCAGATTCACTATGGGTGCTTTTAAATAGGAAGGACGCATCCTAGTAAGGCAGCTACGTCATGCAGCTCGGTCGAAGGACATCTCAGACTGAAGGATCTTTTGTTCCATGTCCTTTATTCAGTCTGTTGCATTAGGTGTCTCCTTTGCAGCCTTCTGCAAATGAAGATTTCTGTACCATGACTGCAGGCCAGAAACATTTAGAAACATTCAAGCATTTAAAGCTGTTAAAGACTCTGTAACCTTGGAGCCTTTAGATCAGGAGTAAACGAGTTCAGACCTTGAGAACCTCAGCACTGCAGAGTACCACTCCAACTTTAAAAGTAACCCAGAGTATTAAGATTTCTATGACTTTTATAAATATATATTTTATATATGTAAGATAAATGGTGTCTCTTACTGACATGTAATAGAAAACTCATGAAAGATTTACATTATTAAAAAAAAAACCCTATTCATTTTGTACTGTTTTAGGGGTATAATTTTTTAGATGCACAGTGTATTCTAGGTCAGTGATGTCAAAAGGTTGAACAATGTAACAAAAATACCGCCTGTTGCTATTTTCACTGCAACACAACTGGGAAAATATAATACTAGAAACAAATACTAGTCTGGATAGACTCTTTATGGGGAAAAATCAATGGCAATGTATTTAGTTTAAGCCTACATGTATATCCATAGCCACCTGAAAGCTCCTTCAATAGCTGTGGTTGACTAAAAGCCTCAAAGATATCATGGCTAAAGTGGAGAGAACAAAGACTTGGTCTAGTCATCCAATTTTTTATTTATTTTCTCCTCTTTTTATTGCTAGTAAGCCAGTAAAAACTTCGATTGCAGCTCTTGATGCACTTTTTCTGCCCTCATTGGTTAGTGGTTAGCACTGTCACCTCACAGCAAGAAGATTGCTGGTTTGAGTCCCAGCTATGCCAGTTGGCATTTCTGTGTGGAGTTTGCATGTTCTCCCCGTGTTCGCGTGGGTTTCCTCCAATCCATAAACTTGTGCTATAGGTGAATAGGGTAAACAAAATTGGCCATAGTGTATGAGTGTGTGTCTGAATGTGAGAATGTATGGGCGTTTCCCAATACTGGGTTGCAGCTGGAAGGGCATCCGCTACATAAAACATATGTCGGAATAGTTAGCGGTTCATCCCGCTGACCCTTGATATACAGTATAAGGGACTAGTTTACAGATGGTGATAAGCCAGTAGCCCACCTACTGCCACAAATTGATGCTTTAAATGCAAAAAGCACTGCATGGTGCACTCCTAAATAATGTTGTCCTCGCAATAGTCCAAAATATATTTATCATTTTTTTAAATAATGTAAATTCTTTACATCAATTATATTAAGACATACAGTACAACCCACCAAGTATTTTGTATATTTAAAAGATGTCTAATAGATGTCCAAATATATACAGCTAAAACAAGGCTATATTTGATCTATCAGTGAAAATCAAATAGGCATCTAACAATAGTCCAAGAATAGTCATCAAATACTTCATAGACTTCATGTATAGTTATTCATTTCTTGATGACTAGTCTACTTCATACTACGGTTAGACTATTAGATGTTAACTAGCAGCCCAAATGTTGCCTTGTTTAAGCCCAATGTCTACATTTGGACATCTAGATGCCTTTTAAACAAACAAACAAAATGCTTGCTGGGAAGTGTTAATAGCTGGGGTTCTTTTTAAATAAACAAGCTTGAACAAGCTAATCAAGGTCTAAGCATTATAAGAAAGCTACAGGAAGTTGAATCAAAACTCTGCAGAATTGTGGCCCTCTAGAACTCAAGAACACAAGAAAGTGTCAGAGCTGATGGGAGCTAAAGTCTGTAGGATGTTGACCCTCTGGAAACAGGATTGGACAACCCTACACTAGATCCTTTATGTACACTCGATATCAACCCAGGGTTTAGGATTATACTATGTGAAGGATCTGTGTATGTCTGCCTAGGATTAATTGTTAACCATAGGTAAATAATGACCATGATGTAAGATAACTCAGGATTCTGTTTGCCCAGAATTAAAGAGTTAGTTCACCCCAAAATGACAATTCTGTTATTAATTACTCAGTCTTGTGTCATTCCAAACATCTGAGACCTTCTTCATCTTCAGATCAAATTAAGATATTTTAGATCAATATTTTTAAATCTGAGAGCTCATGCTCTATAGACAGAAATGGAATCCTAAATCCTGAGACATTCAATGTTGATTAAGTCAAGTCTGTGTGAATTCAGTGGTTCAACTGTAATTATACAAAGCTCCAAGAGCACACTTTGGTGCACCAAATAAACTGTAAACACGGCTTTGTTTGCCTATGTTTTTAATATCAGACCAAAGTGCACATTTATTATGGTCAATACAACATTTGTGTGTTGCGCTGCTGACTCTAATAGTAATATGTCGTACTGCCTGTAGTAAATGTGCCCCCTGATGACCCAAGATGTCCTCGCTGCAGCTTGCAGCTTGATGACATCGGCGATCGTCAACTACGTAGCGGACCTTGCTACTGTAACTGTTGGGTTTAGGGTAGGGGGATGTGTAGGTGATCGTCAACTACGTAGCAGACCTTGTACTGCCCACTAAATCAAATCAAATTAAATCAAATCCCTTTTATTGTCACATAAGGTAAGGTACATAGCGCCCATGCTACTGTGACGGTTGGGTTTAGGGTAGGGGGAGGTGTAGGCAATCATCAACTACCACCCACTAAGGTAACGCCCATGCTACTGTGACGGTTGGGTTTAGGGTAGGGGGAGGTGTAGGCGATCGTCAACTACCGCCCACTAAGGTAACGCCCATGCTACTGTGACGGTTGGGTTTAGGGTAGGGGGAGGTGTAGGCGATCGTCAACTACCGTCCACTAAGGTAACGCCCATGCTACTGTGACGGTTGGGTTTAGGGTAGGAGGAGGTGTAGGCAATCGTCAACTACCGCCCACTAAGGTAACGCCCATGCTACTGTGACGGTTGGGTTTAGGGTAGGAGGAGGTGTAGGCAATCGTCAACTACCGCCCACTAAGGTAACACCCATGCTACTGTGACGGTTGGGCTTAGGGTAGGGGGAGGTGTAGGCGATCGTCAACTACCGCCCACTAAGGTAATGCCTATGCTACTGTGACGGTTAGGTTTAGGGTAGGAGGAGGTGTAGGCGATCGTCAACTACCGCCCACTAAGGTAACGCCCATGCTACTGTGACGGTTGGGTTTAGGGTAGGAGGAGGTGTAGGCATTCGTCAACTACCGCCCACTAAGGTAACGCCCATGCTACTGTGACGGTTGGGTTTAGGGTAGGAGGAGGTGTAGGCAATCGTCAACTACCGCCCACTAAGGTAACGCCCATGCTACTGTGACGGTTGGGTTTAGGGTAGGGGGAGGTGTAGGTGTAGGTGTAGGTGATCGTCAACTACGTAGCGGACCTGGTCAACTACGTCATCAAGCTGCGGGCTGCAGCGAGGACTGTCTCTGATGACCTGACTTGAACTGATGCTGGAGAGAAGATATAGGCAAACAGAGCCGTATTTAGTTTACTTTAGTCAAAGGTGTCCTTGGAGCTTCATGTGATTCCAGGTGAACCACTGAAGTCACGATTCAACAATGTCATGATTTGACAATGTTTTTGGTTTCTTTTTTCTGGACTGTGAATGCCTCTGGACTCTTGCTGCCTATAGAAGATGAGGAAGCGCTCAGATTTAATCTGAAATATCTTAATTTGTGTTCCAAAGACAAACGAAGGTCTCAACAGAATTAACAGAATAAAATTTTTTGGTTGAGCTAATCCTTGAACTAGATCAAGTTTAAAAAGCCCTAATATATGGTAAACCCAAACATATTCGTCTCACCAAGTGGAGTCACGATGCTGTATCCTCTCATCCCAATAACCTCATGTGCGCGGACCAGCTCACAATGCCGTGCCACTGCCAAGTCCAAGGACACCGATTCCCCAATGAATGCATAATTTCCCTCCTTCGCTTTCTGGACTCCTTCATCCATCGAGGACACAAAGCTCTTTCTTCGTTCCATGTGCTCATAGATGCGTCGGTAAGATGGGTTGTTAGAGTTCTGTGCAAAAAACAAACATCTGGAAGGACTGGATTTCACTAATTAAAGGAAAATTGTGCTGATGTAACTTATTTAATCAAACCTTGAAGAAGGCGAGGGTGGAGGAGCCGGCAAGTGTCCCATATTCTATTACATCCTGATTAGCCAAGTCCTCAAAACCTTTAATCATGAGCGGCGCGGAGTCTGACCCCTGAGTAGAGCTGAGGCTGGAGAAATAACAGGCCAGGAGCACCACGGCAAACAACCACCAGGTACAGCTGATGACCCTTCCTGACACTGCTTTAGGGTGAGGGCCTGCACCTGCCGAGAGCAACCGAGTTGAGGGGAAAAGATGTTATCACTGACTGAAGAGTAATTCAGATGGAAACCAAGCTTAAGGTGGGAAACAAAAAAAAAGGACACCAGGGAAACATGCAACCCAGGCTCATTATGGATATGTACTCTTGTATACATTTATGGAGAGCGCAAAAATATCCAAGGAGGTACATTTTTTTGCTGTTTTTGTTTTTGTGAATCCACCAGAGGCCGCTGTGTATGCTTTTTTTTAAATCTCAAATTTCTTATGAGTGCCATTTGCACCTGCTCATCTCGCGGAAATCCACCAGAGGCTGCTGTCGACTCACTGACTGACTGACTGACTGACCGATTCCCCCACCCAATTCCCTAAACCCAACTGATAGTGTTTTCAAAAGCAATCCAGAAAAAGAAAAGCCGCCTGATTTTTACCACATTTTCAGATCTTACCAGTTTCTCATCCTGTTATTTACTTGTTTATTTTATTTTTCACCTTTTGTTTTTGATTTACCTGCTTTCTGGAACCATTCAACTCTGCTCTGTGTCTCAAGTCCAATGCCGTACATGGCAAGCCACTGGGCAAACTGGTAACGGCGAAAAAGCCGTCCACACAGAATTAAAGAGTCAGTTGGTAGGGTGAAAAGAAACAGAAGCCGGCGGCAGCAACATACCACTCCCTAGTGTTCATTTTAAAGACGTAATGCAGCCATATGTACCTCTGGCTACATAATTATCTGGCTAGAATAAAAGCAGTTTTTAATGAAACCATTTTAAGGTCAAAATTATTAGCCCCTTTAAGCTATATATTTATTCAATAGTCTACAGAACAAACCATCGTTATACAATAACTTGCCTAATTACCCTAACCTGCCTAGTTACCTAATTAACCTAATTAAGCCTTTAAATGTCACTTTAAGCTGTATAGAAGTGTCTTGAAAATATCTAGTCAAATATTATTTACTGTCATCATGGCAAAGATAAAATAAATCAGTTATTAGAGATGAGTTATTAAAACTATTATGTTTAGAAATGTGTTGAAAAAATCTTCTCTCCGTTAAACAGAAATTGAGAAAAAAAAATAAACAGGGAAGCTAATAATTCAGGGGGGCTAATAATTCTGACTTCAACTGTATCTCAAAGAAACAGTTTCCTTTTCTGTTTGCCATTTTTGCCAGTAAGTTAAAGGTGAAATACTTTGGCATGTAAACATAAATGGTTTAAACATGAACTTAACTGCCAGCTTTTCTGTGATAGATATCATGTTTTTATTGTTAACTAAAAACTATAGAAAAAGATAGGGTTAATTAAAATAAAGCGAAAATTAAAAAGGTGGAAAATACCTAAACTAACTAAAATAAAAAATGTTACCTTGGCAAGTCGGTCTCTAACTAAGATAAGTTACGCTTAGTAAAATTACTGACTGAAAGCATGAAAATCATAATTGAACTAATATTAAGTAAATTAGAGTTATACTTTAGTTTAAGTACTAATCTCACTATTATTACTGGCTTATTACCTGCTAATTAATAGATAATGGTTGTTTATTAGTATGTATAAGGATAATATTATTCTACATCCCTAATCATACCCAATACCCAAACTACAACCTTACTAACAATTAATAAGCAGCAGAATAGAAGTGTATTGAGCTAAAAGTCTTAGTTAATGGTTTATTAGAAAGAATTGTAGCGTTAAAAGAAGTGAGTGTGACCAAAAATAAATAAAACGCAAATGTTATAAATATTTACAAAAGGCCAGGAAATAAAATTAAATAAAGAAAAATGTCAACAAAATTTACATTTAATCAAATAAATTGCAATATTAACTGGGTTGTGGCTGGAAGGGCATCTGTTGTGTAAAACATATGCCGGAACAGTTGATCATTGATAATTAATTAGTTTTATAACTGACTGAAGAGTAATTCAGATGCAAAACTAGCTTAAGGCGGGAATAAAGGATTAAGCACACCAGGGAAAGATGGATTGTAATGCAGAGGTTGGAGTAGGGCTATACATATTCCAGCTTTCAAAGATGGCTACAGTAGTTTAAAGAATAGAAGTATTCTTCTTTTAAAGGTAGTAGGTGCAGGCATAAAAGTATGTTTTGTAGACTCTCTAAGTACAGGGCAGTAAAGTGTTTTTCCAACTTTGGTATTCACTCATCAAAGTATCTCTAAGAAACAGTTTCCTTTGCTGTTTGCCATTTTTGTCAGTAAGTTAAAGGTGAACTGCATTGGCATGTAAAACATAAATGGTTTTACCATAAACTTAACTGCCACTTTTTCTGTTAATAGTTTTTATTGTTAACTAAAAACTATTAAAAAAACATGGGGTTGTTTAAAATAAAGCAAAAACTAAAATGGTTACCTAAAAAATACCTAAACTAACTAAAATTAAAAATGTTACCTTGGCAAGTCAGTCTCTATAACTTAAAAAAAATATGCTAAGTACCAAAATTGCTGACTGAAAACATGAAATCTAAAACTGAACTAATATTATGTAAATTACAGTAATACTTTAGTTACTAATTACTTCAGTTATTATTACTTTAATAATTAATTACTGACCTTATTACCTGCAAATTAATAGATAACAATTGTTTATTAGTATGTATTATGAATGATTATATTCATCTCTAATCCTACCCAATACCTTAACCTAATTACTACCTTACTAACAATTAATAAGCAATAGATTAGTATGTTTATTGAGCTATAAGTCTAAGTTAATTGTATGTTGGAGAGAATTGTACCTTTTAAGTACAAAGTAAAAGTGTGACCAAAAATAAATCAAACCTAAATGTTATAAATATTACGAAGGGTCAGGAAAGAAAATTAATAAACAAAAATGTAAACAAAAATGTTCAATATTAGCATATATTTCTTATATAATAAAATAAAAATAAATATATAAACTGCAATAAGGCTATAACTCGATACCTACACAGTAATATTTTTGACATCCAAATGCACATACGTCTACCTTAAAAAAAATTGTTTATCTCTTCATAACCTGACAGGCCTTTTCAGCGTGTGACCTCTAAAATCTGCGATTAGATTCATTTGGTTGATTACCTTGCAGGCTGAGGGCTCCTGCAGTGTACCACAAACTGTGCAGAAGAGTGAAGTGATTTGGCTCTGTCTCCGGCTGACTCCATTCACATGGACTCAACCTTCATATAAAGAGAAAACACAGATTCAGATTATGTTGAGTTTCATAATCCTATTCATAAATCTTCCTTGCTCTTAAAACAGTGCATCGGTTTTACTAATTGTATTGTGTGTGTGTGTAGTGGATGAGTAAGTGCTCTTGTGCTCGGCGTCTCTGGTGTTCTGCTCATTTCTCTGACCTTCCCACAATGCAGATGCAGATTGCAGTCACAAAGTATGCAATCAGGATGCCGAACCAGGTCTCCCCAGAGAAGGGGGAGAGGAAGTCGAAAAAGCCGGCCTCTTCAGAAACAATATCTTTGCGGAGAAGGATGCTGATTCCGGTCTGCATGTAAGGTTTTGTCATTCCCACAGCCTTCTCGCGGGCAGCAGTGAGAGTGAGTGGAGCTACAGCCAGATCAGCTTCCTGTGAGCAAAAAAAAAAACATGATAGATTTGACATCAATGTCATCTTGATTATTATTTCATTTGCATTCTGATTTTAGATTTATATGCAGCAGCACAATGTGTATTTGTGTGTAAAATGCATCACATACCCCTCTGACAACCTCCCCAATCATTCCGTTCCAGTTTCCATTTTCGTCCTGCCGCCCATATGATCCATCCTTCACTAGGTGAACTTTGTATTTGAAACCCAGCTTCTTAGCCAGCTCAGTGAGCAGATCCATACAGTAGCCTTCCAACTGGGAGCCCTTGCTCATCGTGTATGGGTCTTGCTGAAGTTTAAAAATATGGGGTCACATGCACTTCAGTTTTATGGTCCACTTTAAAAATGATAGCTAAGCCAACATACTGCTAACCAGAATGTCCTCTTGGAGATTTGTATGTACATTTTTTTCTAACTGGTTTGTATTTGTGCTAATCCAAATCACAAAAGAAATCACATAGGCTAGAATTTCACTGAGGGTGTCAAACTTTCAATCTTAGCAACTAGCAACAATCCTAGGACATGCTAGCAACATGATAATTGGTGTTACTGACATGACAAACATGCTAAAAACATGTTAGCTATTGATTTATGCTAGCAACATGCAAGATGGCAAAATGTGAAACACACACTAGCAAACATTAAACAAGCTGGACATGTTAATGCAAGCTAGAAACGTGTTAGCAACATGCTAATTAAATCTAATTCAAATGTAATTTAATAATTTCCCTGCTGAAAAATCCAGCTTAAACCAGCCTAAGCTGGTTGGCTGGTTTTAGCTGGTCGACCAGCCTGGTTTTAGAGGGGTTTTGGCCATTTCCAGGCTGGTTTCCAGCCATTTCCAGCCTGGTCTTAGCTGGTCAGGCTGGAAAATGACCAGCTTAAACCAGCTAAAACCAGCTTGACCAGCCTGGTTTAAGCTGGACATAGCTGGTTTTGGCTGGTCAAGCTGGTTTTAGCTGGTCGACTCCCAGCCTGACCAGCTAAGACCAGGCTGAAAATGGCTGGAAACCAGCCTGGAAATGGCCAAAACCCCTCTAAAACCAGGCTGGTCAACCAGCTAAAACCAGCCAACCAGCTTAGGCTGGTTTAAGCTGGATTTTTCAGCAGGGTTATGCTAATTCAAGCTTAACCCTTACCTTTATGGTGGTAACTATCAGTTCTTGCCTTGCTGAATGAGAAGAAAAATAAAATATTATAGTTCATTTATTGTTATTACAAACAAATTTGTAGACAATGGACCCTTTTTACAACACTGTAATGACATGTTTAGCGGTCATCACAGATTCTTGAAAGTTTTTAATATTTAGATTTTTTTTTAAACGTATGAACATTTATGTGCATTTATGTATGTATTATATCATCTTTGCGTCAAGTTACAAAAAAGGAATTATCGCTTATGCGAGGTGTTTCTAATGCAGCATCTATGGGGCTGAGAGTAAATTTGACATTATTTTCTCCTCTGGCTGCCGTTATCAGTCTCACACTATTTTCCCCCTTTTTCTGAAAGTCTTAATAACACCACCGTGGAGTTTTTCTTTTATTATTTCAGCAAATAGGTTTGTTAAAAAAAATATTTGTTGTACTCTCACATTCACTGCGCTCTAAGTTTACCCAACTATGATGCCTTCTGCTGCTGAGAAACCTGGAAATATGAAACGGGTCTATATAGTTTATCAGTTTGGGATTATTACAATTTTTAGAGCCTACTTTTACTTTTATTTTATCATAAATGTGGTGAAATATTTTAGATTTAGATTTGATCTCAGTACATTACAAAATGTAATTATTTCTGGGATGACAAATCTGTAGTTTGAGCAGTTTTACTTGTCTTTAATGTCATGTGATTTTTCAGAAATCATTCAGATGTGCTATTTTGCTACTTGGTATTTTGTGGAAACTGTACAATTTAGGATTTATTTCAGTTAGATGTCTGTAATGCTGAACATAAACCTTTGAACGGTTTCTCTATAGCATATGCCTCAAACTGGATTCCTGAGGGCCACAGCTCTGCACATTTTTGCTCCAACCCTAATCAAACATAGCTGATCCAACTAATCAAGGTGTTCAAGACTACTAGAGACTACAGTATTAAGCAGGTATGAGTTGGAGGTGGTTGGAGCTAAACTTTGCAGAGCTGCTGCCCTCCAGGTATTGATTTTGAGACCACTGCTCTATAAAGAACCTCTTGTGCTATTAAAATAGATGTTAAATGTTCTTTACAGAATGACCAATAACTTTATTTTTAAGAATATTTGTAATGCACAAAGTTGCTTTAGGGCGTCACGGTGGCGCAGTGGGTAGCACGATCACCTCACAGCAAGAAGGTCACTGCATGGTTCGACCTCGGCTGGGTCAGTTGGCATTTCTGTGTGGAGTTTGCATGTTCTCCCCGTGTTCAAGTGGGTTTCCTCTGGGTCCTCTGGTTTCCCCAGTCCAAAGACATGCGCTTTAGGGAAATTGAATAAGCTAAAATTGGCCGTAGTGTATGTGTGCGAATGTGAGAGTGTATGGGTGTTTTCCAGTGTTGGGTTGCTGCTGGAAGGGCATCCGCTGCATAAACATATGCTGGATAAGTTGGCGGTTCATTCCACTGTGGCGACCCCTGATTAATAAAGGGACTAAGCCAAAAGAAAATGAATGAATGAATGAAAAGTTACTTTAGAGTGGAATTAGGTAACTAAAATGTCCTTTAAAGTATGAAGAATAGTTATATTTGTAAAAAAGTTCCTCTGTGAATCAAAAAAGGTTCTTCTAGTTGGCTGTGAAACCATACTCTTGGATCTGAAAAGTTGATAATACTAAAATCTCATTATGGGAGCCTGTCCATAACGCCAATAATCCTTTCAGTTAAACAAAAAGTTCAATGAAACTTGAATGCATTGAAGTCAATGGCCTACTGAGTCAACACATTTGAAAACCTTAGATCTGCTCAAGAGCACGTTTGTTCGAAAGTGACCTCAAGTTGACATAGTGAGACGTGGCCAAGATTTCAGTGGCTCTTCTATTGATCTGCCAAATCAGTTCTCTGGCCGCGAGTCTTCATTTCCTGCTGGATTTGTGTCACAAATAGCTCCATCTTAAATTAGCCAGAATCATCAGAGAACCTTTTGTTCGGCGGCCATCTTGAGCCAAAATAGCCCCATCCTCGCCCCGTCTACGAATCTCTAGAAGATAATGATGAGTGAATGGCATGGTTGCGTTTGATGCCCTCTCAGACAGCTTCCGGCTTTCCGGAACCCGCCACGTTTGGCTTTGTTTTTCTCCTTTTGCAGAAGTCTGAATGCAGGGCTGAACTGTGACTAATTGGAGTTGCTGTTTTTTGTCACTGGATCAAGAAGGCCTGGTAAGGTCATCTGAAGCTGGAGTTAAGCGAGACCCTCAGGGCTCCATCAACACCACAGAGCGATGCTGACATTCATCAGCTCCTCCTATTGAATTTATGACAGACACGCAGGGTCCTCGACGTGCTGTCATAACTTGGCTTGTCTTAAACTCTGGATTTCAATTGATTTATAACCGTTTTTGAGAAGGTTTCAGCTGGCCGGCTTCCTCTTTGTCAGAATGGGGTATGAAATGTGCCAAGCAGGATGCGGTCACCATCTTTGATGATGTGCCCAGCTGACTGTTTCACCCATTTATCAAATGACAGGCC
This sequence comes from Danio kyathit, assembly GCA_903798195.1. Classification (NCBI taxonomy): domain Eukaryota; kingdom Metazoa; phylum Chordata; class Actinopteri; order Cypriniformes; family Danionidae; genus Danio; species Danio kyathit. The sequence continues at coordinate 29,472,021 of LR812529.1, read as the reverse complement.
TGTGAAATTCAAGAGCTTCACGTGGCGAGGACGACACAAGCTGGCATATAGATCTCATCACAGATGCTGTTTATGAAATGACAGGTTTATGAATGCCATAACTGTAAGTAGTGCGATATTGTTTGCTTGTCAGAAAGAGAAACGTCCAATGCAAGACATAATCTGAGGTGCTGTACGATGTCATTATATCATAGTAATTTCACATGAGAAAAAAAAACACATCAATACAACATATATTAGCAATCAAATTATGGTAATACCTGCTATGCAGACCTCTGACCCCAGCAGCAATACTATGCATAAAGAGACAAATCCCAACATGTTGCTGATTCTGACCTGCAAACAAAACAATCTGACTTACTGTTTTATAGTATAATAATTTAATTTATTTTATATATATATATATATATATATATATATATATATATATATATATATATATATATATATATATATATATATATATATATATATATATATATATATATATATTAATATATATTTTCCATTAAAAAACATATGTGACCACTTACCAAAACATATTTAAATTAATATTATAAAATATATGAGGTCATAATATTAATTGATTGCATATGAAGAGTTAATTAGCAAAGATACCTCAGATACCTCAAATTAACTCTTCAGTTCAATATAAAAACTAGACTTAACTCTTTATGTACATATACATAACATATATACATGCATTTAGATTTTTGAAGACAGTAATAACACATGAGTCATTTATATGAGCTTCCAGCATACTTTCCATTACAAAGACATAAATGCAACGACTTTCTATATGATCTATAAATCAAGCATCAATTTCATTCTTCTCTTACTTACCATGATGTCTGCTGTGAAATTCCGGTGGGCTTGAGCACCACTGACACTGACGCTGATCAGGACTGTGGTGTGGTTTACAATAATGAATTAGAGGGATCCCACTAAAGGCTTGGGGAAAACCAATGACTTTGAGGGGGTGGAGAAAGAAGACTTGTAATGAAATGTGGGATGATGGAATATTCTGGAGCAGGATGAATTAAAGATCTTATATATACCCAAGAATACTTTGGATATGGATGCTTTTAATAATTCATGATTTTTTTTAACAGCATGTTGACCTATAGAAAATGTAATATTGATAATTATAAATATCATGTCCTCCAACATCTGTAGCTATATATGAATAAAATGAAATAAAATAAATCAAAGGAGCTACATGATTATGGACAAAATATCACTATAGCTTGTGTGAAAAGATGATCTTTATATATGCAGAGGAAAAAAAAAGAATTAATAAGGTGATAAGAACAATAATAATAAAGTGGATAAAAAATGATAGGCTAGCCAATACTGTTTAAAATTATTTTCAAAAGGAAAACCAAAAAGATGAAATCTCAAGTTGTTTAAAACAAGTTGATTAATTAATAAAAAATTATTTTGAAAGTTGAAAGAGTGAAACAATAACAGTAGCCTAAAATAGTAATACTACTACTGCTAAAAATAATAATAATAATAATAATAATAACTATCACATACACAATGCTATTAAAAGATTGTCTTTAAATATTCAGAGAAAATTCAGAGAATGTTAAAACAAGATTAGCCTGTAATGAAAATGTAAGTAATCAAAAAACTAGCCTAAATAGCCTAACCAAACATCACACAATATAAAAAGCTGGTGGTTGAACCTAGGATCCAGGAAGAACAATGCGGTTTTCGTCCAGGCCGTGGTACACTGGACCAGCTCTATACCCTCACTAGGGTGTGCGAGGGTTCAAGGGAGTATGCCCAACCAGTCCACATGTGTTTTGTGGACTTGGAGAAGGCATTCGACAGTGTCCCTCGTGGCATTCTGTGGAAGGTGGTTTGGGAGTATGGGGTCAGAGGCGCTCTGTTAAGGGCAGTCTCATCCCTGTATGAACAGAGTAGGAGTTTGGTTCAGCAATAAGTCAGACTTGTTTCCAGTACATGTTGGACTCCAGCAGAGCTGCCCTTTGTCACCAATTCTGTTCATAATTCTTATGAACAGAATTTCAAAGCGCAGCCTTGCGCTGGTCCGGTTCGGCAACCACAGGATTTCACCTCAGTTATTCGCAGACAATGTTGTTCTGATGGCTTCATCCAGCATGAACCTTCAGCATGCACTGGAGCGGTTTGCTGCCGAGTGTGACATGGCTGGGATAAGATTCAGCACCTCCAAGTCCGAGGCCATGGTGCTCGACCAGAAAAAGGTGGTTTGCCATCTCCAGGTTGTAAAGTCCTTAGCTGAGGTGGAGGGGTTCAACTATCTTGTGGTTTTGTTCACGAGTGAGGGAAGGATGAAACGTATCGGTCCGTTGTGGTAAAGGAGCTGAGCCGAAAGGCAAAGCTATCGATTTACCGGTCAATCTACGTTCCTCATGAGCTTTGGGTCGTGATCGAAAAGACAATTTCTTAGATATAAGCAGCCGAAATGAGTTTCCTTCGCAATGTGGCAGGGCGCACCCTTATAGATAGGGTGAGGAGCTCTGTCACTCGGGAGGAGCTCGGAGTAGAGCCGCTGCTCCTCCACTTTGAAAGAAGTCAGCTGAGGTGGCTCGGGCATCTGATTTGGATGCCTCCTGGACGCCTACCTAGGGAGGTGTTCCATGCATGTCCCACTGGGAGGAGGCCTCGGGGAAAACCGAGGACACACTGGAGGGACTGTCTCTCGGCTGGCCTGGGAACGCCTTGGTATCACCCCTGGAGGAGCTGGAGGAAGTGTCTGGGGAGAGGGAAGTCTGGGGTTCTCTCCTAAGACTGCTGACCCGGCGACCTGGCCCCGGAAAAGCGGATGAAAATGAATGAATAAAAAGCTGGTCCTTAAATATTTAAATAAATATATTATAATAATTGTTATTAATTAATATTATAGTTGCACTTATGTGCAACTACACACAACATGTGTAGTTATTGTGTACTTACACTTTAGTATGCCTATTAGGTGGACAAAAATAATACACAACATAAAAAGTCTTTATGACTAAAAACAAAGAATAAATTAACAGACAATAACAATCGTTTCAAAAACAAACAAAATAATAAAGTGGACAAAAACCACATGATTGTCTTTCTTTAAGAAGATTCAGAGGAAAACTGATGACATTTAGTTTATTTTTTTATTTTTTATTATTGTTGTTGTCATCATTAATAACTACTCTCTCGACTGTCATCAAGAAATTACGTTATTTACCTCAATAAACCTTATAATTTACGGCCGTTTTGTGTAGCTGGTGAACATGGAGTCTGTGCGCGCAAACATATCAGGGAAGTTCATTGCGTTGTTTTTCTCATCGCTCGCAAACTCCATTGGCTTCATCAGCACTTCACGGCCTTACGATGAACGTCTCCGCCAATCACAGCTCAGTGCGCACGATGCGCGCGCCAAGTGCAAACCCCAACGCCGAGAATTCGCCTTTTTTTCTAAAGGGGCGTATTTTTCTTGCCAATTTAATTACAAACCAACATTCAATGCACACGATACACTCTGCAATAATGTCAGGCGCCTATTTGAAACACTCAGGTACCATGTCAAGGTGATAGTGTAGTGTAAACATCCAGGATGTGTGCTTAGGAGCGTTTTTGTGGGAAGTCTCATCAATGGAGGCTTGAGGAAGCCCGTCTCGCTACAGAAGAGGACGCTGTCGCCCCTGGATATGACCGGCATTCCCTGTCGTTTCGAGCGATCGATAAAAGAGTAAGTTTGCTTGTTTATTTTGCACTGCTTTCTGTAAGGACTCGCTAGTGTCGCTTGGGCTGGCAGCGCCGCGGCTGCTCGTTAGCGCGCTGTAAATATGGCTCCGGTGCTGGAAGAAGGCGCTCATTTACCAGCTGCCTTTGCTGACTCTACACGGCGCTTTATTACATACAAGTGCTTTTTCTCTGCTGGTAAACAGTTTGCATGCAAAGGACGGGCAAATAGCTACAGCGTCATATGTAGTTATTTGTCGTTTGGTTGGTGTAAATAAGGCGTATTCACACGGTCAGAGTTTGTTATCAGGAAAAACAATCGAGGTTGAGACTGTCCATCAGCCCTGCTAAAATGGCTGACTCGTCTGTCTCGCTTCGGGATTGGTATTTAGCGCTCTGCAACCGAACTACGTCAACTGGGTCGAGGAAACTTTCCAGATCTGCCCAGTGATTGGCTCGTGTTATTCACGTGATTTCAGAAAGGCGGCTTATTGGTTCGGCTGATGCAACGCTTCAAATGTGCAAGTAGCATACTGTATCTGTTTATTTGGAGACAGCCTGTTTAGGAGTTATTAAATGATTGTAGTTCACAATTAAGCATTTATTTTTGTATTTTATGCTACAGAAAAATGTTACGTGAAGTAGTGGAGTATAATGTTAGCTGCTACATTTGACAGTTGATGTTTTTATTCAAATATGCTGATATCAACAGTTATATCATTGCTAGAAAAGGGTTAAAGCGCTACAATATGTTTGCTGGTTTAATAAGTTTATATTGTTTAAGGTAAGACACAACAAGAGATTTAAAACATTTTAACTACTTGATATGGCTGCTGCCGATTAAAAACAGTACATTTAGGATAATTGCTTCATAATTGCAACCTTTTGAAATGTTTTCAAATGTAATTATGTCTATGTGTCATTATAAAGTTTATGTGTCATAAAGTTTGGTGTGAGTATCAGTAAGGTGGACATTTTCAGTATTGACAAAATTACATCTCAATATATTTTGGTATTTTGTAATAAGAAATAATTTGGACTCTGAAGGCACATTTTTTCTGCATAGTGAGTGACAAAATAATGCACATACAATAGAAAGAGCTTGCACATCATTAAATTGTCAATTACGATATTATAGATTTGATATTTGAAGTGTAATGAACACATAATCAACATATACATGCTTTCTTCCCACTTATCTAACAGAAGATATAAAAAACAACATAGTGCATTGGTGTGGATGCTAATGTAGTTATACAGTTCTCATTCTTGGCAAAAAAAGAGGGTTGCTGCATCTCAATTAGCATATTATCCGTCCTAAATAGTATTTGAAAATGAAATTAGTAAGTCCCAAATCGTAGTATGTTGAAAAGAGTATGCCAAAGTAGGGCTGTGCAATTAATCGAAAATTTGGTTTAGATTTTGGCTTCTAACGTTTATGAAAAAACATGAATCGAGATAAAATGATTATTGCATCATATACCGCCCCTTTCCAGTTGTACACAGAGCTTATTTGTTGCTCTGCAAAGCTCAGTTCCATGTGAAAATTACTAAAAGCATGTACTGTAATGTAACTTTGGCAGCATGGGATGCGCATCATTCATTGATGTACATTCGAGTCATTCATGTGTTTAAAAGTGCATGCTGTTGTGTGTGTGCGAGTTCAGCCTCAGAGACGAGCAGAGCACACACATCTAAAGTCATCTTAATGTGAGCGCTTTAATGGTCAAATACGTGCACATTTGTGTCAAAATGTGGTGTTTAGTGATTATTCATATTAACCCTCATTTATGTAATAAACAAACGAGTTGAGAATCAAAAGACACGTCAAAGTGAAACCATTAATCAGAACCGTATACTCTTAAAAGTCACAGCGCGCAATATTCCTGCTGCCCACTGTCTTTATTATTAATCAAACAACAAAAGGACAAAATCACTCACTGCTCTTGACTGAAGGACTTTTGTAGCTATAATTAAAGTTTTTTCGTAACAGTGAAGATGCTTAAAGCACAGTTTGTTTTATATTTTTATTCTATTGTCTTAATTTCCCTTGCCTTATTTACAGAGACGAAAATAGCTGTATATATACAGTTGAAGTCAGAATTATTAGCCCTCCTGATTTATGAGCCCCCCCATTTCCCCCCAATTTCTGTTTAATGGAAAGTTTTTTTCAACCCATTTCTAATCATAATAGTTTTATAATAACTCATTTCTAATAACTGATTTATTTTATCTTATGCTATGATGACAGCACATAATATTTTACTAGATATTTTTCAAGATACTAGTATTCAGATTAAAGTACGATTCAAAGGCTTAATTAAGGTAATTAGGCAAGTCATTGTATAACAGTAGTTTCTTCTGGAGACAATCAAAAATATATATTGCTTAAGGGAGCTAATAATATTGACCTTAAAATAGGTTTCAAAATATTTAAACCTGCTTTTATTTTAGCCAAAAATAAAACAAATCAGAAGAAAAAAATATTATAGGAAATACTGTGAAAAATTCCTTGCTCTGTTAAATATCATTTGGGAAATGTTTACAGGAGGGCGAATAATTTTGACTTCAACAGTAATCGTTTTGAATAATCGTGATTACAATTATGACCAAAATAATCGTGATTATGATTTTACCATAATCAAGCAGCCCTATGCCAATGGTTATCAGATGGTTTACAATTTCTGGTAAAAATTTGAAGTGTAGAAGCATTCATAACCCCTGATATTGGCCACGATACATTGCGGATTAGACGTGAATTTGATTAGAACTGCAAACGCAGGGTGAGAAGTGTAAATAAACTACAAACATGGTAGACACGCGAGACCAACCATCAAAAAGAAAGCTTCGGTAAAGTTGTTTCAATGACTATTAATATCTAGCCCACTGGAAAATATTTAAATCACGTTTTTTGTGTTATATTTTATCTGCAACAACAACGTGAACTCGTATAAAGATGTATTTGGATGCATACATCTGAATGCATAATTATCCGAAGACCTGAGGAGATTTTTCTGCAGTGAATGGCAAAGTATCCTGCTGCTGTATCTCCAATAAGGTATGAAATTAAATATGAAGGAAATGTGGATGATTTTTGGATATTAACAGGGCTCATAACTAAGCAACACAATGATCTGTTTACGAGGAAGAAGTATGCCCCAAAGCTTGCATACTCTTCTGTTACACACTCAAAGGTATATACTTTTCCTTCACAAAAAAGTACATACTTTTAGGGCGTAGTGTAAGTATGCGAATTGGGACGCAGCATTTTTCAGCAATATCTAGTCAATATTTATAGCATATTTTTCTATTTTCACAGGTACCTATGACCATTCATATTTGAAGATTTTTATAGAAGTCATCTCCAATGAGGAAGTTAAGGAAACGAGTTGGCCAGTCCCGGGCTGGAGGCTTTGGGAGAGGGATGGTCAGAGAGGAGGATCAGGATCAAGTTGGTCCATCCAGCCATGTCGACATGGACGCTCTACTTTGTCCACCTTCTCCATGTAGACTGAACTTCTCTCCAACGAGAGACACACTCACATATGCACAGGCTCAGAGGATGGTGGAGATCGAGCTGGAGGGAAGACTCCACCGGATCAACATCTGCGACCAGCTCTCTGTCGTAACCGAGGACGAGATGCTGGCTCAGGATCTGACTGAGTGCAACAGCAACAAAGAGAACAGCGAGCAGAGGCAGGGAAACAAGCAAGCTGCATCTAAAAGCAAAAAGAAAGATGGCAAACACACAGCCAAAAAGAAATCAGGCGGTCAGTATGGTTTGCAGGGGCAGGTTGCACATTTACAAGCCCCCCTGCCCAAGCCAACGTTTCGTAAAATGGACAATTTCACAGTCTCAGATGCTCCCCCACTTCCTGTGGCTTATTACCGGTTTATGGAGAAGTCCGGGGAGGAGCTGGACAATGAGGCCGAGTATGACATGGACGAGGAGGACATGGCTTGGCTAGAGATGGTCAATCAGAAGCGTGTGTCTGACGGCCACGCTTCGGTTCCTCCTGATACATTTGAGTTACTAATTGACCGACTTGAGCGAGAGTCCATTTTGGAGTCCCGCAGCCAAGCGTTGTCCCAAAGCACCATTGATGAGGATGCCTACTGTTGTGTTTGCCTCGATGATGAGTGTCTCAATAGCAACGTCATCCTGTTTTGTGACATCTGCAACCTCGCCGTGCACCAGGAATGTTACGGGGTGCCTTACATCCCTGAGGGCCAGTGGCTGTGCAGGCGATGTCTGCAGTCCCCGTCCCGACCTGTCGATTGTGTCCTCTGTCCAAACCGAGGGGGTGCATTCAAACAAACCAGCGACGGAAGTTGGGCCCACGTCATCTGTGCCATATGGATCCCTGAAGTGTGCTTTGCCAACACTGTGTTCCTGGAGCCTGTGGAGGGAGTGAAGAACATTCCTTCTGCGCGGTGGAAGCTCACCTGTTACCTGTGCAAACAGAAAGGCAGGGGCGCATCTATTCAGTGTCACAAAGCCAACTGCTACAGGGCGTTTCACGTCACCTGTGCGCAGAGAGCGGGTCTGTATATGAAAATCGACCCAGTGCGGGAGACCGGCACCAATGGCACCACTTTTACAGTGAAGAAGACTGCTTATTGCGAGAACCACTCACCTCCTGGCACGGGAACAGAGGGCTATGAAGATAACGGGTTGGTTGGGGGCCGGGGTAATAGAGGTCAGAGGTCGTACACATTAGGCCCTCCGCTGCAGCAGAACCAGAACGGGAGGAAAAAAGGGTCAGCAGCACAACAGAAGAAAACGCAGAAGAACTCAGGTGGAGGCTCACGAAAAACAGGAGTCCCACTTCTGCTAGTGCCGCAGATACCGTCCTTTAGGTAAATATTTACGTCTGCTTTTTTGTCTGTTATGTCTAGTCTTTTGATCTCACCTCACTACAAGCATGGAGAAGAATTTTCCCTTTAGACTCGATTCTAATAAATGTTAAAATCTGCATGAAATCAAAATTGACCCAGTTTATCTCGCTTAAAAAGATAGGCAAGAAAATAGCTAACTTAGTTACTGTTTTTGAAGTTTGGTAATATTTTAATTAGGCTTGGGCTGATAAACGATATTATATCAAAGTACGATAAAGTTTATTCCAATAACAATGATAAGCTCTGGACTTTTTTACTCTATATTGATCTAAGAGTCAGTCAAACAGCAGAAATGTGAAACAATGGGAATCTAAAAGTGTGTTGATATTGAATTTTGGGCCACCGAGATGTAGAGATTCGAGATGTATCGAATGTTCGGCCACCGAAAATTTATTGGCCGAAAGTATGTTATGCCATTTAATGGACCCTCTAATTTTTGTGGCTTCAGTCATTGTTTGGGTACTCTTTTAAATCTGGAAGCATTAACAACTTATATAGAAACATATATCATTATCCTTCAATATGGACAATAATTATCGAGATTGCATTTTTGCATATCGCCAAGTCCTAATTTCAATATTTTTTGTAGAAGGCGTGTACCTACAGATTAAAAGACTTATTACATTGTAATAAAAAATATATACAGTTAAAGGCTGAGTTATTAGCCCTCCTGAATATTTTTCTTCAATATCGGTTTAAGGGAAAGAAGATTTTTTTCAACACATTTCTAAACATAATAGTTTTAATAATTCATTTCTAATAACTGATTTCTTTTATCTTTGCCATAATGACGGGACACAGTATTTTACTAGACATTTTTCAAGATACTAGTATTCAGCTTAAAGTGACATTTAAAGACTTAACTAGATTAATTAGGCAAATTAGGGTAAATAGGCAAATCATTGTATAACAGTATTTTGTTCTGTAGACTATCGAAAATATTGCTTAAGAAAGCTAATAATATTGACCTTAAAATGGCTACAAAAAATTTAAAAATAAACCAAATAAGACTTTCTCCAGAAGAAAAAATTTGATCGGAAATACTGTGGAAAAACTCCTTGCTCTGATAAACATCATTTGGGAAATATTTAAAAAAGAAAATAATTCACAGGATGACTGATAATTCTGTCTTAAACTGTAATGTCTGTAATTTACGCTGTTCATTTAAACATTTTGTAACTGTTGGGATACATCAAGATGCTTTCCCTTTAACCTCCTTGCTCTCATAGAAGTCTCCTGAAAATTTGGTACCAGATTCAAGGTCTTTTAGAAGCGCCTTCATGTCTGGCTTTTTTCTGCTATTAAACACTGTTTACAATCCTTAAAGCAAAATTGTTTATAGGCTCTTTTACTCAGAAATGCAGAATAAGGAGTTGTGAATGATTCGTGTTGACTTTAACAGTTGGCCCTGTATCATATTTTTCTAATAGGCTGAACAAGATTTGCACAGGAGTCTCTGTTGAAAGGAAGAATCAGTTTATGCAGAGGCTCCACAATTACTGGCTGCTAAAGCGTCACTCTCGTAACGGCGTGCCGCTCATCCGCCGGCTCCATTCTCATCTGCAGGCCCAGAAGTCTGAGCAGGTTAATGTGCTGTAACTCATTACACTTTTGTTGACAGCAAAGCATGTGATAAAACTATTAATAACCAAGCCCACACATAATCAGAGCCAACAGAAAGTGCCGCCGACTTCAGCAAATTTCCACCACTCATTCACACTTTCCCCTGCCCCTATTTGTTTGTTTACAAAATATTATGGTTAATTTGATTGTGTTTTCAAGTAGTGCAGATTTTCATGTGTAAATCTTTTATGCTTAATCACTAGAGCAGTCCTCACATAGCAAAGTGATTATTTGATGAGAGTGTGCATTGATTTTTTTTTCTTTTAATTACTATTTAGAGAGAACCAGATGCAAAGTTGCAAGCGGTCAGGGAAGAGCTGAAGTATTGGCAGAAGCTTCGACAGGACCTGGAAAAAGCCAGACTTCTTATTGAGCTCATACGAAAGAGAGAGAGACTCAAAAGAGAACAGGTGATACAGATCCTGTTATAATGTTCTTTTGTTATGTTCTCAAGACCCTGCTCTCTATAAAGAGCCATCACTTCTTGCCAGAACAGGCCTGAGGTAATTACTAATTCACACCATGGTTTTAATTTGCTCTGTTCTCTCATTAGATGAAACTTCAGCAGGCTGCACTAGAGCTTCAGCTCACGCCTGCGCTGGTGTTTCTGCGCACTACACTGGAACAGCTGAAGGAGAAAGACACTGATCACATTTTCACCACACCAGTCAATTTGAAGGAGGTGAGGAAATAATGGTAACTTTAGGAATCTTTTGGAGCTTCTTCTGATTTTGCTGTCCCTTGTTTCCAAAAAAACATGAATTCTTTACAATTTAACATTGCATATTACTGTCAATTTGGTTTTGCGTTTATTTTTGGCATCTTAAAATCAGAATTTGAAAAAATATTTAACAAATCTAAATAAATCCATATTGTTTTGTTTATTTAATTATTATTTAATTAATTAATTTAATTTATTAAAATTTTCTTTGTTATTTAAACATTCATTATAATACACTTATTACAGCGTAATTATGCATTCAATTAATAACATGTATTTACTACAGAATTATGGTAGTATGAAATCTTATGGCTAAATAACATAAGAATAATTTACTGTTAAGTTTATTGAATCATATTAATGTTAAATATATAAATTTGTGGCTAATCATATTTTAAAATTAATTGTCATGCTAGATACCATGAAGGTTTCTAAATGATCCATGTTTGTAGCTTATTTTTCGTAGTCTGGGTGAACCTACTGCTGTAAACATTAACATAGTAGATTGACCTTTTTATTTTAAAGGTCCCATATACTGCATTGGTTTAATAAATTAAATAGTTTTCTGAAATCTACATAGTAGGTTTATGGCATCGGTAAGTTAAAAACAATCTTCATAAATGGTTTTATATGCTCATTTATTACTCCCTAATATACCCATAGAATCAGAAAGTCCATGATTGACCACATATGGTTTGTGTCGTGAATATTAATGAGCTCTGCTCTTTTAGACACACACACACACACACACACACACAAAGTATGATGTACACTGAACACGGACAAATATAAACCCAATCAGAGTAACATTAACCTATTTTGCTCACCAAATCAGTTGTGGATAAATGCTAAATTATAATTTAACTTGCATTGTATTTTGAAACTATAGTCAAAGAAAACACAGCCAGGAATTATTATCAACCTCTGCATAAACAGAGGACATTTGAGCAGAGTGTTGGTTCAAACATGCGCATCAAATTTCACAATAACCACGATAAATTAACAAAATATGTAACTAAACATACTTCTTCAGAGTGGAGATGGATAAATAAATGGATAATCTGTAAATCTTGCATGCTGAGTCCTGAGGTGATGTTGAAACATGTCGTTGCCCAGTAACGCACAGTAAACTATTTGGCCGTCGCGTTTTTAAAATAAAAGTCCCACATACATAGAAAGTGAAATATAGGCTTAAAAATAATTAAAGGAGGAAAATGATCATCATGAGGTGTGCATATTAATGATCTCAGAGCTTGATGACATGGCTGCTTGGATAAACAACCCAAATTAGGCATACGTAAGTCTTGTCACAGTTTGTTTTGTCTTCTGATTGGCCCGTTGTCCAAAGTGTTTTACACTTGTGGAATTTACATGAGAACGAGGAAAGAGTGGTGTCTGAGGCTCACAGTATGCCTATTTCCATATACTGATCTCTTATTATTCTACTATGCCTTGGTATACCCAGATTTTCATTAAAAGGCACCTTTAAGAGAGCAAAGAATTTTTTTTTCACCCTTATGTCCTTCATGTATTCCAGGTTCCAGATTATCTGGAGTTTGTGACTGTGCCGATGGACTTCTCTACGATGCATGACAAGCTGGAGGCCCATAAATACTCATCAGTGGCAGACTTGGAAAACGATTTCAATCTCATGGTGTCCAACTGTCTGAGGTACAACTCCAATGATACAGTGTTTCACAAAGCGGCCATGCAGCTTCGAGAGGTGGGTGGAGCCATCCTGAGACACGCCCAACACCAGGCACTCAGCATAGGCCTGGATCCAAGCACAGGCATGCATCTGCCAGACAAGCCCATCCCACACAACACCACTGTCTCCTGGTGTGATGAAGGTGAGCACTTACACAAGCTTGTTAATGGTCATTAAAGTCTACCTGAAATTACATTTAACGTTTTCTTTCTATTAGCATCTGTATGTTAGTTTTAAAGGTGCAATAGGAGATCTTGGAAAATGCTAATATTAGCCAGATAGCACTGAAAGCAAATCAAATTTTTTGATTGGACTTATTTTTCTTGGTCTTACACCTTCCACAGAATATTAAAATACAAATAAATGCATTTGGACCACATCATTTGATTTAACTTTTAGCCAGAATAATAAAAATAGTTTCTGAAGACAGTCGCCTGTTGCACGTTTAAGGTTCTATTTAAACTAGTTTGCTCCAAAACAGTGACAATTTACATTTAAAAGCTACAAATGTTTAAAATGTACTTGAATTTGCCAATAAGAGTCAGTATTTTTTATGATATTGTGAGCTTCTCATCCGATCTTTTATCGAATCAAATGCTCTTTCATATCTGAATGCCCCTACAAGATGTGTCACTTATTCTGGTGTAACCAAGTATTCATAGTGAGGGTTAATCTAACACTTGTGTATATATATATATATATATATATATATATATATATATATATATATATATATATATATATATATATATATATATATATATATAGATATGACAAGAATAAACAGTAGCTAACACAAGATTGATCTGAACTTCTCCAAGTTTATTATACACCACAGGGTGCATGTTCACTCACTTCTCTACAGTCTTCAAGGGGATAAATGCACACACACATACAGTATACTGTATATACACAGGCAGCATACAGGTGACTAGACAATTCTAAATGTATGTCTTTTACACAATTACAACTTTTTTAAATATATTGACTACATTGAGCACAAGGGGCTTAAACTATTCAGACAGTGTAAATATGCTGTCTATTAGGCTTAATTAAGTTTCATGTTAATGCTCCACAAACCACTGCAGTGTAAATAAACATGGTCCATTCCAACCAAGAAACGTGATAGCACAGAGCGGGTTATGTGTGTAAGTCAGCGCAGATCACAAAACACTTCAGACCCATATGAATTACACTGAGCGCTGCATTTTAAAGCAGAGAAACACACGCAGCATTGCTATTATAAAACTGTGACTGCCATGTGTCAGATGCACTATAGCTCAATGAGTCAAGATGCGATATAAACAAAATGCTATTGGCTATTCCTTAAAAAGAGGAGGAGCTACTTGAAATGTCCTGCCCTGTCTTCATGATTTAGTTGAAATTACACACATCATACGTTGTACAAAACTGTGACGTTCAAGGTGTTTCGACCTTTAAGTGATGCTATTAAGCTTTCTGATGGTTGAGGGGGAAAAATGGCATTTTGTAGTATAAATAGTATTCACACTGAAAATCTAAATTTTAGTGCAATTTAAATACCTGGATTATCATTTATTCAACAACTTTTGCACTTTAGGGCCCTAAAAAATTCTAGAAAAAAAGTCTAGAAGGTGTACAGCTGCAGATACTTGGGCATGCAGTATAGCATCATTTTTGTGAAACTGTACAACAATAATTACTATTTTACATTACTGTGAGGGGTAGGTTTAGGTTTGGGGTAGGGGTAGATGTTAATAAAACGCCATGTAATGGGTTAAATAAATAATTTTAAGAATTCTCATTAACTTCTGGCCAGACCTGAATCCCTTTTTGCACCAACCCTAAAAAAGGCAGAAAACACCATAAAAATAATGATTTTGCAATATGCTAAAATGCTAAAAATTTTATTTCTATCAAATAATTTATAGTTGACATGCTCTTGGACCCTGAGAATCGTGTGCACATGTGTGCTGAGGACCAGCTGAAAACCCTGCTGGACAAGCTGGATTTGGTGGCATCTATGCGCACGAGTGGAGGGCGCACAAAACGCATGCGCCTGCTGCGCCGAGAAATCAACAGCCTTCGCCACAAGATCAGCCACCAGGACCGCAACTCACGACTGCTGAATGGGAAAATTAAAGAGGAGAAGAGCAAAGATACCAAGAGTGAGAAGAAGATGGATTACATAACCTCAGGTAATAACAACTAAACAAGGTAAATCATGCTCGAACGTTGTGAAAATAAATTTCTAAAGGGAATTCATTCATTCATTCATTTTCTTTTCGGCTTAGTCCCTTTATTAATCTGGGGTCGCCACAGCGGAATGAACTGCCAACTTATCCAACATATGGTTTATGCAGCGGATGCCCTTCCAGCTGCAACCCATCACTGGGAAATCTAAAGGAAATTGTAGAAGAAAAAATAGTGTTATTTGCATAATTTTAAAAGCGGTAGTTTACTGTGTAATATTCAGGCAGGTAAAAATTGATAAAAATCAATAAAGTTTTGATCTGAAATTTTCAAATCTGACTTGTATGGCAGTCTATTTGAGCCTCAGTATTTATTTTTTTTAAAGTAGCAATTAAAATGCATTTTTTCAGGGAAGGAAATATATATTATGGAAGGTTTCTAACTTGTATTATAGTTTATTTGTACCTTTTAAAAGGATTTGCTGTTCTTTTTTCTTATTTTTTGTTGATTTTTATATATGCTATTGCATCTGTATTTTTATATAGTTTATTTGTTATTGTAGTATGTATATTTAATTTCAGTTTAAATCATTTTAATAAGCAAAAATACTTTTACAGTAAGTTTTTTTATTTAATATTTTCTGTATATTATTGGTATGTATTATATGACCTCAGATTAATGATGTAATAAACAAAAAACCTGTTATCAAATAACAACAATTACTATTTATTTAAATTATATAAAGGCACAGTTGGCATTAAAACAGAAACTGCTGGAAAACTTACAACAAGTTTATTTAAATAAGAGAGAATCATTTTTAATAGTTAGCTAACAAAAGCTAATTCTATTTTGTCTCACACATTTTTATATTTTACTGTGCACAAATGGGCACTAATATACAAAAACGGGGGGAAATATTACAGCTAAGTCTGTAAAGTAGCAAATATTTTTTTCATATAAAACTGTTTTTGTTTTGTAGTATTTTAAGCAACTTAATTCTTTCCCCATTAGAAGACCCTAAGAAGTCAGCATCGCAGAAAGCGCAAGAACCCGCTTGCCCAGCCTCTTCACCTTTACCTGGCGATGCTCCACCAAATCCACCTATATTCTGCCTTGAGACAGGACGAACCACCACTCCAGCACAGTCAAATAAACCTGGAAGCAGGAAACAGAGGGTGAAAGGCAAAGACAGAAGCCTGAGAGAAAACCACAATCAGACCTCAAAAGAAGACGAGAACTTCCACACAAAAGAGAACGACAGCAGCCCTCAAGAGGACAGGGTTTCCCCTGCAAAGAACCCGTCTGATTCGCCCAAGATTGGTGTGGGTCGTCGGACATCGATCCTCTTCAAGAAAGCTAAAAACGGAGCCAGGCTGACTAAAGACAAGCCTGTTTTATTGCCAAATGGAGTCAGCAAAGCTCAGAATGGGGCATCACAGGAGCAAAACATGCCAGCTAAAGCACCATCAACCCCAAAACCAACCTCTCCGTCTCCTCACCAGCTAAGATCCAGAGGACTGAGCACATGCTCTGATGGTGAAGGCACGAAGGCCAACAGTCTACCAGAAGAGAATGGTACAGATATATCTTTACTCAAGCAATTACTCAAGTTTATTGAACATTGATTTAAGTGCTGTCCTCCACAGTGTGTTTAATATGCTGGAGCTAATGCTCTAATGCTCTTTATTTAGGCCTCACAAATGGACTCAAGAGACACAACGGCAACTCATCAGATTCTGAAAACTCCACTCCTGCCTTCCCAACACACAGGTAATAGAGGCTGTCAGTGCTTTACACTCAGTTCCTGTTTACATGCAATGTTGTTAATTATCAGTTGAGACTGATTGCTGATTACAATATTGTTCAAAAGTTTGGGGTCTGAAAGATTTTTATTTTTGTTTTTTAAAGAAATGAATACATTTATTCGGCAAAGATGCTTGAAACTGATCAAAAGTGACAGTTAAGGCTTTTACGATATATTTATGTCCCTGGTTTCACAGAGAATTCAACATCACTTTAATGAATGTGTTTTGTTTGCATATTTTGTATTAGAATTGATTGAATTGGATGGAAACACAGTTATATTACTGGGGTTTTAAAGTTAGCACTGACCACTGAAGATTTGTACACTTGACATAGATGTTCACACAGTGCCTGTTACACAGAAAAGTTTAGTAGTTTTAAGAATGTTTGTGTTTCAATGATTTTCCTCAGTTCTTCTCCTCCAAAGCGCAGTCGTGGTAAACCAGCCCTCAGCAAAGTTCCTGTTGATGAGGAGAAGAATGAAGTTACTAATACAAGTGAGAACATTTAAGCGCTAAAATAAACTGTGTTGTTCTTTTTGGTTTGTTTTGCTCAACTTTCATTATTTTATCTTTGCTTCTATAGGCAGTGAAGCTTCTCAAAATGACGGTGAGATGGAACCTCTTACTTTGGTTTGGGCAAAATGTCGTGGATATCCCTCGTACCCTGCAATGGTAAAGTCACATGGTCTTGCATTTAAACTTGTGTGTCTACATCAGATTTACAGTGTGTTCACAAGACCAAAATCTGGACCAAAAGAGAAAGTAAAATGATAGGCATTTTTTGCTTATTATTCATGTTTTCATGTTTAAGACCACACAAAAAAATGCTTATATGACATATTTTTCAATGAAACATCCAAACCATTCTGCTGAGCTAAAAATCCTTCAATGTATGTGTCTAAAGAATGGTCTAATCAGCGAAAATCTCATAAAAAGCCTATAAAAATGAGAATATCTCTATTGTACGCACAAATGAAAATGCAAGGAGAAATAATTTCAATGTTTTATTAAACTGTAATGCACATGATTGTGAACTGTGATCAGAAAAAATACAATTTTAGGCTCACATGATTTGACATCATGTCTTGATGTTTGTTTGTTTAGAAGTCTTTAGTTCTTTGTTGCCTTCACATTTCAGTCAAACAGCACCAGAGTTTGTTTGGAAGAAGAGTGAGAGCCGTTTTTCTTGCTTGTTTGGTGCACACCAGGGTTCAAATGGCAGCTTTCACACTTTTAAATGAACCACACTAAGGGCCCATTAACACAGAATGTGTCTTTTGTACAAAAAACCTCAGAGATGCAACAATCAGGAATGCTTTTAAAAAAGCACAGTGTAGAGCACGAAGGTATCTGGACATTGCCACTGACTGTCTGTAAGCAGAACCTCACAACGATTGCCTTTTCTCTGATTGGGCCACTGCTTTGGAACTGACATTGATAAGCGGCCCGATGTAAAAGTTAAGATTGTTTTAACTCGATATGACATCTAAAAAACATGGCACTATGTGAGTGTAGCAGTCATACACGTCTTATAAAAAACAATGAAAACGTTGAAATCAGAATGGAAAAACTAATTCTGGGGCGGCTCAGTGGTTAGCACTTTCACCACACAGCAAGAAGGTCGCTGGTTCAAGTCCCGGCTGGGCCAGTTGTCATTTTGTGGAGTTTGCATGTTCTCCTCATATTGGTGTGGGTTTCCTCCGGGTGCTCCGGTTTCCCTACAGTCACTATAAGTCAATTGGATGAACTAAATTGGCCATAGTGTATGAGTGTGTGTGTGAATACAACAGTGTATGGGTGTTTCCTAATACTGGGTTGCGGCTGGACGGGTATCCGCTGTTTAAAACATATGCCGGAATAGTTGGTGGTTCATTCCGCTGGCAACTCCTGATAAAATAAGAGACTTAAGTGAAGGAAAATTTATGAAACACATTCTGTTTGAAAAAGCATTAACAGATCAATCTCACTAGAGTTACATTCCAAGTGTGAACACACTGTTGATTTACCCAATCTACTCAATTCCTAACATAAACAAATTATGATTTTTTTGACAGATTGTCGATCCTAAAATGCCCCAGGAAGGAATTCTTCACAATGGCATTCCTATCCCAGTGCCTCCTACCGAAGTCCTGGATCTGGGCAAACGACGACAGGAGGAAACCGAGGAGAAGCTCTTTCTTGTGCTGTTCTTTGACACAAAGAGAACTTGGTGAGGTGAAATATACATTTCCTCAACTATATTTTAAACCTGCAGTTTATCCTGTTAACGTTACTGTTGTTTTACTGATAAACAGGCAGTGGCTTCCGCAGGACAAGCTCCATCACATGGGCATTGATGACACTGTAGACAGACTGCGTTTGATGGAGGGCAAGAAACCCAATGTGCGCAAGTCTGTGCACACGGCGTATGACAGGGCCATGACGCACCTGAGTCACGTGCAGGAGAACTCCACCTTTAACCCCTCAAATTTTATATAAAAGACTGCTTGAAGATGGATGTCTAAACTGACTGTAAGCTGCCAGTGAAGGTACGATCACATCATTCAGATGTTATTGGGTTTTACATAAGTGAAAGTCAGATTTTTAAAGGGACACGTCACCCAAAATCGAAAATGTCCTCACTACTTACACTCAAGTGGTTCCAAACTAATGAATTTCTTTCTTCTGTTGAACACTAAGCCAAATATTCTGAAGAATGTTGGAAAAAGCAGCCATTGACATTCATAGCAGGAACAAAAACACTAAAAGTCAATGGCTGTTTTTTCCTAATATACTTTAGCATGTCTTCATTTGTGTTCAAGAGAAGAAAGAAACTCAAACAGGTTTGGAACATGTGAAGGATGAGTAAATGATGACAGAAGTATCATTTTGGGGTGTACTATCCTTTTAAACTTGTGTCTTTTATGTCCTGTTTTGCTACCCTCCATTATTCAAGGCACATCATAAATTCAAACTTGGTTTTATTAAATGGATAGTTCACTCAAAAATAACCATTTCCTGATTATTTAATCAATCCTGGGGCATTTAAGATGTATTTGACTTTATTTTCTTTTGCCAAAGAGAAGTCAAGGCTTTGTAATCCATTTAGATTCTTCATCTAATGCAAGTAAACAAGGCTCAGTGTACAATATGTTTGACATTCCAAAATCCACATTTAGTCCACATGACCCCAGCAAATAAGTAGTTATTTTCATAAAGGAGCTAAAAAAAGGATGCACTTGTTTTTATATCACATTAACAAGATGGTTTAGTTTACAAAGACCATCCAATAAGACCGTTATTTGTTGGCATGGGGTCACTTTGAAGCAGACAAATTTCAGACCATCAAAATGATCAACATCAAGCCCTGTTTGCTTATATTAGATGTAGAAAAATCCTTCAAAATTATGGTTGAAACTTCATATACATCTATGGCCTGGTGGGTGTTTAAATAGAGCACAACAGATTCTGGTTCTATAAGTAAAAGCATTTATTTACTGATAAACCCTTAAAGACAGCTGTTGTGAGTATTCAAATGAGTATGCTATTTTTCAACTCATGAATTCGGCAAACAGTTGTTTTAATAGTAGAATCTTTATAGAAAAACTACATTCCACCAATCAGTCATGACAAACAAAGTGCACCAAAAGAAATCTTTAGCTCTATACACTCTTATGAAGCACTGCAAATGGCATCTCTGTAGATATAAAAGTATTTATTAAAAGTTGTTTGTAGATTTTTTATCTGATTGTGTCATTCAGAGCTTGATGGAATTGTACACTACCTGACAAAATTCTTGTTGTGGATCCCAGTTGTAAGAGCAACAAATAATAACTTGACTTCTAGTTGATCATTTGTAAAAGTGGCAGAAGGTTGAGTTTTCTGTTGAATCATCTGTTGAACTGAATCCCAATCATCACAAATACTGCAGAAGACCTATTGGAACCCTCATGGACTCAAGATTCTCACAGAAATAAGTCAAGTTTGGTGAAGGTAAAATCATGGTTTGGGGTTACATTCAATTCAGTATGCGTGCGAGAGATCTGCAGAATGGTTGGCAACATCAACAGCCTGAGGTATCAGGACATTTGTGCTGCCCATTACATTACAAACCACAGCAGAGGGCAAATTCTTGTGCTATTTTTCATACTTCAGCCTCCACATTAAAGATCCTGAAAGCTAAGAAGGTCAAAGTGCTCCAGGATTGGCCAGCCCAGTCACCAGATATGAACATTATTGAGCATGTCTGAGGTAAGATGACGGAGGAGGCATTGAAGATGAATCCAAACAATCTTGATGAAATCTGGGAGTCCTGCAAGAACGCTTTCTTTGCCATTCCAGATGACTTTATTAAGTTATTTGAGTCATTGCAGAGATGTGTGGATGCAGTCCTCCAAGCTCATGGGAGTCATACACAATATTAATTCTTTTTCCACTGCACCATGACTTTATATTCTACTGTACATTATTTCTGTTAAGTGACAAGACTTTTGTGTAAGCAAAGTCAGACTTTACTGTCCTAATTAAATCATTAAAAATCAAGGCATGATCATATTTTATTTTGGTAAAATAAGCGTAATCTAGAGGCCTTTGCCTTTCATATAAGCCACTTCTGATACCGAATGATCAACTAGAAGTCAAGTTATTATTTGTTGTTCCTAAAACTTGGATAGGCGACAAGACTTTTGTCAGCTAGTGTAGTTCTTAACCTCATTAAAGAGATAGTTCACTCAAAAATAAAATTCTGTCAAACCTATTTGAGTTTCTTCTGTTGAACACAGAAGAAGATATTTTGAAAAATGCTAGGACTTATTAACTTCCATAGCACACATTTTTCTACTATAGAGGTCAATGAGTGCCAGCAAGCAGCATTTTTCAAAATATCTACTTTTATGTTGAACAGAAGAAATAAATGTATAAGTTTGAAGTCACATGAAGGAGAATAAATGATTTTGGGTGAACTATCTCTTTAAGTTTAGTTTTACTTTTATACCTTTATCAGATGTAATTCTGGTTTGTTAATGTGGTTCATGGTTATTGATGCTTCAATGAAGTTCTTTTAAATCTCTATGGCAAAAAAAACGACCAAAACTGCTGAAAATCAGGAAAATGTCAATTTTTTAGTGAACTGATCCTTTAATTTGTAACGTTCTCTTGCAATCAAAATTTCGTTTTGAATTCAGTTGTAATAATTGCACTTATTTCTGTTCAAGTTTTGCCACTTGTTGTTTTTGTCACTGTTTTGAATGTGAGCTGATGGTCTCACGCACCAGCGTTCGGCCAGCGTGACTCAGGAACTTTGTGCTAGAATGCATTTCTGGACGGAGGATTTAGTGAAATGCACGAGCACAAAAACAGTCCTGTTGCTCTCAGATCTGCGTGATCTGCATATATGCTCTTCGTCTTTATCAGGTTCTGAGCGTCTGGTGTTTGAAAACCATCACTGTTTTAACCTACTGTGAGATGCCATTGATGTCTTTCACTTCTTTGGCGCTACTTAATCCCAGCCACCTATTTTATGTCCGTTTATTGTTCATATGTGGCCATTTATTTAAAAAATAACGATGATAAGTAGAAAGCAAGAGAGAAAGGACGTGAGCTTGTAATTGTGAGTGGAGATCACTGTGTAAATAGAAATGCATGTATGTAGAAAATATGCACAGATGTTGTTTTTAAAAATCTGAAATGTAAATTAATGACAAACTTTGTACGTCATTTTAATTTATTTGGGGTGCTTATGGAAAAGTTATTTAATAGTAATTTAACAGCTCCGCAGAGCTTTATATTGTCCGGAAAGCATTAATGAAATTGTTTCTTAGTGGTCTACGGTGAGAGAACATTATAGAATCAAATGTTATGTAGTCTCTTAGATCATGTACGCAGAGTAAAGAGAAACGTGATTTTTTTTTTAAGCCTGTGAAAAAGCTAATAGTACCAAATGAAAAATGTCTGAAACAGTATTTTCTCAACCGAGAAATAAACACACTGTTGCGCTGATTGTGTTTCTGAGCCTGTCGTCTGTGTTTATGAATTAGATGTGTGTGATGATGACAAAAAAAACTAAATCTCCATCAGAAAAAAAATAGGCTCATTTTGGTGAACAGATGTAAAAAAAAAAAAAGTTGTGTAAACACCAAATCTATATTTATCAGATTAAAAATGTATTTATTTAATTATTTTTTTCCCTTAATACAGGTTGTGTTTCTCTTTTCATGCATCACTCTAATGATCAATCTACAGGTCATTTAGTGCAATAATACATGAAATGTCTGAGTTTAAAAGTAAACCAAGTTTAAATGGCAAGAGTTCCTCTGGGACCGAAAGTAACAGTATTATTTATGTCCCACTGATAATAGCCATGCCTTATTTTTCACTTCCACATTAGAATGTTTAGTGCTTTGATTATTATGTAGAAAATGTTAACATATTGCATTGTTGGATTGCTTTAGAAACATTTGATGGAGCTGAAATTTAAAATGAAAAGGCATAAACAAAGGACATAAATGTTTGCAGTGAACATTAACAAGTTCATAGTCAGATATATTTAAAATAAACAAGATTAAGCAAGTGAATCTAGCAAATATTGTTGTCTTTCATTTCTACTGACGGGGTTAAAAGTTACAACGTGCAACTTTTGTTTAAATGGAAATTATTTTGAAGTTGTTCTGCATTTTTTTAAAATACCACCGATATTGATAGACCACACTTATTAGTCTAAAACATTATCTTTTAAAAATAGGGTTTTATAAATAATAGTACTTTCATCCCTGCTCTCCCCTACTTCACTTGAACCGTGCAGTGTAAATGCAGCCAAAGTGATTCACGGACTCGTTCATTCAAACCAATCATTCATTTGGAAACAAAAGCAAATGTTTATTCATGACTGAATCATTGTGCTTTGGCTTTTAAAGCTATTTTTATTGACAAAACAGGCAATATTGCTTTGAAAACGTGCATTTTTGATTTTGAGACATTTGTTTTTTTGCAAAGTGTGACAATGTAAGAAATAAAACACACACACCTTTGAGAAACAAAATTCATTCATCTGTTGCGCAATTATTTAAGAAAGTAAGATATTAATGCAAGATGTACTTTGAGCAACCTCAGATTTATTACAGCACCAATATATTATTCCTCTCAAATACAAATGTTGTTTTTTCTTCCAGAAAGACAAACTTGAGAAAATTGCAAGTACATAATTGTCCAAATATCATACATTGAGCTTTTTTTTTCCTATTAAGTCCAGTGGTTTAAACCCGTTATGGTGGTCTTGATCTTATTATTATAATACAATGACATCATAGTGCACATGCCAGAGAAACAAACGTCATAAATCATGACCAGGAAACAAATAAATCACACACAACAGTCAACTAAAACAAATAAAAGAACACCAACTCGTACTAAAGACACAATTCATGATCTCCTGATATGTTATTAAAGTTTGGGTTGAAGTTCAAAACCATGTAAGACTAAAAGGAAACCGAAAGAGACCATCACAAATACAAAGAATGAGCAGAAAACATGACGGTGAGAAGTGTTCAGACCAGAGCTTTTCAATCCTTCAGCATCCATCATCCAAAAATATCCATAACCTTATTTGTATATTGTCAAATGTAATATTATAAACAGCTCTATAATAGTTCCTGGATTATTAGTTGCATTAAACGTATGTACTCTTAGAAATTTTAGATCAATTTGAATCATTTTATTATTTAATCATATTTTAAATGATCTGACAACATTTTTATAATTATTTCTTTATGTTTTGATAAAATGTATGATCTCTTTAATGTATTAAAAACTGAATTAGGTTTCATTTTTTATGCATTTTTGTTCAAACATTTTCACAGAATCGCTTGAAAAGCCCTGATTTAGATGAAAAGCTTGTCTTCTTTCATTCAGAAACTGGTTTATCAAATTTGATCATTTCATAGCATAAACATTTCCTAATCTAGATGCAATTATATGACAAAAACAATCCAGTTATAGCTTCCATATTACCAGCTGAGAAGAAAAAATATATATCCATATATACCATTGAGCCTCTTTTGCTACGTAAAGCTTCATCGATGCTCTGTGTGTGGAATAAATAACGTGCATGACTTTTCTTCAGTGTAGAAAACCAGATTCACTCCAGATGATTCTGTTAAATGGTCCAACAAGTCCAGCAGCTTCACATTATTTCTTTGAACCGCTGGTTGGTTGAATGATCTCTGGTGAGTTCAGTTTGAATGCTGTCATGCGCCTGATTAATGTGCATCTGCAAACAAAGAAGAAGAGATTCATGTAAACCCTCAATCCTGTATCTGAATTGTTGATTCCAAAGATTAATCAATGATTGATCAATTTTTTATAAAAAAAAATTATATTATTTAATTATCTAAAATGGATTGGCATATAATGTAACTCTGTATTTATTTTATGTAGCTTGTGAACATGTATTATATGCAGGGTGCAAATTACAGAGAGGTTTGGGGGGGGATTGGCTCCCCTAATTATTACTTGGATTCCTGGAGGGCTTCAGCTTTCCACAGTTTAGCTCCAACCCTAATCAAACACAGCTGATCCAACTAATCAAGGTGCTCAAGACTACTAGAGACTATTAAACAGGTGTGAGCTGGAGGTGGTTGAAGCTTAACTGTGCAGAGCTGCGGCCCTCCAGGAATTGAGTCTGAGACCACTGCTCTAAATAGTGAGAAATAGTTTGCTCTGATATGTATCTTTAATAATAAAATTATGAATTAAAATATAATAATAATATAAACATTTGACCTCCCCTATAATGGTTCATACCATTGTGAATGGATAATTGCGCCAGTCAATCTTTACTTATAAAAAATCATTCAACAGTCTGAACCGGCAGATCTACAGCACTGACGGACATCGTAAGTGTTCACAAGACACTTTTCTTGTAAAATAAGTGTTTGCTTCTACATATAGCCTAAAGGAAAAGTAAAATGAGCTGTATAGTTTGACTTACAGTAACTTCTGAAATCGCTAATCAGAAGATACTCTAGGTCAGAATACACTAAATATCCCACAAAATGTGTTTTATTAGTACATTAAACTGAATTTAAATAAATACATACATTTGATTCACTAAAGCATTACACAAACTAATATTACCAACAATTTTGGCATTGTCCAGATTTTCCTTCAATATGCACACCATCTCTTATTTAAAGGCTTGCGGGAGGTGTCACCTGTTTTGGAGCTCCTGCTGGGATTTGGGGTGGTGGAGTATTTTGGAGGGTAGCGGATGAACAGCCGCTCTTCCTCCTTCTTGATCCAGCGCAGTAGTTTAGTGATGGCGTTGATGGCACAGGTTTTAGTGACGAGGGGACTGAAACACGTGTACAGCTCGAATTTGCTCGTGACCTGGAATGAGAAATTAATGGAAAATTTTAATGGATTTGCCTCGGGCGACTACTCATAATTAACCCGCAAAATATTATCAAGGACAATGTCAAATAACAGCTCTGCATCTCGGGAAGAAATGATGGTGCTTTCCAAAAAGAAAGGAAGGAGAAAAGCCTAATATTAAATACATCTAAAGTTTTTCATAACATACTGTTGTTGTTGTTGTTTTTTTTTTACAAAATAAAAAAGGTTTCATTTTAATTTCAGATTGTTTTCATGCTTTTTTTGTACATTTTCATATTTACTCTGTTGTAATTATTCCTAGTTGGTTATTTTGATTTAGGTATTTGTCCTTTTAGTACTTAATTTAGTTGATTTATCTCAGTTTATAAAGCAATTTTTTCTTGGAATAAAAAAAAAAAAAAAAAAAATATATATATATATAAATTAGACGAATCTTCCATCACTAGCAGTGTGAATCTGAAGTGCTGTACTGTATGTTTGCAAGTTTTTTCCCCAGCAAACCCCACAATGTAGACGAAACGTTCTGCACCATAAAAGGCACCTGTGGTGGCACCCAAAAGGCAGAGAAAGATCCTAACCATCGCACAAAATGTTGGACTTCTAGACATGCTAAGGGATGGTGGACGTTACAGGGCTGTAGGGCGTCATTATGAATAGTCTCAAACAAATGTTTGGGCCTGGTTTTGATCTTTGGTTTCATTGTATAATACTAGACTTATTTTTCTATGAAGGTTTGAACTTTGAGAGTTTAAACGAGAGAAAAGTGTGAAAATGTTAATGCCTGTCTGAGAAAAGAGTATAAAGTGTGTAGTGAGGCGTTTTATAGCCTTAAAACATCTATAATGATTGTAAAAAATAAAACTGACTACTTCGTGGATTTTGCCTATTGTGGGTTATTTTTAGAAGGGACAATTGTGTATGTGTGTGTATATATATATACACACACATATATATATATATATACACACATACACAATTGTCCCTTCTAAAAATAGGGACGATAGGCGATAGGGACGGGAAATGTCCTTGAGCCGGGATTTGAACTCTGGATGCCCTGAAATGCTACTGCATACCAAATGCCAGTACTATATAACCATATGTCAGCGCACTAACCACTAGGCTATTGCGAAAACCTGCAAATATTTAGTATTAGTATTTAAAATTTAAGTAATAAGAACTTAAAGACAATTTGTGTAATCCAAAACACTTAGTTTAGTTTTAATTTTTAATTTTATTTGTCTTTTACTTCGAAATGTTATGTTTAATTTAGAAGGAGAGACTTCTTCACCTTACAAATGGTTTTTAAAAAAACAATTTAAAATCATATTCTATGAGAAAAAGTGACGTGTTAGAGGAAAAACAGCCACTAATCAGCTCCTCAAAATAATGAGTCTTGATTTGGCAAATTGGATGCAGGACGGTGTTATGAATCACAAAGCGTCTCCATCTGGAGCGAGGTCAGGATCCTCCTTTGCATAATCTGCATTTGCAAATTCTGACTGGCACATAAGGAAACCTGATCTGCCGGAGTCTGTGTGGAGAGAGTGTTAAAGCCAAAACACAACATCTACATAATGTTATCACCATACTGGATTCTTTTACCATTACCTTAAAAAATATAAGCTTTATTGTAATCCTTAAGCATGTTAAAGCTCCTATAAAGTACATTGAAATGTGCAGTTTTTATTTGTTGTTAACCTCAACTGAAACAAGTAGATCGGGTAAAACAGAGTAGCTCCTCCCCTTTAAAAAAAACAGCCAACAGAGTGTCTTTTTTATTCATCACAGCTCTGCTAGTGAGTGATTGAGCTCAAGCGCATCAAATCAAATGCAAATGAGAAGAAAGGGCGGGAAATGTCAGATACTACAGATCATTTAATTGGTCAGAAGATTTGGTGAGAAACTCATTTATGAGGTGATGTAAAAAATAATCATTGATCGATTTTGTTATGTTTATATCAGGTTTATATCTTCTAAAGGTGAATTCCTGTCCGCATTTTATGGCCATCCGTAATGATAATATACTGATACTAGCATCTAAAAAACTATTTTAATTCAATTCATTCATTCAACTATGACTTTCAATTATCCTCCTCTCCCCAAGTGCGTAACCTCTGGGTTTACTCTCAGCTCAGTTCTAATTCTCACTTCAAGCACTTAACTAAAACAACCTTTTTCCATCTCTGTAATATTGCATGCATTAGACCATTTCTATCAGATGCTGAGAGGTTTGTCCATGCCTTCATCACAACCCGTCTTGATATTTGTAGTTCGCTCTTATGGGGGTTTACCTGCAAATTCTGTAAAAAGGTTACAGTATATTCAAAATTCTGCCGCACGCGTTCTAACTCATACATCCTCTCACCATCATATCAAACCTCTTCTCCAGCAACTTCATTGGCTACCGTTAGGTGACGTATTGATTTTAAGACTCTGATTTTAACTTGTAAAGTAGTCCACAGGCTAGCTCCTGATTACATCTATGATCCTGTGATACTTTCTACTCCTGCTCGCAATCTTCGCTCTGCTTCGAGTCTTACCCTGTACCAGTTACGCTGCAGACTTAACACCATGGGTGGTAGGGCTTTTTCATACCAAGACTCGCCTCTTTATGCCTGGTTTATACTTCTGTGTCAAGTGATCGGCATGACCCACGGCGCAAGCCTCACGCGTAGCCGTGCATTTATACTTTTGCGCGCTGTTTCTGTTTCTCTGCAATAACACTTCCGAAACGCTCGCTGGCAGTAGGTGTTTATGTTTCTCTGTGTCGAGTTTCTTTACTGGTGTTTTGTTTTTTCTGAACACTTCCTTAATGTACAAGTGTCTCAAATTCGCTCGTTTTAAGGTGAGAACCGGCGGACGTGTACAACTTTAATCATGAGGTAAACACAAAACAACAGTCTCCATCCGGAGCTCATGTTTACACGGTTTAAGAAAAGTATGTTACAAGTAATTGCATTTGAATAATCTAAAAAAGAACAGTAATCCCTCACTTTTCTTTTTCAGTGTAAAATTAATTTATTTACAGTAACTAGTTACTTTGCAACTCATTACATCCAACACTGGGTGGGAAAGACTATGATTAGTGTTACAAACTCTTCTGACACTGCTGAAAAGTGATAGTGTGTATGGTTTCAAAGAATTGAGTATCGATACTTATGGAAATCTTCAACAGCTTCAGTCTCTCCACTCACCCAGGCCAGCAGAGTCTCGCGTTCAGCTACATGATAGATGAGTTTGAGGGGTCGTGAGGCGCTGTGGATGCGTCCGTGCAGGTCTCTGTACAGGTCCAGCAGTCTCATCCGCTCCTCCTCACTGCTGTATGGGGCCTCCATCTCTGGGCTGACACAAACATAACAAAAACAAAGGTGTCTTTATGCCTCTGATCTCATTTCTGTCTGTCTTTCATAAAAAGTTTCAGAAATTATATTAGTGGGCCCACAATGTACCGCACATCACATGACAAACACAGTGCTCTCAATAAAAACCATCAAACAATTGGATAAATTGCGAAAACATGCTTTCAATTTCTGCCCTTTTTCTGCTGAAATTCATTTGTGAAATATCCGTGAGAGCAGCGCAGGTTAAGCTCACAGATACTGTTGAAAAGGGATTTATCTGAGATGCTGAGGCAAAGGCTTTATCTTCTGTTGCAAAGTGTAAAACAAACAGAAAAGTGAATGATTACATCGAACTTTACAGTTATGATGTGAAAAGGCCAGTAAGACGTCACAGCAGTGTTCTTGTAGTATTGTTTTGGTCATTTTATTGTAAAAAGTATATATAAAGCACATTGAATAGCTAAAACTAATTAAAATAAATGTACTTTTTTAATTATATTTTTTATTTTTGATGACATTTCTTTCAAAAGTAAAAAAAAGTTGCAATTCAAGGATTTATTTTGAATAAATTAACAAAAACAGGTGCCATTTTTTCAGAAATATATTGACTTTTAGACAATACAATGCCAATGTTTTAATCACATGTTTGAGTTCACACCTGAAAATTGTATATTATATACACTACCTGACTAAAGTCTTGTCGCCTCTCCAAGTGTTAGGAACAACAAATAATAACTTGACTTCTAGTTGATCATTTGGTATCAGAAGTGGCTTTTATGAAAGGCAAAGGCCTCTAGATTACGCTTATTTTACCAAAATAAAATATGATCATGTCTTGATTTTTAATTATTTAATTAGGACAGTAAATATTGTACAGTATAGAATATAAAGTCATGGTGCAGTGGAAAAAGAATTAATATTGTGTATGACTCCCATGAGCTTGGAGGACTGCATCCACACATCTCTGCAATGACTCAAATAACTTTTTAATAAAGTCATCTGGAATGGCAAAGAAAGCGTTTTTGCAGGACTCCCAGAGTTCATCAAGAGTCTTTGGATTTATCTTCAATGCCTCCTCCATCTTACCGTAGACATGCTCAATAATGTTCATTTCTGGTGACTGGCTTGGCCAATCCTGGAGCACCTTGACCTTCTTTGCTTTCAGGAACTTTGATGTGGAGGCTGAAGTATGAGAAGGAGTGTTATCCTGCTGAAGAATTTGCCCTCTCCTGTGGTTTGTAATGTAATGGCCAGCACAAATGTTTTGATACCTCAGGCTGTTGATGTTGCCATCCACTCTGCAGATCTCTCGCACACCCCCATAGGGAATGTAACCCCAAACCATGATTTTCCTTCACCAAACTTGACTGATTTCTTCAGAAAAATCTACCTTCTGCCACTTTTCCAAATGATCAACTAGAAGTCAAGTTATTATTTGTTGCTCTTACAACTGGAATTGATGACTTTTGTCAGGTAGTGTATATAGCTTATATATTCATATTACACTTTTGTCAGGATTCAGAAAGTCAAGTTTAGACAAAAAAGTACTGAAAAACTTTGACAGTTAAGGGGAAAAGCTGATCAATATTTGGTGAAATAACCCACGCTTCACCATTATTGTTTTTTCATAACAGTAACTGAATGAGGAGAAGAAACTTGGGTCATTAAAATAAATAAAAATGCAAAAAAAAAAAAAAAAAAAAAGAAGAAATGTAATGTGACTGGTATTTTTGCCTTTATTACGATAGGACAGTATATATTGATGGGAAATTAGGTTGGAGAAAGACAGAGTACCTTTTATGTGATTGTATGTGTATTTGTGATCATTCATAATTTCCTGTATTTTTGGTTGCCTTTTTAATATCTATCATGGGCAACAGATGACAATTAGCCCTTGGGCTTATTTATAGTATTTACAGTTAATTAATGAGCACTGTGCCTTTCAATAATAATAAATAAAGAAAGAAAGAAGGGAATGGGATTGGGAAAGGTCCACGATGCGGTACTCGAACTCAGGATGTTCACAGGGTGCTTGTGCATTATGTCGACACCAAGGGCGTAGATTGGCTTTTGATATTAGTGGGGACCTAATTTAACCTCTTTACAACTTTACATTTTAAAATATGAACTTAAGGAAGGGTAGTTTAATAAAGACTTGAGTTGAAACAACACACTTCTTAAGGTTTTTTTAGGGACAACTTAATCGTTTTATCTTCAGTGCACTTAAATTAACTTAAAAAGTTAACTTAAGCGATTTGTGTTGGGACAACATGAAGGAATTGTGTGGAACCCTACATTTTTTACAGTGTATGTTTACTTTTGGTTTATTTGTGCATAATCACTAACTGCCCCATCTGAACATATTTCTGCAAGTATATACCCATTTATGCATGCACCTCATGCTCAAAGGTGACTTTGCATGTCTATGTTCTGTTCCTTCTCTCAGCACATGCTCTATTTCAGTTAAAAATATGTTAATAAGGTAAATAAATAAATCAAATACAATTATAATAAAGACAACATTAAATTAAGCATATCTCATGCTGCACAAGTACATTTACATGATTTACTTTGATAAGGAATGAATCCAGACTTGAAAAAGGGGAGGCATATGACACAATAACCATTTTATCTCGATTGTTGTTTTTTCATAATCATCGTGGAGGCCAAAGTCAAAACTTTTTTTATTAATTACACATCCATGGTTACTTTTATGGTGGACTTGTAGTGAACTTGACTTCAAGTGACTTACACTTCTCTATGAAGTGTAGCTGCTTATGTCCATGTTTCACCTGAGTCTTGCACAGTAAGCCTGACTGGAATACTTCAACAAAGCATTATTGTTTTTGGAGGCAATTAAATAATTGGTGGGGACATTTCAATAATCGGTGGATATTGGTGGGGACACATCCCCTCCGTCCATGCAAATTCTACACCCTTTGTCGACACACTAACCAACCACTAGGCTATTAGCAGAGGCAATTTTTTTTTTTACTTTGCAATTATATTTGAGCTGGACATATACAAGTGTTGTGAGATTCTCAATTCTAAATCGCAAACAACTCACCTGGTGAACTGTGTAAGCTGGCGATGGTTGTCCGGCACGTCGAAGGGCTTGTACATGAAATGCCTGAGATCAGACACTCCCACCTGACTGACGCTGTATGACTGAGCCTTCGCTATGGACTTGAGCGCATTCTGTGTTTGCATAGCCTCCTCAATCTTCCTCTTACACTCAGCCACTGAATAAAAGGCCTCTTTATCAGTGGAGAGAAGAACCAGACAAACAGTACATTCAGGAGGGTCCAAATATGAGATGTACGCATAAAAATAACAGTCAGGGTTAAAACTGGGCAAGCAGATTGGCGTCCAGATTTCCCCGGCCTGAAAGGCGGACGATGCTCCGATGAGGTTTAGCAGGAGATGGAGGTCTGCCGGCTCCAGTCGGGCATCATCAATGACCATCTTCTCCTGGACTATGGTGAGCAGCTGGTTCTTGGCTATGAGGATGGAGAAGACCAGGTTTGGTGTGATGGCCTTCTGGAGGATCTGACTGAGGGAATCCCTGAGAGATGAAGCTAAGGGGAGACAGTGGACGGCGCAGAGTAAGAAACTGGGGTCTGAGTCCACCAGGTTCAGGAGGCCATCCAGGATCTTCTCAGAACCGGCCAGCAGACGGCGCAAGTCGTAGTTCTTCTTGTGCTCAAAAATGCGGGTGATGCTGGCCTGTGTGAGCATGCTGACGATCTGGTTGTAGACGTAGATGAGCTCGTTGCGGAGCTGCTGCTCGGACTGACGGCTGCTGGAGACGGACACCAGAACCAGAGGACCACGCTGCATGAACACCACTGTGTGCTCGTCTGTCACAGAGAAAGACAAAGTCACTTAAGCAGCTGAGTGATTGCTCTTTAGGTAGATGGTTTAATTTTTTTTGGATTCAATAAACTGATACAAAATGACACTTATACTATAATAAAATGATTAATTATACAAAAAATACTGTTCTATTAGTCAAAGAATCCTCAATGTTCCCCCTAAAAATATAATATATATATATATATATATATATATATATATATATATATATATATATATATATGACATGACACAGCTCTTCCCATTGCAATCACAGCAAAATAAATGTTTCAAATATTTATTGATTTGAAAATATTGATTGTGTACATGTTAAAAATTGTAACAAAATTTGTGAACATTTCATTTTACACTTTGACTATGTACAGATGTGTGCCACACCCAGATAGTGCAACAGGTATTAATTATAATCAGGACTATAAAGGCATTTCATGTGGAGCCTATCTTACAACCAGGTTTACCTCTAGCTGGTACAAATTCTGGCCTCAGGCAGTAACAAACGTAAAGGCATTTTGGTAACTGAAAATGCAAATTACTAAAACAGTACTATCATTGTCAGTGTGCTAACTACAAAAACTTTATTGCTTGCCAAAAATCTGTTCATAGTACAAACTAAATGTATCCCAGTAGGATCAATTTGAACAGGTTAGGTTTTTTATCCTATACAGGGTTACATAAATATTATTCATGTACATGGAAAATCAAATCAATAGAACAAAATGGAGCACCTAAATATCCTTGATTGGCTACTCAGTGTTAGCTGATATTAGAGGGAGCAGCTTTAACATTCTAGAGAGCATCTGATTGGTCAAAGATCTAGATACACCCTTGAGTGCAAGATGAGCTAATATTTTCACTTTGTTTTCCCAGAAACAAATGCACATTTATCAGGTAATAACGCAAGCAATTTTCATTTAAATCTGCAAGAACTGGAAATCGCTGCAGACTGTTATTTATAACTGAAATGGAATATTCCATAAGGGGCGGGGCTTCAAGCAGAGATGGGAAGTAACGAAGTACAAATACTTCGTTACTGTACTTTTCTGGTGTCAGTACTTTACTCCACTATTTATTTTTCTGATAACTTTTTACTTTTACTCCTTACATTTTTACAGAAATATCTGTAATTTTACTCTGTACATTTTGAAATCAGGTTCGTTACTTTAGTTTTCATGTGTTTGGTGGCGCGATCTATATAATTTCTTGTCATTGCACAATTTGAACGCCTTTTTGATTCAGTCAATTGCGTGCCTGCTTCAACCTCTGATCACACATGTATTGATTATTTAGGCTTACCATGGGAACGGCTAGCGTGGATGAGACAGAGGGAGTCCTCGATGTAAACATGACTGATGTCATGCTTATTGACCTGTTCGAGTAATAAGATGCGTTTTGGTCGATCAAATCACAGGTAAAAAAAGAGACGCATTCCTGTTCAGATCTGGCATTTAAATGGGGTTAAAGTCTTTTGTCCACTTCCGACCATGTTGTACTGTACTTCTCTGATCTTTTAATCTAATATGGTGGGGAAAAAAACCTATCAATCATGTACTTTTTTTGTCAACGTTTACACAGTTAGTACTAAAGCA
Source organism: Danio kyathit (assembly GCA_903798195.1). Taxonomy (NCBI): domain Eukaryota; kingdom Metazoa; phylum Chordata; class Actinopteri; order Cypriniformes; family Danionidae; genus Danio; species Danio kyathit. The sequence goes on along the minus strand of LR812529.1, from coordinate 29,437,213 downwards.
TTTAAATACCTATGAACACGTTATGCAGGTTTAATTCCTTTGTTTCCAACGAGTTCATATTTCCTAGTACAGAGTTTATACTCGAGTCTTTTGTAGTTTTAACATGTATAATTTGTACACTATTGTCTTAATTTAGATTTGTTAGATTGTTAGATAAATATTTTAGAACATCAAACGTATTTATACTAAATGATTTATGAATAAAAATACAATGCAAAGGATCAGGAATTTATCATGTGAAGGTGGTGCAAAAATGTATAAACAAACTTAATCTGTAAAATAAAATATACACAATACTCTGAAAACAAACAAAAGAAAAAAACAAACAGTGAAATCATGAGCTGCAAGAGTGTTGCTGTTTGAATAAAATGAAGCAGCTTTAGCAAAGTCAAATACATTCAGTTTTTTTATTTTATCAAAAGAAAAAAAAAAAATTTATATATATGATTTGGACAAAATGAAGTGTTAAATATAGGGATATTTATTAGTTATAAATACAGTACCGTATAGGCAGAAGAATTATGTTTTAGAATATTCAAATGAGTATGGCAGATGTTGTTCTTAACAGCCATGAAGTTACGTTTTGTGTCCAGGTAATTTTTGGAAACTTTTTGAGCAGTGTTGTTGGACAATACTGTAGAGTGATGTTGCTTGGCTACTTTGCTGCGGAAAAATGGTAACAAAATCTTTACAAAAAAAATTGAAATGTAAGTTCTTTTGTGTATATGTATACATTGTGTGTGTAGTTACCCCCGGTGAAACTAAAACTGGTAGTAGTAATTATTACTTTTTACTTTTGTACTTATTTCAGGCCGTACTTCTTTACTTTTACTTGAGTACAAAAGTGTAGTCAGTTCATCAACTTTTACCAGAGTCATTTTAAACATGAGTATCTGTACTTCTACTTCAGTAAAGGATGCGTGTACTTATGCCATCTCTAGCTTTAAGTTAGCACTCCTCCTTTCTTTTTTCCTCACAGCAAACTAATAGTTTGTGGGACGTGGCTAAGCTGTCAATCTGACATCATCAGAGAATTTCAGAGTGAAAACAATGGGTAAAAATCTGATTAAAGATTACCAAACAGGTTCTTTTTTTTCTTCAGTGGTTTAACATATTAATTGTTCACCTTAATACTAACAATGAGCATTATTAAAACATTGAAAATTTTGATTGAATAAACATTGAAAATGAAACATTGACTTTGATTAACTTAATTATTTTAGCTACTGCAAAAAAAACCATCATATTTACCAGAGTAAACAGAGCGAATGATGTTGTCTCCACTTTGCACGAAAGACACCAGAGCCATCATCACCCCCATGGTGGATGAAAGAGCCTCCTCACTTCCGTATCGGGAATAGATAGGCTTCCCTGCCTCGCTTAACACGAACACATGCTTCCTGTGCTGCCTCCAACTATCCGCCGTCACGTCCTCATTCCTGTGTGACGGGGGTCCCAGAGGTGTGCCGGTCTCGGACAAAGGGGACGAGGCTCCTTTCATGCCCATTCCCTGCTCTTCCATCTTCCCCCGAGCTAATACAGTTACAACAAACTCACCAGAGTCATCATTGCTATTATCCACTAATGCAGAGTCTTGGGATGCTTTCCCAGAATCCGTCTCTGAACCACCGAGACACAGAGAGCGGTCATCCTCAACATGGAGCTTCTGCATTTCTGTTGAAGGCTCTTGCGGTTGGTTGTCCTGCTCGGATGAAGGATCTGCTGACTCCAAAAGCCCCTCTGGGTCTGAAGGCGTCCTGTGATCTTCATTCACACAATGGTTTTCCGATGGGACGTCAGTGTCTGTGTAGGAAAGCAGAGACAATCTTAAAAACTTTTTTATTTTAATAAAGAATTTTAGATGAATGTTACCAAAATGAAGAAAAACTATTAGGTCATAAAAATAGGTCAGATAAAAACTGATAGGTCATCCAAAAATGAAAATGAATTCACGGTTTACTCTCCCTCAAGTGCTTCCAAACCTTTATGAGTTTCACAAAATGAGATATTTTTAAGAAAACTGAAAACCTGTAATCATTGACTTCCTCAGTGGGTCAATGATTACAGGTTTATTGAAAATATCTTCTTTTGTGAAGAAATTCATTGTTTTTGGTTAATCATCCCTTGATGTTATAAAATTAGTATCTACACTACCTGACTAAAGTCTTGTCGCCTCTCCAAGTTTTAGGAACAACAAATAATTGATCATTCTGTATCAGAAGTGGCTTATATATAAGGCAAAGACCTCTAGATTACGCTTAATTTACCAAAATAAAATATGATCATGCCTTGATTTTTAGCTATTTAATTAGGACAGTAAAGTCTGACTTTGCATATACAAAAGTCTTGTCACTTAACAGAAATAATGTACAGTATAGAATATAAAGTCATGGTGCAGTGGAAAAAAATTAATATTGTGTATGACTCCTATGAGCTTGGACGACTGCATCCACAAATCTCTGCAATGATTCAAATAACTTATTAATAAAGTCATCTGGAATGGCAAAGAAAGCGTTTTTGCAGGACTCCCAGAGTTCATCAAGATCCTTTGGATTCATCTTTAATGTCTCCTCCATCTTACCCCAGACATGCTCAATAATGTTCATTTCTGGTGACTGGGCTGGTCAATTCTGGAGCACCTTGACCTTCTTTGCTTTCTCCTGTGGTTTGTAATGTAATGGGCAACACAAATGTCTTGATACCTCAGGCTGTTGAGGTTGCCATCCACTCTGCAGATCTCTCACATGTCTCCATAGTGAATGTAACACCAAACCATGATTTTTCCTTTACCAACTTGACTGATTTCTGATGATTGGGATGCAGTTCAACAGATGATTCATTGGAAAAATCTACCTTCTGCCACATTTCCAAATGATCAACTAGAAGTCAAGTTATTATTTGTTGCTCTTACAACTGGGATCCACGCCAAGACTTCTATCCGGTAGTGTACATTTTACAATGTTTTAGAGGATCCAAAAATAAGTCTAGCTATCCACAAGATTCACTTTTGTAATAATAAACTGCATTAAAACATTACCTGTGTGATCAAGACATTGAGGAAGGATGGATGGATCACATATCTTCACCTCCTCCATATTCCCACTCTCTTGACTGTTCTGATCCATGTCAACATGCAAACAGCTGCATTTATAATGAGAAACTGGCTTCAAATACTTAAGAGATGACAAATAAATCAGCGAAGCAATTTAATTACTAAAGGTTCGTACTTAATGTACAAAATTATAGTCTGAAGCCGTTTAATCAGATTACCGCTGTTATCCCATATCTGCAGCGCCCGTCACGCACGTCTTCTGATAGTTTAATATCGATAAACCGCGATTTGTCAAATAATAAAAGCTGGTTAAATCACAGAGGTACTGAACAGATTACAACAACACAGTAACTTGAGCTCGTCTACGTCATTTATGCGAAAAGCTCATGAAGTCTCTCGATAAATGACGCTCTCGTGAAGCGCTTTCCATCTGCTCATAATCACATTCATGTCTGATTTATTCAATTATCAACGATGATTTAAAAGCAAAATCATCTTTCGTTTTCGTTCAGCGCAACTGACTCAGCTCTGCTGCCGGTGCTCCCTCCAGGAAGCTGGACGTTAAAAACACTGCAAAACAAATATCCACAACCACTTCCGGTTGGTGCTTCAAAATAAAAGACGGTAAGTAAGTGCAGTGTATTAGCTGTGAGACCACCATATGTAAGTGTTTCAAATTACGTTTGTGAAGATTAAGTGTCAAATATAAATGATATTATGTTGAATGTCATTGAGTATAAAAAGAAGTAATAAGTAAAAATTATTATAAAAAGCAAGATAAAAGGTTCTACTAAATTTATCATATTTTAAATTGATGTAAAAATGTTCTTGCTAACAGATGGGTTGTACTTAACTGATTAAAGAATATTGGAAAGATTTAAAACGACAAGTAATTAGTATTAATGATAGTTTAATATGCCACCAAATGATTGTTTCTCAAAAAAAAAAAGAGGTCAGATAAGTGTTTCCCTAAAAAACAGTTTGTTAGAACAGTGGGTCCCAAAGTGGGGGTCACTTGGTGATTTCCAAAAGTCAAACTAATTTTATTAAACAATTAGAAATTGAATAGATTTTATGGGACCAGGTAAAACTTTCTGACACCTTTATGGCACTTAAATACATTCATTCATTTTCTTTTCGGCTTAGTCCCTTTATTAATCTGGGGTCGCCACAGCGAATTGAACCACCAACTTATCCAGCATACGTTTTATGCAGCGGACGCCCTTCCAGCTGCAACCCATCACTGGGAAACACCCGTATACTCTCATTCACACTCATACACTATGGCCAATTTAGACTACCCAATTCACATACAGTATAGCGCATGTCTTTGGACTTGTGGGGGAAACCAGAGCACCCGGAGGAAACCCACGCGAACGTGGGGAGAACATGCCAACTCCACATAGAAATGCCAACTGACCGAGCAAAGGCTTGAACCTTTTTGCTGTGAGGCGACAGCGCTACCCACTGTGCCGCCCGCACTCAAATACATTAAAAATAAATACAGACCACTACTGAAAATGGAGGATGATCTCCAAGTGGTCTCCAAAATTAAACCAAGAATAGACTTGTGCTGGAAACATGGTGCCCACTAGTCTCATTAGGTGAAGTTAATATTATATTAAATTACTAAATGACTTAAAAAAATGATATGGTTGTTAAGACTGTTGCACTTTTTTATGCTCATGTTTATATTCATATGGTTTATATAGGCCTATTGTTGTGTGCAGGGGCGGACTTAATAAGCGAGGTAAGCAGCCACTTAGGGCCCCGACCAATGCCAAGAAGCCTATATTAATCATATAGCTCTGTTATAAATTTTCTGTACAGTTGCAATCAGAATTATATAACCACCTGAATTATTCACCCCCCTGTTTATTTTCCCCAATTTCTGTTTAACGGAGAAAAGATTTCTAAACATAATAGTTTTAATAACTCGTTTCTAGTAACTGATTTATTTTATCTTTACCATGATGACAGTAAATAATATTTGACTAGATATATTTCAAGACACTTCTATACAGCTTAAAGTGACATTTAAAGGCTTAATTAGGTTGATTAGGCAGGTTAGGGTAATTAGGCAAGTTATTGTATAACGATAGTTTGTTCTGTAGACTATCGAAAAAAATATGTATAGCTTAAAGGGGCTAATAATATTGACCATAAAAAGGTTTTTAAAAAATTAAAAACTGCTTTTAATCTAGCCAAAATAAAACAAATAAAACTTTCTCCAGAAGACAAAATATTATCAGACATACTGTGAAAATTTCCTTGCTCTGTTAAACATCATTTGGGAAATATTTAAAAAAGAAACAAAATTCAAAGGGAGTTTAATAAATCTGATTGTAACTGTACTGTATATTGTAAAATCTGACTATAACCATCAATATTTTAACATTGTTCCTTATTTCCAAACTGGGGGCCCCCATGAATAGTGGAACGTTCCTTCCGTACTGCACATGCAAATATCTAATCACAAACATGGCTAATCAAATGTGCATAGTTTGTGAACTTGCTTTTTATTTGTGAAATTATTGTATTTAATTTAACATTAAGAAGATAAAGGTTCTACTTAAAATGTATAATTTAACATGCAGTATATTTACCAAAAAATCTGAATCTAGAGAGAGAAAATAGCTTTAAAGAAAGAGAGTGTTTTGAGTTTCAATGCTAGGGCCCCATACCTGGGACTGCTTAGGGCCCCTAAATCACTAGTTAGTCTGCCCCTGGTTGAGTGGGCAACATTTGTGTATTTACAGTATACCCACCTCAGAGAATAATGGGGGTCACGAGTCACTGGCATTGTTATTTTGGGGGCCGTGGGCTGAAATGTTTGGGAACCCCTGTGTTTAGAATAATAGATTTTTACATCCTGTGATTGAAAATCAGAATTATTCCACCAAATATTGATTTCTGTATTCTTCAAAAGTTAAAACATAATTATTGTCAAAAGTGCTGTACAAGTAAACTTCAATAGGATTGAAATAAAACACTGAAATTGTGTTGTCTAATGTCTAACGTTTAATATAATGTCTGAAAACATGACATGACACTTTTAGGTAGATGTATGTACGCATGTATTTCTGAATATAATGTGCTCTTATAATTTTACGGAGCCCTAAAAGGACATTGAATAAATAAAGAAGACTTTTGCTTGCTCATGAGTTACAGTTTTTACTCAAGCAGTTGATATTATACCCTTCTGCTTTCTTTTTTGTAGAAATAAAACTAATACAATCCAATCTGTAATAATTATTAAATTAAGTGAGTTATATTTTTAAACAATTACTAAATGAGTTAATGTGAAATTCATTTAATTCTATATGGTTTATTTAATTCTGTATTGCAATAAAAGGCCTGTATTGTTCATTTATTTTTATTGTATGTGAGCTCATGAGAACTTTTAAAGCTATGCCTAATTAACATATTATTTAAAACTGATTAGATGTTTCAACTAAAACTAGAGTAGATTTAGTCAACTAAAATCGTATGACATTTACTTAACTAAAACTACAATGAATTCAGAAGATTAAAATATGACTGGAAGTAACTGGCATTTTAATTAAAAGACTAAGACTAAAAATGAGTTTAAATCTGCTGTCAAAATTAACACTGAATAAAACCCATTAATCAAAGTAGTGGAATGACATATATTAAACAGTTTAGTTAAAAGAGTAAAGATGGAACCTAGCCCATATTGCGCTGAAATTAAACAAATAAGGTCTTATAACAAATGCTTTGTTTGTGGTTCATTGTAATTAACGAAAACGGCACTAATAAAGACCAGGGGTGCCCAAACTTTTTCAAATCAAAATCAAACGTGATTGAGGGCCGTGAGCCGAAGGTAAATATATCAAACTGATTTACAAAATTGCCATGGATAACTTCCTCATTTACTTCAAAATAAATAGAAAACATTACTTTAATCACATTAACTAATGCGTTATATATTGTTTACATTTTATAATGAACCTATTATAAAGAATTCAATTTATAACGTAATGGAGTATAATGTCAAGCTGCACCTGCCTTTTCCTTGATTTGCTCACCGATGACTTCTGAATTGTGCTCTATCCGCTGAGCTACAGTTTGCTCATTAAAAAATCTGATTCATTCATAACATTTAATTGAATTGTGATTTTTTTTTTTGTAGCTCAACAATAAATCAAACAAACGAAAGAGTCAAACATTGTTAAAAAGACAATGTGTATTAAAGGCATTACCCCCAACATTCTGCCCCTCAGAGGGGATGGAGGGCCAAATTAAAGTTTATCATGAACCAACTTTGACCCGTGGGCCCTAGATTGGGCATCTTTGATAAAGACAAACAATGAAATCTTTTATTTTATTGCAGCTTCACACAGCTAGCCTCACTTTATAATAGTCTCATGCTTAACTAAATAGAATGTATATCTATAAAAACGCTTATATTATAGCCTATATTACCAACTGCATGACTTTTAAAGTTTGTCTTGCATACAAAATCCGTTTTTTACGTTTTTTCAAATGTCACTTGAGGGGCTCCGTATGATTTCACGAGTTTTGAGAAAGGTTTTAACTTCACACAAATATACATGGCAAACTTACTGTAGCGGTTTGCGGACTAGATTCACCAAACACTTCTGACAGTGTATAAGCCTCAAAGAATGAACTTGAATCTTTAAATAACCAATCATTGCATTGTCATATACTGGCCAGTAGGGTTGTCACACTACCATTAATTACCATTACGATACTATACCAGCTAAAGTATCGTGATAGTATTGCGATACTGTAATTAATAATCAAATCTATGAAATAAAGAAAATTGTCAGAAATACTGTATTTTTCTTATAATAGGCCTACTTAAATTGAATTCATAATTCTCTTATTATTGAAAAAAGTATTTGCACATCACTTCACCTAAAATGCATTAGTTCTTTTTGTTTATTTTGTAGATATCTGACCAACAAAAAATTCATTTAAATAAAGATACAAATTATATCGAACAAAATTCGTTACAAAAAGAGCATTTTTCCAACAAAATTTGGCTATATGAAGTGGTCAAAAATGGTTTTAGTCTTATCAGGTAAGAATCCAAAGTAATTCAAAATTGTACTTTGTGAGTCGTTCTTTTTAAGAGACTGTTACGGTTTTTGTAGCTACTAAATCATATTGACAGAACAGGAATGAACTGATTCAGATGTGCGTTACCATAAAAGGTGTGAATTTTACACAATTTTGCAACCTCAAAGGGCTTCACAGACTATTCAAATAAAAATGGTCTATTGTTGCACAAACGTGTGAGCATTTTAGTGACTTTTCCACATGCAACATTATGTATTGTAGACCATTAATGACGATACTACCATTTACAAAGTACAGTGGCACCGGCAGTATCGCGATACTACCATAGTACCGGTAAACTGTGCAACCCTACCGCTCAGTGACGAAAAATCAGAGAGAAAAACACATACTTGTACTAATTAGCATAATTTATTCTTCTCAAATAATGAAAACACCTGATTATTATAATAAACAGCTGAGATGATATTTTCATTATTAATTTTACAATATTTGTTTAAACATGCACCTAACTAGGTCCATGAAGTTTAATGAAATTAAGGAAAGTAGGTTAGCAAAAAAAGATGGAGAGAGATCAGAATAGAGTGGTATTGAAACAGGGGAAAGGAAGAAACATTGCATGATGTTGAAAAAGAGAAACGCAGCTGTGGTTTGTGCTGTCCAATGTATCAATTGCAGTCTGGAGAAGATTCTCTGTGCATTGCATTTTTCTTCAAGCTATCGAGGTATTCTTGTTGTGAAGCAGCCAGAACTGAGGCCAGCACGTCGTCGTCTTCCCAATCTGTTAAACCTAAAGACAAATTAATTATTTAGCTCTATAAAAGACATGAATTATAAATCTTCAAGCATTTATGCTGGAACTCAATATGTCGTACCAAAGGCAGTAGGTGACATATCGTGCATTAGAGTCCTGTAGCCCAGGGTTGGGTAGAGAGACACCAGGGAAGAGTTGGCTGAAGACTGATGACTTGGACCTTTAAAATAATTCAAGGGAAAAGCGATTACTAAAGGCCTCAAGTCACTATACTGTACTCCAAGCTAAATTAAAAAACAAACTAGTGTGATGCCATTTCTAACATAATCAGACCAAAATAAAGGACATTTGTAGTTCATTTTGGGAGTTTCCAACAGCTCCAACTCTTATAGTCTGTGAGAACTGGATGTTGCTGCATACTTTTATTCCAGTATGATGAGGCTTTCTGCAGAGTAGGAGTTGAGGTTTTATTCTTATGCTCATACCCTCATCTTTACCTTGCAGCAAACTAACAGTTGGAGGGGTGTGAGTAAGCATACTTCACCCAAGCAAAAGATCAGAATTTAATTACTAAAACACTTTTTTCAGTGGATTATCCTGCACAGATTAACTGTTCACCCTAAGGAACTTTCAGGTAGGTGAGTTTAGGCAAGCTGGCACTAAAATCTGCAGGACAGTGGTCCTCTAGGACTGAGTTTGGACACCCCTCTTCTACACTACCTGACAATAGTTTTGTCGTCGATCCCAGTTATAAGAGCAACAAATAACTTGACTTCTAGTTGATCATTTGGAAAAGTGGCAGAAGGTAGATTTTTTACAATGAATCATCTGTTGAACTGCATCCAAATCATCCCAAATACTGCAGAAGACCTATTGGAGCCCGTATGGGCCCAAGATTCTCACAGAAATCAGTCAAGTTTGGTGAAGGAAAAATCAAGGTTTGGGGTTACATTCAGTATAGAGGCGTGTGAGAGATCTGCAGAGTGAGTGGATGGCAACATCAACAGCCTGAGGTATCAAGACATTTGTGCTGCCCATTACATTACAAAACACAAGAGAGGGTAAATTCTTCAGCAGGATAGCGCTCCTTCTCATACTTCAGCCTCCACATCAAAGTTCCTGAAAGCAAAGAAGGTCAAGGTGCTCCAGGATTGGTCAGCCCAGTCACCAGACATGAACATTATTGAGCATGTTTGGGGTAAGATGAAGGAGGAGGCATTGAAGATGAATCCAAAGAATCTTGATGAACTCTGGGAGTCCTGCAAAAACGCTTTCTTTGCCATTCCAGATGACTTTATTAATAAGTTATTTGAGTCATTGCAGAGATGTGTGGATGCAGTCCTCCAAGCTCATGGGAGTCATACACAATATGAATTATTTTTCCACTGCACCATGACTTTATATTCTATAATGTACATTATTTCTGTTAAGTGACAAGACTTTTGTATATGCAAAGTCAGACTTTACTGTCCTAATTAAATAGCTAAAAATCAAGGCATGATCATATTTTATTTTGGTAAAATAAGCGTAATCTAGAGGCCTTTGCCTTTCATATAAGCCACTTCTGATACCAAATAATCAACTAGAAGTCAAGTTATTATTTGTTGTTTCTAAAACTTGAAGAGGCGACAAGACTTTAATCAGGTAGTGTATAGCTAAATACTGTACTGTTATGTTGGGTTCACACCACACAAAGAGTTTGTGCGAGTAATTTACATACAAAGTAAATGCAAATGCATGAAAAGAGAAGAATTATCATTGCTAGGCACAAATGAAGCGGAAAATTGTGACTACCACGCAAGTTAAATAAAATTAACCTTGAGCAGAACATTTCTGTGAGGTTTGAAACATCTCTCGAATGACTAAGTGCTCTGCGTTTAGTGTGAACCCCAAATTAGACTCTCCAGAAAAACAAAGCACTGTTTACTCATTTAGCATCATCCCACCGAGCAATTTTGACTAAAACAAGGCTAAATTTGGGCTGTCTAATAGACATCTAAGAACAGCCCAAAACTAGACTAGTCATCAAATACAAAGATTAGTCAGACTTCACATCTTTATTCATTCAATCCTGTCTATTTGATCACTAGTCTATTATTTTATGCTATTATTAGACATCTATTAGATTTTTCACTGACAGCACAAATTTTGCCTTGTTTTAGCCAAGACCTTGTTTAGACATTTATTAGACCTCTATTACACTAAATTAGACACAAATAAATGTTTGCTGGGTTTGATCTATTGTACTTATCTATGCTTGTAATATGTTTAATATAATTCATGCAGGAGCAGCCCGGTGGCTCAGTGGTTAGCACTGTCGCCTCACAGCAAGAAGGTCGCTGGTCTGAGTCCCGGCTGGGCCAATGCCCCAATACTTACAACATAATGATTTTATTCAAGCCTTCTAAAGGGAAATATCCCAATGTCAATGTTTCCCCGCAATATAGGAGAAGCTCTACTTCACTTTAAGTAAATCGAGATGTACATATAGTGTGAGCAAAGACAACACATGTACACATACACGTACCAGGGGCACATGGTGAAGGGGGTTTGGGAAGCACCAGAGAGGCTCCAGCAGGGGACGGGGGTTTGACAGAAGGTTCAGCATGAGCCGGGCCTGGATGTTCTGGAGAGGGTGCAGAGCTGCGCTGACGGGGAGACCGACAACCCCAGTCCTCCAAACCACTAGATGTGGCGGCTGTGGCAGAGCTGCAGGTCGCACTAGCTTTACGAGGCTGAATGGAGAACAAAAGACAGTCATGTTTCAACCTTGAACTTGCTTTGATTAATACAGTGGGGTGATTTCAAACTAGGGCTGGGTATCAACTCAGATGACCTCATCCAATTCTGATTCTCAAGCTCTCTTTGATTCTTGATTCAGTTAACTTAATATAGATTTCATACAAATATCGCATACAACTGCTATTATTAATTAATTATTATAACTGCTGATATTTCTAACAAAAATGAAATATGAAAAATGCATAATATGAAATAGTGAAGTTCAAATTCAGTCAGGGCCCCTATATATATATATATATATATATATATATATATATATATATATATATATATATATATATATATATATATATATATATATATAAAGGGTTGCCCATACTACATACTAGTTGACTGGTCAACTTTAATGTTCTGCCGTGACGCTTTTTGATTGACGTCGACTAGTCACGCTACGCTGAAGATGTATGCATTGCTTTTGCAATAAAATACCTGTTATTGTTACATTCTTAGTAGAATGTGCAGCGACCAATGTGCTGACTTTAACAACATGTATATACATGTACACAAATATGGATAAATATACATAAATTCTAAATGGATTAAATAAATTCCGTCAATAAATCTAAGAAAGATATTCAGTTAAATTTACTGCCTGCTTTGTCTTTTTTCTTTAATTAATATTAATGGCATAAAGAAAGTATTATTAGGCTGCTGTTGCTTTAAGACATTATACATTAGTATTAATTTGACTGTTCAATTTGTAATAAGCCACAAAACCTCTTTCTGCATGATACTTCAGATGCAGAAAAATTAGTTTTTTTAAAAGTGAAGAGTTTGAAGAAAGTGGAAAACTCCACTGGCTGGACTGTTGAAACACAAATTTGATCCTAACATCGTCTCTGTAACTCGGACAGTCTCAGTTGTTCTCGAATATTCAATCAACCACATAAAAAAAAAAAAAAAAAAAAATTATATATATATATATATATATATATATATATATATATATATATATATATATATATATATATATATATATATATATATATATATATATTTTTTTTTTTTATATTTCATACCTGTCTTGCTTGCTTCTCCTGGTCCTGAAGCCACTGCAGATAGGACTCACGAGCCACTTGCTCCTCGATGGCCTCATTGGTGGCCTCCCAATCTGTTGCTCTCTTCTTATCCTCCAGCATCTGCTGCTCAATCCAAGACTCTTCAGACGTCTTTATAGCGTTTTTCATGAGACACTGGTCAGCAAACTGCATTGAGACAGTATAGCAGACGTTAACAGAGAACAGCTCATTTATGAAATCAGACTTGGGCTGGGTGATAAAACAATGACGATTATTATCACAATATACCTTGTGTATAAATATAAAGTATATTAAATGAGGAACTAAACAGTGCTGCTTGTTTGTGCCGCATGGACTGTTTATCTGTGCATTTCCTTACATGCAGAAAGTCTCGCAAAGAAAATCGCTTCAATTTAGCAAAGAACACAAATGACTTCATGATTTAAAGCCAGATTAAAGAGCGCTGATGTACTCAATGGCATTTACAAGAATAAAGAAGAAACTCTGTGCCTGAACGATACAGCTACAAGGCTTTTATGAATGTAATTTTGTTTTACTATGAAAGTTTTTTGGGTCATATCACTCAGCCCTAATGAACACTAATGTTGATGCGCCTTATTTAAAACACATACCCCTGGTTTGAAGGAGGGCAGGCCCAGCCCGACCCCGACACTGGCCTTGTGTGGATTCACCACAGAGTTATAATGGATGTTTTTGTGGTAACTGACACGTATTGGCTCATCATTGTTTTCTTGGATGCCATGGAAAATATTAATTGGCTCTGAAAGATTGGAGTGGTCAGATAAAATAAAAAATATTTCCTCCACATTTGGTCTAAATGATGCAAACAATTCAATAGACATTAACTAACCTATGCCATACTGGTAAACCTCCACCGGCCGGTTGAACATTTCTGCCATGGCCTGCATCTCAATGTGGTTTCCATGGCAGTTGTTCTTCCTCTTCCTGTTAATGTATGTGGTAAAGTCCTCTGTGACGTAACTGGAGAAGTAATCTGCATTTTTCGTCTGCAATCAAAGCACAAACAATGACTCAAATCGTCCAATATTTAAAAGAAATCTAGTAAATAATTTTTAAAAAAATATATTGAACTGATTTACCAAATAATCCATACATTGCTTCCGTATCACATCGTGCATATCTTGGTCCCCGTATATTTGATCAGCTTTAAAATATAAAATTAAAAGAGAGAAGTATTGCTGAAATAAAATCAATGTTAGATACATTCCAAAAAGAACATAAGAAAATTGCAAAATTGAAAATGACCACTGAATATTTTAAAATAGCAATTAATTCAAACTGTTAATAAAAACTACATTATTATATAATTAAAACAAAAAAAGTGCCATTGACAAAAGTTTCTTCTCAATGACTCAAAAATTGTTATATAATTTTGTAGAGACTGCATTTAGAAAGGTACTAACCCTAGCCATTTTTCTGATAAGCCAAAAAGAGGAGATAAACGTAATTTGCTTTCCATTTATTACTAAAACAGTAGGGCAAGAAACTTTTAGTTTTAACAAACAGAACTTAAAACCTGTAATTTAAATAATTAGCTAAATAAAAATAAATTGTAAAATATTCAGATGTGAAAAATTCACTTTTACTACTACTGTTGCTGATAACGCTAAATGTAGAAATCTAACATTATAATTTGTACAATTCATTTTTATTTTTAGTCTCATTTTCAATAAATGATTCAGTTATTCACTCATAAAACTTCATGTTTTATTACTAGATGATCATTTTCAAAGAATTATTCAGTGGCATATTTTTGATGGCTGGTTGTCGCCACCTATTGGTTAAATTATATAATAGCTGCCTTCAACTTTCATTTTTGAGCTTAAATGCATATGATGGTAATTTTAATCTTTATCATAAACATCAGTGGTTTTAATTAAACTATAAACTGTTATGCCAGCACTTCTGTGTTATTTGACTGTTTGTAACTTTATATCTAACTCAAAAGACTAAAGACTCAATCTCTTTCTTGATTTTTGCGTTTTCAAACAGATTTTAATGCAGCGATTCAAAGGATTAATAAACATATGCAAATCACCATCATTTATAATTTATGTTGCGTGTGTTGAGATCCTTATCTTTTAATGATTAACCGTGCAGCTTACACTGAATGCATTGATGCAGGCTAAACATGTAGTGACAGAAAACACCTTTAATAACTTAAGAAACCCTCCACATCCCGAATAACCTACCACAACTACTTCTGTCATCATTATATTTTACAGGAAAGCCCAAGTACTTTCAAACATGTGATTAGAATGACGCGAGAGGCGATCTCTCTGTGATCATTACAAATTTAGGGTTAATTTACCAGTAAAAAATGTATTAATGCACGGGCAATGTGTGTTCAGAACCATGGGTTGTGATCCGTACGAAATACGAATCACAAATCAACAGTGATCTGTTACACCTCTTACAAACACAATATAAGTAATACACAAACAAAAGAAATTCTACACTGTTTAATATTTAAATACATTTATTTCCATGACTACTCCAGGACTGAAAATATATATTCAGATCATGATAATATATATGGAACACAAAAAATTATTTGCAATATTACCGACTGCTCTGAAAAGACATGCACCATCTTCCTTCATTTTTTTGATTTCAAAGCTTTTCTTTTCCCTCAAGGCTTTCTCAAACCATTCTTCTTGCTGTAGGCAAAAAAACAAGTACATTACAGACAGCAACAAAGACTATTTATTTTATTCCAATCACCAAAACCGACAAAGCATCCAAATAAAGTATTTTGTACCCTGAAAATAATAAGTTAATAAAATGTTAATGTCACTTTTGTAACAAACTAAACAGATATATATATATTTTTTTTTTGGCTGAAATACAAGTCCAGACAGAATCTGCAGACAATTCAGACTGAAATGAAGACAAGATGCCATACATTAAAAATCATATTTTTAATTAGTCATTGAATGCATTAGACTAGAAATGGCCAATAACGTATATTTTATTTTCATAATTAAATTTTGCAACCAACATCAAAAACATAAACTGCTTGATGTTAGAATTTAATTCTACCAAGACTTAAGTGGTGTCCCAATTCTTAGGGGTAAATTTTGAAGCCCTTCCCCTTCACACTCGGTTTTAAGGGCGAAGGGGAAGGGGAAGGGGTACAAAAATAGAATTGGGATTGGATCTTAATGTAATGTATATTACAAGTCTCTACCAAGACTGAATATAATTAAACACATGATGAATTACAATATTTACATAATAAATTAATTCATAACAGCAAATAAAGACAAAAGAAGGTATTAAATCTTTCTATCAATTACTAGAGGAGCAGCTGTTTATTTACTGCATGTTTAAAAGAATGACACATCTGGCAACATACCTGCTCGGCTGTGGCGGGGTCCACAAGCTGAAGTCTGGCCGCATTCTCATACTCATCCTCACTGTTGTTTCCTCCAGCTCCTTCCTCGGGTTCGGACGCTGGACTCCCGCCTCCTCCTCCTCCTCCTCCTCCGCCGCCCACTCTCCCTCCTCCACCTGTCAAACCGCTGGAGCAGACCGCCTGCCGTCTGCGCTTGCTGAGTCCGGGTCCCGAGCAGCAGCTTCCGATACCGCCTGCTCCGCACGGTAACTCGACACGGGTTCCCGAGTTCGCGCTTCCTTCACACTGCACGAGCGGAGCTCCAGCGACACCGGGCTGCGGGGAGGCCGCCTGCGGGCGAGCGCTTGCTTCGATCCGCCGCTCCTCTCTGGAAGTGTGCGGTGTGGCCTGGTATGTCCACGGCGGCGGAGAGGCCCTTGATCGGGACCCCGGTCGTCCCGCGAGGGGGTGAGGGTGCGCCTCAGAGCCGCCTCTTCTGTCCGGTTCGTCCGTGTGATCACCGCTACCGGCTGCGGACACCGGTTTCTTCTTCGGGAGGATTGTCATCGCTGGCCAGCTTGCGGTGATTTGTGTTGTTGCGAGTTCGCAATAGAATAAACGGCCGTTTTGATTTTTTTTTATGAACAGTTTGTTCGCCGCATGTATAGTTGCATAATACGAGGTGTCAGTGAACTGCTACGGTCACCACAGTTCGACTTTATTCCTTCGGTTTCGAGGTTTTTCTTTAGTAACAACGAACGACCGAGAGTTTGACACAAACATCAACAAACCACAATGCGATTTTCACGTCACTTCCGACGCTTGCGCTGCTTCGCGTTGACAAATGGACTGACGTTGCTCCTCACTGCCCCCTAATGCATTAACCCTTCTATTGACTTATTTTAACCCAGTGAGCCAGTGTGTGTTTTATACATTTTCAAGAGCCTTTTATACTTTTAATTATCTGTTTTTTTAACATTTATTTTTGTTGACGGGTTAAACATAACAGTTGGTAGGCTTTGCCTCTTACTTGTCATTCTCCCCTGAGAATGACTTAAAATTTGTTGACTTAAATTACACAGAAAAAAATGGTCAAAGTAACTACATTTACTTCCACTGTAAAAAAAAAGATAATAAAAAAAATGAAGCCAAAATGTCCCATCCAGGTGTTGACTCATCGCTGATGATGTCATTTGGAGCCAGAGTCTTCACAGCAGGTACCAAAGCTAGACCCAATCACAAGCACTCAATCCTAACAACACAGTCTACAGCAACATATAACTAAATACTAGCAATTTGATAAACATCAGCATGAAGAAGCTCACTAAATCGTCAAAAACTATTTTTGGGGGAAAAAAAATTATTCAAAGTGTGATTTGATCCTGTCCAATAAGTTTACGCTGAGAGTGTGACCTGTACTGCAGCCGGCCACCAGGGGGCAATGAAAGTATTTTGGCTTCTCTTTTTAGCACGTGAGACACACTTGATGAGTTGAATAAACTTCTTTATTTTGTTGAGCTTTTTCTTTTATATTTACACTTTCTTTCTTTCTTACTTTCTATCTATCTATCTATCTATCTATCTATCTATCTATCTATCTATCTATCTATCTATCTATCTATCTATCTATCTATCTATCTATCTATCTATCTATCTATCTGTCTGTCTGTCTGTCTGTCTGTCTGTCTGTCTGTCTGTCTGTCTGTCTGTCTGTCTGTCTATCTATCTATCTATCGATCTATCTGTCTATCTGTCTATCTGTCTGTCTGTCTGTCTCTACAGTATGTAGTTCTTCAGTATGTAAGGCTCTTTCATGTAACATCTGAATGTAAAGAAAACAAATGACTGAATATATAATGTGATAGGGTGACGTGGTGGCACAGTAGGTAGTGCTGTCGCCTCACAGCAAGGTGTCGTTGATTCGAACCTCTGCTGGGTCAGTTGGCGTTTTTGTGTGGAGTTTGTATGTTCTCCCCATGTTCACGTGGGTTTCCTCCGGGTGCTCTGGTTTCCCTCACAAGTCCAAAGACATGTGGTACAGGTGAATTGGGTAAGCTAAAATTGTCTGTAGTGTATGTGTGTGAATGAGAATGTATGGGTGTTTCCCTGTGATGGGTTGCAGGTGGAAGGGCATCCGCTGTATAAAACATATGCTGGATAAGTTTATGGTTCATTTCGCTGTGGCAACCCCTGATTAATAAAGGGACTAAGCCGAAAAGAAAATGAATGAATGAATAATGTGATCTATTTATACAGTATATATATATTACAATTTTTCTCAAAATCTCAAAACAATGCTTACACATAGCAAAACACCATGGATTGCCTGCAAAACCCAGTCTCCTGCTCAAAATCCTTAGGTTATCTCTCAAAACTACACTTCTGTGTCATTGAATGTGTCAGAATGACAAGTCCTTGTGTCATTGTGTGTGGATAAGACAGTCAAATTACCTAGTCATGTTGTCAATATAACAGTTTTTTGTTGTTGTTGCTGCTGTTGTTGCTGTTTGTACTGTAATTTGTTGCCAGATCATGTCATTGTGATACAGAAAGGAAAATACAGCACTGCATAGCGCAAAGAAAATATAAAACAAAATACAAACAAATACAAAACAAAAGTAGAAATGTGAACATCGGACAATCTGCTTTATGATGCACCTTCATTAGAAAAAGTCAAGATTCACCTGAGAGAAATGTACCAATTCAGGACAGATTTAGATGAAAAGTCTAATGGAAAGGCATAGAAAATGCATTACGACACAATATTATGACAACTTGTTCAAGCATTTTGCATGTAAAGACTTAAGCTATGAACTAATGCCTAAATGTTGTGCACTCTCAGAAATAAAGGACCGCAAGCTGTCACTGAGGTGGTACCTTTTCAAAAGGTACACATTTGTACTTAAAGGGTCCATATTGGTACCTTAAAAATATACATTAGTACCTAAAAATTTTAAGAGGAACACTTTTGTACATTTTAGGTACTAATATGTACCCTTGAGGTATTACAGTTTTTCTCAGTGGCTTTGGTTCATTTCTCACAACACTATTTACATTTGCACAACAGTTAATGCATTTCTCAAAACAATTAGTCATTTGTGCACATCATAGTAGCAGTTTCTCATTCCTTCCAACAAATTGCAAATGCTTTTGGACGTGCATCAATTGCTTTCATACAACTCTCTGCTGTTTGTAACATTATCATTTGCTTATGTCATGTCAGTCAAAATGAACTAAACTTGTGAATGCTGAATAGTCATTCCATATAAAACTAATAGTCCTCATTTCATTACTTGAGTCATTACATACAAAAATGGTGAACTAGTTGTCAAAATCTGTCAAGCTAATTTTATAAAAAAAAATATATCTATTTTTTTTCCTGAAAATGTCTCCTAAATTGAACAATTTGATGAAGGATTTACAGACCGGTGTATGTTGTAGGTTCAGTTCTAATATGTACAGCAGTATTGTTTACAGTTGTGCACAGCTCTACCCAAAGGAAGTTTATGTTTGTTGCAAATAAGGGTGTATTTATTCTTTTGCACAATGCTGTGAATAAGTTAGAATTGTAAAGAGCAAATGCAGTAAAAATGTGAAACATACATATTCAGTGTCTTGTACTCAGATACCCCACTAAATGCAGTGATGTCTAACTTTACTGTAGTTTTCAAATGGCTGTGCAAATAGTATATAGTGCTGTCTTGAGCATTTTCAGGAAGTGTCACCAAAATCTGACTTTTTTTGCATTGGAAAAAATGTACAGAGTAAACTGTCATAATGAAAACATGACAAAGCCATTTGACTATCTTGTTCATAAACAATGGTGTCAGGATTTCACCATGATGACACTGACACTTTCACTGACATCAATACTTGCTTTTGAGGAATGAGCTCTCCATTTTGAGCAAGTGACACACTTTTGCAGGTTATCAACTAGGTTTTGCAGTTTGTACTAATTATTTTGAGAAATGCATTAACTGTTGTGCAAATGTAAATAGTGTTGTGAGAAATGCACCAAAGCCACTGGGAAAAACTGTAATATGGACCTTTAAGGTACAAATTTGTACCTTTTAAAAAAGGTAGCACCCCAGTGACAGCTTCCTTTATTTCTGAGAGTGTGGTGGTGAGACTATTCAGACAGAGAGTATTATAATGCATTTTGATCAACATGACATAAGCAACTGATAATGTAGGAAACATCAGAGAATTGCACATAATCATTTGCATGGATGTACAAAAGCATTTGTTAAAAGAAACAAGAAACTGCTTTTCTAATTTGCACAAGTGACACAATGATCTTAAGATTGAACAGGTAGTTTCAAATTTGATCTGAGATTTGTACCAAAGCGACTGAGAAAAACTGTAATATTATCATTGTTGCATAAATTAAAACTAGAATAAAATGAATGATTGCAAAATACCTTACAGATTAGTAATCTTACAGTGATTTTCTTTATAGATATAATTATAACAACAATAATATTAATAACATATTTTATATTTTAGACTGAACGGTTTTCCTAATTTGTTCTGCCCGTTCTAAAGTCATTCTGGCAGAACAAGGCCAACAAAACAAGTTCCTGCCTCCACAAATCATTTTGATACTTTTTTGGGGGTAATTTAAACAGCCAAAATGCATAATCTACAGTATCAAAATATCAATAATCAGTCAGAAATGATATAAAAACCAGTAGTTTCTAATATTAAGGATAATTGTAAATATATTAGAGTATTAGAGGTATTAGAGGTTTGGATGTTCTACTACATTGAATAACTCCAAATTTGTGAATTAGGGAAATTTCACACACACTCTGAGGCCATGACCCAGTGTAAAACAGTGATTCCCAAAGTGGGGGACATTGTGGGGGGGTTGGGGGGGGGGGGGGGGGTTCCTCCGGGTGCTCCGGTTTCCCCCACAGTCCAAAGACATGCGGTACAGGTGAATTGGGTAAGCTAAATTGTCCGTAATGTATGAGTGTGTGGATGTTCCCAGAGATGGGTTGCGGCTGGAAGGGCATCCGCTGCGTAAAATCGTGCTGGATAAATTGGCGACCCCGGATTAATAAAGGGACTAAGCTGACAAGAAAATGAATGAATGAACATGCAGATAAAAAGGCATCAGCCTTTCAATTTTTTGGCGACCCCTGGAGTGGTTATATTAAAGACACAGCACATTGATTTCATGGCACCAGGTTAAACTTTCGGACACCTATACGACACTTACGCACATTAAACATAAATACAGGCCACAATTGATCATGGAGGTTGGTCTCCGAGTGGCGTTCTTCAAAATTAAATAATGGACTTGTGCCTATTGGTATGTGTGCACTGTTGTGTGCAAGGTTTATATACTGTATTTATAACCACCTCAGAGGAAATTGGGAGTTGTGAGTCGCTGGCATTGTTAATTTTGGGCGTCACGGGCTGAAAAGTTTGGCAATACACATTTGGATGTATATGAATTTTCAATAATGCAACAATAAATGAGTAAGTAAATGAGAAACTGCTATGTTTTCAAGTAAAAAAAAAAACAATAATGCAGATTCTGTACAGTAACATGATTTCTTCAGCATGACTTAATCTTTTTCAGGATTTTATTAAATCTTTTTTTCCCAGCATGCATTCATTCAATACATTTTTTTAATTTCAGTGTTTCTCTTAAATGAAAAGACACCCAGAAAATCCCCAAGGCTAAGTACGCCTGCTTGGAACCTGAGTTTACAGTAACTGCATGGTCATCATTTAATACTAACTGCTTCATAAAACAATACTGCAAATACAAGTAATTAAACAGTATATCAAATCCATGGTTTCTGTTTTACTAATGCAAAATATACGAGTGACTACTCTGACTGCCAGATGCATATATGACAACAAATTCATCTCTAAAATCTTACCACTTGCTTTTTATTAGTATTTAAATTAATCAATAAATACTGACCATCATAATATATTGTTTTCAGACTCGGGGAGCTCAGGGAAACATCATCATGAAACTACAAATCAGATTGTCATAGCTTTCTCTTGGTTTCTCTATATAATCTTCAATAAATATGTTTAAGAATAGGATATTGCCTATCATGAGGACTGCACACAAGACACTTAAAACATTTATTTTGAAACAGTTATGGCACGTTTTTTAAAAGTGAAGAGTTTGAAGACAGTGGAAAACTCCACTGGCTGGACTGTTGAAACACAAATTTGATCTCAACATTGTCTCTGTAGCTCGGACAGTCTCGGTTGATCTTAAACATGATTTGCACCAAGGAAAAGGATATTAGGATGGAGACGACACTCAACTGTTATGTCTGCTCTCGCTTGCAACACTCAGTCCTTCAAGAAATGCTGGTGGAAGAAACTTTCGGTTGTTTTTCTCCAGCTCTGTTTGAGCAGTTGTCTTTACCATGAGTTTATCGATCTACAATATCAGCCTCATCATTGATGCTGTGGTGAAATTTTAGGAAAGGGAAATATTAAATACGTTCCAGTCTTAATGCTGATGTGAGAGTTTTTCATTTCTGTACATATCATTTTGTTCATTTATTCATTCCTTTAGTGTTTTTTTTGTTGCAGTGAGACCTGTTAGAAATATGAGCACATCTTCTGGTGATATTTGTCCATTTGAATGTGATTTATCAAACAGAAGTTTGTTTCGACTGTGTCCTCAAAGTAGGATTTTTTGATGTACACTTGGTAACCTAAAAGAAAAAAAACACGTAGAGTATGTTATACGATACAATATGGCTGTATATACAACACATTTATTTATATTTATTTGTAAAATACAGATTAAAAGAAAATGAAGACAGTTCCATTAATGGCAAACTACTGTCAAGTACAAATATTACAACTTCATTATAAAGGTCTGGTTTAAAAAATGAAATTAATCAAAATAACATTATTAATGGTTTTAAAAACATCAAGACAAAAAGGACTTATTTTAAATTAATTATTGTATTTTCGTTTAATTATATTTTCAAAGATTTTGATAGTTAATTTAATAGACTTAAGAGCCTCAAGAGCCTTTCAAATTTAATTTGTATTAAATCATTACACACTCCGAATCCAGGAAAAAATGAAAAATAAAACAGACTTCGTTGGACCCAAATTAAAAATGTAGCTTGCTTTGTAGATTTTAACGGTGAATAAAGAAGTTATTCTCTAGCAAACCTTTTGAAAGCATTTCCTTTCCCATTAATATAGTGTTTATGAAATTAATATGGTGATAAATGGTGATTATTTTCACAGGATTATCTACTTAACTTTCAATATTTACCGGCCTCTATATATAATCAGCTGTTGGCTTCCAAATATGAAGAAAAATCTGAGAATTATCAGTATTGGTCAAAATTTCCTTATCAATTGGTGTCCGTAAGTAACAATTGGTGATTTCTAATGTTATCAGCATCAGTCTGATGAAAATAGTTTAGTATATTAAAACTGACAAATTAGGGATTAATTCTGGCAGATTTCCCACAGTATTTATGCTATATTTATTGATTTGCTGTTTTTTGCCTTTCAAATATAAAGAATTATCGGTGATCTGCATCGACTAAAATAACAATCGTTATCAGGGAATAAATGCTTAATTCTAATGTTAGCAGTATTGGCGTGATCAGATAATTAGCTCAAATATATTAAAGACAATGAATTATGTATTATTTCTCCCTGATGTACTCATTAAGATGCAGTAAATATCAGCCTATATTTTGGTACTTGGCTTTCAAATATGATGAATTATCGGTTATTTGTATGAACCAAAAATAACAATCATTACCGTGGAATGTTTATTTCTATTATAAGAGGGATCATCCTGATCAGAAAATTTACTTCATATATAAAAGCCGATTTATCAGCCTATATATCGGTACTTGACTTCCAAATATAATGTATTATCTATCATTTGTATGAACTAAAAAAACAATCAGTATCTAGGAATGTTTATTTCTATTATTAGTGGTATCATCCTGATCAGAAAATTTGCTTAAAATATAAAAGACGATATATTATTTCTGCCAGATGAACAACTTAAGATGAAGTATACAGTATATCAGCCTCTATATTGGTAATTGGCTTCCAAATATAATGAATTATCGGTTATTGGTATAGCAAGCAAAATTTCCACAAATGTATTTTTTACCTTACTATTGTTTTATTTATGTCTAAGTTGCATTTCAAGTTGTTCTGCCAAATTAACAACTTATGATGCAGTATTTATTAGCCTATATATCGGTAATTGACTTCCAAATATAATGTATTATCTGTAATTTGTATGAACCAAAATAATAATCAGTATCAGGGAATGTTTATTTCTAATATTAGAGGTATCATCCTGATCAGAAAACTAGCTTAATATATAAAAGCCTATATATTATTTTTGCCAGATGAATAACTTAAGAGGAAGTATGTATCAGCCTATATATCGGTAATTGGCTTCCAAATATGATGAATTATGGGTTATTTGTATGAACCAAAATAACAATCAGTATCAGGGAATGTTTATTTCTAATATTAGAGGTATCATCCTGATCAGAAAATTAGCTTAAAATATTAAAGCCTATATATTATTTCTGCCAGATGAACAACTTAAGATGAAGTATACAGTATATCAGCCTCTATATTGGTAATTGGCTTCCAAATATGATGAATTATCATTTATTTGTATCAACCAAAATAACAATCAGTGTAGGGGAATGTTTATTTCTAATATTAGAAGTATCACCCTGATCAGAAAATTAGTTTAATATATAAAAGCTGATTTATCAGCCTATATATCGGTAATTGGCTTCCAAATATAGTGAATTATCGTTTACTGGTATAGCAAGTAAAACTTTCAGATCGACACCAAACGTATTGTTTACCTTCACTGCGATCTGTCTGGCTCAACTTTGGTCTCTCCGTTCTGCTTGTCGCTGGATTTCTGCGAGAGATGTGTGGAGACTGTGGCAGCCTGAGCCACGGCTTTGAAGCTGCGCTTGCGCTTCTGCACGTTCTGCTCGGGGTGGAAGATGATGACATAGACTTTGGGGATGTACAACATGCCCAGGGACACCGTGGCACTCAAACTCATGGACACGGTCAGCGTGGTGGTCTGAATGAACATCTGGTTGAGGGCGGAAAAAAGATTAAGAGTAATATTTGAGCCTGGCCTCAGCTGCGACCTGTCACATGATGTAGATCAGCCGTCAGGGCTTTAGCGCTGAGATATCACTCCACATTACACATACTGTACATACATCCTCTCGGCTGATTGTCATTTGCTGGAAATCAGAGTAATGACTACTATTAGTGGAAGACATCAGCCATGTGCAAACCATTCAGATGCTTTATGCACAATCCCATGTAAGTGCTACAGTACATGTCATTTGCATACATTCATGATTTATTCCAGCAAGGTTGATTTCAGGTCAGATATATGAGTTCGTATTTTTCATGCATTATGATTATAATTTTTACATTATAATTTAAGTGCATTTTATTTCAAATCATGTATATAGGTTATGTGCATTATGTTTTTGCTCCAAAATTGTATTTACTTATATTTTTAAGACTAAGTAAAAGACAAAGCACATAAATACCAATATATAAAACATCAGTGAATAACCCTTAATCTAAGGATACATTTAAAGAGAACACAAAGAGTCTATGAATAAGAAGCATTTCAAGCAAACGTCAAAAAAATGTTCATAATGCCAACAAAATAACATTAATAACACAACAAAATGCTAATAATAATAATATTAAATACAATAATAATAAAACAAAACAAATATAATGAAATAAATGAAATATAATAAACAAAAATGTATATATCCTCTGCCGTCTGCTCTTTATTCCGCTTCTGCTCTTCTTTTCATTTACAAGAAATGAAAAGACTTGAAGAGCACCTGAGGGCCAAAAGCTTTGCGGTTGACCGGCCACTAAAAGACCTCTCTATTAGTCAGAGTATACTTTCCATTTTAAATCCCTGCGCTTTGTAAGCAAAACCATCCCCCACCGGATGAATACATGTGAAAAACTCAATGACTAAATGCATAAAGTGTGGCCAGCGTCTGAACAGCTTTTACAACGACACAAAACAGCACCACAATTAAATAGCAATTATGTTCACTTGATAAGGCTACATGGGCTTTTTTTTAAAGTTTCTATTATCTAAATATGGTTCACACGTTTATAAGCAAATGTTGCAGTAAAATTAACAGAGCCAGAAGCATCTAGTTCAGAGAAATGCATGTCTAGATTTACTCCATCTTTTTCTGTAGGTGTGTTTTAAATGATGGGTTGCACTTCTAGTTAGGAGAATGTAGATTCAAAGCAACTGAATCAAATCTTTTTTAATAATACGGTTGTGCTACTAAGAATGGGTGAGTGTTTTGCTTTGTGCTTTTATTTATCCATCATTAAAATAATGTATATATACACAATGCTCAGCATAAATGAGTACATCTCCTTTTGAAAAAGAACATTTTTATCCATTTCTAAGTGAAGACAGCTAATATATTTTGGTGGATTTAAACAAAGCAGTTTTATTAAACAGTTATATCCATTAAAATAAGAGTTTGGTCACCTGACATCTTTGGGAATAGAAAGATAATACATTTAAATTCATAGTGTTATTGGATAAAAACAAATATTTTATTTATATTTCTCTTGATTTTTCCTCTTTATTCATTTATTTTAATACTTTTCCCCAATGTACAAATTCTTGGTAGTACTAATGTAATGTACTAATGGTAATATACAATTTTTTGTTAGATTAGTTCCAATTCATGCTTTGGTACTGACTAATTTAATGTATATAGATAAATATGTTATTGTAAAGCATCCTATAGAAATTCTTAATTTAAAAGAGAGATCTGTGAGGGGTCTACTCATTTATGTGAATATAAAATGTTACATATATTGTTTTTGTGGAAATAAAATATATTTAATGAGCATACCTGTATCTGTGGCCAAAGCTCCTCTGAATTCACTGTGTTTTGTTCCTTTAGATTATTTCCCTTTGTTTACCCTACAGTACATTCATATTCAACACTTCTGCAATTTTGTTACAGAAAGACATGTATATAGTTTTGCTGTTATTCATGGTCGACTTTGGTTCTAATAAGTTGCTTTTTATGTTTGATGGATGAACTGAGAATAATGACACTTACAGTATAACACTTCACTAGGTTTCATCAAGTCAAATTTAAGATTTTTAAAGACAATTATGAATGAAATTTCAGACTTATAGAGGGATACACGCTAAGAACTTTTTCTAATAGCCCAGTGAAAAAGATTTTTACCTGCTTCATCAAAAAAAATCTAATTTAGTTATTTCTTAGCCACATATTTTAAATAATGTGTCAAAATAAACTAACTCTTGGTGCATACATGCACTTTTTTTAACATAACTTTTTCTTTTGAGAAGTTTTAAAAATTATAATAAACTAAATGTATTAACAACAGTCTGTAAAGGTCAGTGTCCTCACCAGGTAGCTATAAACAACTTTTTTAGGGGGTTTCACCTTTATTATGATTGGACAGTGGAGATTTACAGACAGCAAAGTGTGGGGAGCAGAAAGAGGAGAAGGATCGGCAAAGGACCTGAAGCTGGGAATCGAATTTGGGTGAGTACCGAGGTACTAGGCAATTGGCGCCAACTATAAACACAACTTTTAACAAAGTTGTAAGGAAGATAATTATACAGTTGCAATCAAAATTATTCAACCCCCTTTGAATTTTTTTTTCTTTTTTAAATATTTCCCAAATGATGTTTAACAGAACAAGGAAATTTTCACAGTATGTCTGATAATATTTTTTCGTCTGGAGAAAGTTTTATTTGTTTTATTTTGGCTAAAATAAAAGCAGTTTTTAATTTTTTAAAACCTATTTTAGGGTCAAAATTATTAGCCCCTTTAAGCTATATATTTTTTCAATAGTATACAGAACAAACCATCATTATACAATAACTTGCCTAGTTAACCTAATTAACCTAGTTAAGCCTTTAAATGTCACTTTAAGCTGTATAGAAGTGTCTTGAAAAATCTCTAGTAAAATATTATTTACTGTCATCATGACAAAGATAAAATAAATCAGTTATTAGAGATGAGTTATTAAAACTATTATCTTTAGAAATGTGTTGAAAAACATTTCTCTCCGTTAAACAGAAATTGTGGAAAAAAATAAACAGGGGGGGCTAATAAATCAGGGGGTTGAATAATTCTGATTGCAACTGTACCATATTGGTAAATAGAGTTAATGAATAAAACATTTGTTAAAGTTTTATTGAGATGGATTATTGGTATTGGATTATTGGTATTGGTCATTTCAGTGAATTTAAGACTTTTTAAGGTATAAAATTTTGTTTTTGAAATTAAACACTTTTTAAGTCACTGCGGACACCCTGTTCACTGAGGTCAAGTTACTCCCATAATTCAGCCAAGCATCATGGGGTGTAGGAAAATGTGGATATACAGTGGGGGAAATAAGTATTGAACACGTCATGTTTTTTCTTGGGAATAATATTTCTCAAGGAGCTGCTGACATGGAATTGGACCAGATTTTGGTAAAAACTCAAACAATACATGCACATGCATTGCTCAGTTGTGATTTTTTTTTTACAGACTTGAACTGTAAAAATCTTGATAGTTCTGCGGGTCTCGTCTGAATTTTCTATTGGATATAAGTCAGGTGATTGGCTGGGCCATTTTACAGCCTGATTTTCTTTCTCTGAAACCATTTGAGATATCCTTCGCTGTGTTTGGTATCATTGTCTGTATGAAATGTCCACTCTGGTTTCATCCTCCTGATAATGAAGATGTTCAACTGAAACAGCTAATATTCATTAACAATGATGAAGGGCAGAGGGTTTCTGAATAACTACTGAGAGATTTCAGCTGCTGTCTTGGCTTTCATTGCCTTTCTACACCTCACTTTCTTCATGTCTTCATTATTTTTTCACTGTGTTATTTAATTTTATTACACATAACTTAATTAAACTAATTAGTTTTGCTTTCTTTGCACATATAGATTGGATGTTATCCATATCCGGTGAAAATTTCAAGTCAACAGCTCCTTTACAAATATGTTTTCTGAAAAAAAAATAGTGACGTGTTGAATACTTATTTCCCCCACTGTATTCTATGTAATGTTAAAGGAATAGTTCACACAAAAAATTTAATCTACTCACCATGTACCAAAGTAAAGTAGTTCCAAACCTTGAATGTGTTTCTTTTTTCTGAAGTGATTTTAAAGAATGTTGCAAATCAGTAGCCACTGACTTCCATAATAGAAAAAAAAAATACTATGGAGGTCAATGATTGCCAGTTATAACATTCTTCAGAATATCTTCTTTTGTGTTCGACAGAAGGAAGGAACTCATAAAGGTTTGGAACAGGTGATAAAATTTCATTTTCGGGTTGCTGAAAAATAGGTTGGCTTTGATAGAACATTTAGGAATCATTTTAACCTTAAATGACAAGTTAATAACAATGTACCTTTTCGGTAGATTGTGACGTGCCAAAAAAGATGGGGACGAAGGCGAGCCAGATGATGCAGGTGGTGTACATGGTGAAGCCGATGGGTTTGGCCTCGTTGAAGGTCTCAGGAACTCCTCTGCTCTTGATGGCATAGACTGTACAGGTGACCATTAGCCCCATACTGTAGCTCAGACAGCCAATCAGAGACAGATCCGACATGTCACACTTCAGGATCCCTCGGGCAAACTCAGGGTTTGGAGGACGCAACTCGTCAAAGTCCACATTGGTGTGAGGAGGAACCACTCCAAACCATATGAAAATACCCAAGAGCTGAGAGGAGAAAGAAGAGAAGAGCACTGAACATCCATGCTACACTCTAAACCCTGCTGCTTTAATTATTCAGTGGACACAAAGTCCTTGGACAAAAATGTCTTTTGGAGACATAAAGCACAGTGGCAACGCTGTAAACAGCTAACAAGGCAGTTCCTCTGAATGAAGAGTTTATCTGACATAGATTATGATTGAAATAATTCAATGAACCTTTTACAGTGCTCAGCATATATGAGTACACCCCTCATAAATCTATCATTAAAATTCATATTTTTAATAGGAAGCAATATTATATTTGTGAATATTATATTTGTGAATATACAATAGATTGGTCAGTACTGAAGTCAAATTTGGAGCTTATCTAACAAAATAACTTAGGATAACGGTCCAAAAACTAGTACACCCAAATTTTAATGTTATAGAAAAATATTAAATACTAAATTAAAAAGAAGGAAAAATCAAGAGAAGCAAAAAAATGTAAGAATTTAGTTAAAATTTTGTAGGTTGTAATTTATTTTTGCAATATTTAGCTTGAATTGAATTGTATTATCTTTCAATTTCTAAATATGTTTGGTGACTAAAATATTATTTTAATAAATATATCTGTTTAATAAATCTGTTTTGTTTAAATGCACCAAAATACATTGCCTATATTCACTGAGAAATGGATACAAATATTCGTTTTCAAAATGGGGTGTACTCAATTTTGCTGAGCACTGTATATAGATATATTATTTCTATGTTATACATTCAATTATATAAAACTTCAATAATATTAAATTAGCTTTCTTTAAATTTAAATTTTGGTGGTTCATTCCGCTGTGGCGACCCCGCAAGGGACAAAGCCGACAAGAAAATGAATGAATGAATGAATGAAATTTAATTTTAATCACAAAAACATTGATTAGTAGAGCAATGGCTCAAATAATCTGCATCACTGGTTACACCAAGTTATTTAGGTATTAATAAGATTAATTCAATACACATTGAAATTGCTATAAGTCAACAAAGTCAGCTCTTCAATGTCTGGTAGCTCACTTTGAACAAAAGCTTTCGCTAAATGAGGCAACATAAATTTCTGACGCACCTGTACTGAGATCAGAATAAATGTGATGATCAGCTGGGACGTGGGGCTGATAAACTTAGGCGGCGTGACCGATTTCTTCCCCTGCTCAAAGATCCTGTAGATTCGATTGGTTTTGGTGAGCATGGCAGAATAACTGATGCACATCCCCAGTCCCAAGAACAGCCTCCGAAACGCACACACCACAGTGCCTGGTTCTGCGATCATGAGGAACGTGATGAGATATATGAGGAAGATGCCTGTCAGGAGCACATAACTGAGCTCTCGGCCCGAAGCGCGGACTATTGGGGTGTCATTAAAGCGGACGAAGGTGGCGATGACTCCTGTCGTAGCAAGAATTCCCAATACAGCCAGAAAAACAGGAATAATGGCCCACGGAGAGCTCCACTCCAGCTTGATGATGGGTGTGGGACGGCAGGCCGTGCGGTTGGGGGTGGGTCTCATGTCAAACGGGCACATGTCACAGTTAAATTCATCCAGTAGGAACTGATACCCATCACAGAGCTCACAATGCCAACAGCATGGCACCCCCTTCACCATCCTCTTCCTCTCCCCGGATTCACACGGAAAACTGCACACTGAGTCTGGAACCAGCTTTTCCCCTCCAGACCACTGCATATCTTCAGCCTTACAGAAAGAGAGAAATATTTTCACACAACATGCATTCAGGAACGTCCCAAACTACACAACAGGCTTAATGCGCTTACACTGAGTCGTAAGTGGTTGGTCCACTGGCCGATGAGTTTATATCCCGGGTTGGTGGTGTTGGAAAGCTGGTACTGGAAGATATCGTATCGTCCTGGGGCATCACCATTTTCATTAAACATCACACCTGTGCCAGCACTGCCTTCAGAGGAAACACACACACACACACACACACATGCATGGGTTTGATATTCAACATCACAAACGCAATGATTTGAAACAACACAGTCGCTTAATTTAGAAGCAAGGGCGTAAAATTGTTAATGCGTAGCAATTATTTCCATTGTTTTTTTCCATGCCGTAAAACTGTCAAACATAACTTTGAAGGTGACTTTTCCATATCAAAGGTTGCTTACAAGAAAATACACAGGTGTAAAATGGTAACAAAATGGTGTAAACAGCAACCAGAAGCTGTATAACAGTGTACAACCTGAAAATAGCAGCATTTTCTTAGGATTTTAAACTATTAAGTGCAAATAGTTATATATTTTATTTACGCTAGAGATCAATAATATTTTAACATGCACAAGTTGTATTCAGATGTATAAATACTGACATACAGTTTTTAAAATCATATAGTTTTAATTATTTTTCAAATATTTCACATTTTCAGGACATTTTCACAGAACTTACTTTTTTCTTCTGTAAGAGAAAGTCATTTCTTTTAGTTTGGTGGGAATAAAAGCAATTTTTATTTTTTTTAAAACAATTCTTTAAGGTCAATATTATCTAAGACTATAGAATACATAATACATGTCACTTGTATAGTTTTGAATGGAGAAAAGTGTAACAGCAAAGACCATAGGGACTTTGAAGCAGTCAAGCAGAATTATTACTTATCGGGCCTAAATCCTGTACACAGCAGATCTCACAACTTGACCTGCAATTAGAGGGATGCAAAGTTAGCGTTAGCTCTACTATAAAAGACCTGGGTGTCATATTAGACAGAAATTTATCTTTTGAAAATCATATATCCCATGTCACAAAAACTGCCTTCTTCCATCTGAGAAATATTGCTCAATTGCGAAGTATGCTATCCATATCAGATGCAGAAAAACTAGTTCATGCTTTTATGACTTCTAGGCTGGACTACTGTAATGCTCTGTTTGCTGGTTGCCCAGCATCCTCTATTAACAAACTTCAGCTAGTGCAAAATGCAGCTGCCAGAGTTCTTACCAGGTCTAGAAAATATGATCATATCACCCCAATTTTATCCTCCTTACACTGGCTGCCAGTTATGTTTCGCATAGAATATAAAATATTGCTTCTTACCTATAAAGCCTTAAATAATCTAGCTCCTGTTTATCTAACCAACCTCCTGTCTCGCTACAACCCAACCCGCTCTTTACGATCTCAAAACTCAGGGCTTCTAGTAGTACCTAGAATAGCAAAATCAAGTAAAGGAGGTCAAGCCTTCTCATTTATGGCCCCTAAACTCTGGAATAGCCTTCCTGATAATGTCCGAGGCTCAGACACACTCTCACTCTTCAAAACTAGATTAAAGACCTATCTTTTTAGCAAAGCATACACTCAGTGCATTACATAGCGATATGACGTATGAGTGTGCCCCACACAGGATTTTGCTTCTTGTTTTTATACTCTATGAACAGCAGCTACGCTAATTATTCTCCTTATTCTGTATTTCCACCTGGGGGTACTCATCTCGAGGCCCTCAGACTATGCAGTGCCTCTGATGTGATCCAAGACCAACGACGAGATGATCCCAAGGTTTTCATAATCCTGGACCAGGCCGTATCCTGAGCAGCTGCTGTGGTGGTCATGGAAGAGTGGAGAGCATGAGACTGATTGCTGTGATGCTCCAAGGACAGACAAGTCTTCACTGAGGTCCAGCTTCCTGCACCTAGACTGCAGCTTTGCACAAGACGTTTGGCCATAGGAGAAATGGTCATGCCCAACTAAGCCAGGTTTCTCTCGAGGTTTTTTTTAATTCTTCACTTTCGCTAATTAGTGAAGATTTTTCCTCGCCGCTGTCGCCACTAGCTTGCATGGTTCGGGATCTGTAGAGCTCTCAGTAGTGAATTTTACCCCACACTGAACTGAGCTAAACTGAACTGAACTTAAACACTGAAAACTGAACAGACACTGTTTCAATTCACAATAATGTGAAGCTGCTTTGACACAATCTACATTGTATAAGCGCTATACAAATAAAGATGAATTGAATTGAATTGAATATGGTGAATGAACCAATCAGCAATCGCTATAGACTGACATTTTTCCAGGGGAGGGGCTGGGACAAGATGTGAATTTCTACAGATTTTTTGTGACTCAAACGGTCAGAAATTAAACTAAAGAGACAGTTGTTGCTTAATGTAAGTGTTGTTTCATAATATGAAATTTAATTGTAAGCTGGGCAAGCAGTTTTGGAGAATTTGATGTTTCTCCATTCTAACAGAATGCCCAAGCAAACTGCCTGAGAGGCGTTTCAAAGATGGCCGCCGAGTGAAATGATTTGCCTTAAAGGGACTTTGATATTATTTGCTCCCTTAAGATTTTTTTCCCCCATTGGATACTGAACAAACCAGCCTAATTAACCCAACTTGCCTGGTTAACCTAATTAACATAGTTAAGCCTTTAAAATGGACTTCAAGCTGAATACTAGTAATTAGCTATATTATAAATGAATTATTCAAACTATTAAATGTTTTAAAATGTGTTTAAAAAATATCTCTATTAAACAGCACTTGGGAAATATTTATTTTATACTGTATACTTGCATCTCAGTATTACGGCTACATTATAAAATACTTTGTGGCAATACCATAATGAGCATTTAGAATATGTATCAAATGGATTTTGCCTTACTGGGACACTAAAGCCCTCTGTACACCTTCCCTTAGCTTTAACCGTATACATTTTCTTATTAACTACACACTAAGCATTTTATTGACACTTTTGTAATATTTTTTTAATTTTTATTTAAAATAAATGCCCTTAGCATCTGATTTATGGTGAGAAAAAATATTCACCACTCCCTACGATGCAAAATAAAAAAAAGTTTTCTTTAAATAGGGTTTTTGCCTCATTTCTGATTCAAATATCTAAAAATTCTTAAAAGAAGCATTGTCCACAAAAGTAAAACATTGTTCATTCATTCATTTGTCTTTTCGGCTTATTCCCTTTATTAATCAGGGGTCGCCACAGCGGAAAGAACCGCCAACTTATCCAGCATGTTTTACACAGCGGATTCCCTTCCTGCTGCAACCCATCACTGGGAAACACCCATACACTCTTGCACACATACACTACGGCCAACTTAGTTAATTTAATTCAGCGATACCGCATGTCTTTGGATTGTGGGGGAAACCGGAGCACCCAGAGGAAACACACACGAACACGGGGAGAACATGCAAACTCCATTCAGAAATTTGATGACTTATTACTGAAACACCTGTTACGAATGTTATCACTCGATTGAATAGCCGTTACCAATGGATTTCAGCTGATAGATATGGGCTAGTAGGGGCCTTCTGTGCCTACTGGTAGGCTCAGAAGGCTGTTATCATCCATCCACATGGTTAATCAGCTATACTAAAAGAGAAGACTCCAGATTTAGATATGATTTTACATTACTGTGACGATTGGGTTTAGGGTTGGGGTAGGGGTAGACATTAATAAAATACAATTAATGAGAAATTTAATAAAGAATATAAATAATTCTCGTTTACTTCTAGCCGCAGCCGTATCTGATCTATAGCTGATTAACCATGTGGATGGATGATAACAGCCTTCTGAGCCTACTAGTAGGGCTCTTCTGCGCATTTCTACCAGCTGATAACCACTGAAAATGCTCATTCAATCGAGTGATAACATTTAAAGCTGCTGACTGAAAACACCAAAAAAATTGTCTAGAAACTGCTTTTGTTTTTAAGAATTTTTAGATATTTAGACTAGAAACAAAACAAAAACACATTACATATAACATAACATTGATTGATTGACATAATATTTTTTGCAGTCTTCTGCTGTGTCAATGGGGCGTTATTTGTTATATTGACTGTTCCGAGACTAGGTAGACATGCCATAAAGTAATATAATACACCTCAGGTGTGCATTACTTTCTAACAATTAAATGGACTAAAGCCAATTCTAACACTTATTCAACAGTGTAATCTCAACAAAGGAAACCTTATCATAAAGTGTTACCAACAAAAGATGAAAATCTATAAGGACAAATGCACAAATTCAATCTTACAAGCCTTCCTATAAACCAGAGTTTACAAAATCACGAGGGGCAAGGTCTCCACACGGCACGTTTTGTTCCCCTAAGGCAAGAAAAGATTTCCATACAAGAGTGTGAGGACATCCACAGTGCGTAAACTGAATAGCTGTGCTTTTCATAGAAATCTCTTAGGAGCGAGTGACGGAAAAGAAAAGGGATTTTTCACCGAGAGATGCCGATGAAAAAAGAAGTGCGCCTTGTGTTTGGAGAGCGGCTGCCCTGGGGAGAATCAAAGACAAGGAGAGAGACGAGGGAGGGGGTTAAAACAAGTCTGTGCACTGCAGTATTGTGCATTAGTGGATCTCTTCAGGCTGGTATTGAGTGCTGACCTCTCTCTCCGCTCTCTGACTAACCCATGGGACTCGCAGCCTTCCTCCTTGGAAACGGCAGCTTCTTCTCTGCCCTTTCCCCTCGCGCCAAAACTACTCTTCACCTATTTTCACCTGTCAGTCTCAGAGTAATGGATAATATCCTCCATTCCAGAGGGTTTGACAAAAGTATGTTTATTACGCGTAACCTTCCTGGCAGATTCAAAGCATTCCTCAGAAATAAAAGCTTCATTCAAATTCCTGCGAGGTTGATTAGTCTTGTTTCAATACAAACCCATTACCTACTGCAAATCCAAGGTCTTTTTCGCGGGGTCTGAAACGGCTCACGTGCTCCTGGTCTGTCCTTGAGAAGGCTTACCATTAAAATTGACGGCACGGATGTAAGTCAGCAGCATTCTTCCATCCACCGGGTCCATTTTGTCGCAAACGCCCATTGAACCGGGACAGAGGTCGATGTGCATGCTGTGAAGAGCGTGGGCCATTGCATACACCGCGTCGATCACAAACTGCACCTTGCCTTCCTGTTCGTACGCCGAATCCCTGGCGATTCGTTCCTCTCCTGAAAGCAAGACGACAGGAATTGAAAAGGCTTTGCTGAGGGAATAATCCATTTAGCTGTACTTTACACGTCTTAAAAGCATAAGAATGTGTGATCGTTCAAGCACTACTGCGATTATGGGAGTAATTTGTCTGAAATTATTTCCTCGCCTGTGCATTTCCTCAGCCCGCCGTCGCCTCTGATTCCAGGCCGTGTCAGCTTGCATTTGAAGTCGTCCTCCCAGAATTCAGCAAACCAGATGTTCCTCCTGTTGTTTTCAAGGGATCTTGTGGTAAAGTACTGGTCAAAGCCTGAGAAACAGGTTAAAGGGAGAGTTTACTCAAAGAAGAAAATCTGTGGTTGATTTACTCACCTTACTTAAGGCGTAGTCTTCAGCAAATCATTAAAAAGGATTTTAGCTAAAAAGCATAACCCCTGAGGATTCTTAAAATGCAAATCAGCACTTTGAAAGTCATAAAAACAAATACAGGAAAGTTTCAGCATCAATTTCGCAATGTGTGTATCTGCAATAGTCAAATTGCAGGATCTGCAGTGTTGAGTTGGCATAGTTAAAACCCAGGCTCATTCTGATTATGTACCCCTATATACATTTCTGGAGAGCGCCAAATACGTCCCAGGAGCTTTGTTGTTTTGCAGTTTTTATTTTCGCGAATCCACCAGAGGCTGCTGAGTATGCTTTTTGAGATCTCAAATATCTCTTTAGGAAATTTATTATCCTCCCTCCCTGTTAAATTTGGTTTAATGAGTGTCCTGAAACACACCCCCTCTCCTGCTTTCACTTCTCATTCTAATGGAGGGAGCAATTCGTTTGTGAATGAATCTCCGTTATGACTGACTCGTTCACTTAGCCGACAATAATACAAGTTTCTATCACAGCAGCATCTTGTTGTCATAATTTCATTTACATTGTTTGCTGATTTTATTCAACAAAACTAGCATAAGCCTCGTATTTAGTGTGAGTTGGTGTTACTTTGCCTTATGGTCAGGGCAGTAAGAGACTGTATTATCATCAATACTTGTTTAGAACAAAAGTTTGTAACATACAAAACCGTAAAAAATAAAATCTTACCTATGAAATGTTCTGAATTATCTTTGTTTGCTCGTTACTACACCTATACACAGTGCTAAAGTCCAGCATCTTCACATTGGCTTTAATCTTGACTAGTGAAGCTGAATGACATTTGTCCTGGGAGCACTGGCGGCGCTATTGACGCATGCTCAGGGTCCGTATATCTAGTATATATATCTATGTCGGGCTAACTGGACAAACTGGTAACAGTGGGAAAGCCGTACACATGCAGGTAAATGGTCAGCTGGTTAGCGAGAAAAGGAACAGTGTCATACCACTCAGTAGAGTTCGTTTTAAAGATGAAATGTGACCATAAGTAGCTCTGGCTACATAATTCGCAATCTCCAGAAACATATATAGGGCTACATGTTCAGAATGAGCCTATGTTGCAATGTTAATCAGCACAAAAGTTAAAAATACATGCCAGGCATTTCAGGATAGTTTAAAGCATTCGGGCACAATAAAGTAAATTTGTAACTTTAAAGAATAATCATTTTACTGAATTATTTATACAATGAAGACTACACAGAATAAATAATTTTCAATTTCTGTACCTGAATACTGTTTTGACTCTCTGCAAAACCATAAAGCACTATTTGTTTGACTCTTTTTCTTTACTCTATTGTATTATTTTTCCTTACAAAATCAACCCAATTCATCCAAATTAAGATTTTCTTTCCAAATAGAGCTATTCAAGCCATCCGGTGAAATTTTATTCATATCGCAATTTATATCGCAGAGAAACAAAATATTGCAATGCCAGATTTTTCCAATATCGTGCAGCCCTAGCATGTAGCTCATTATGACAATATTTGCAGCTTGAATATTTTCTTATCTGCATATATTGTGTGTATTTGTTTTGTAACTAATAATCAGTTTCTCCAGTTTTTATATTTGTCTACAGCAGATGAAGAAAGACAAGATTTATTCTTGTTCTTTTATTGTGTAGTCATTTGGCTTTCTCTGGGTGTTTTTGTAAAGTCTGCTTTGTTGTTTTGGCCTTGCCTCCTCCTGAAGCCTGTAGCTTACACTTATTTTTACCTTTATAAATAGACTGAGAACTGCAGTGCACATTCTTGAACCAATCTCAAAAAATATTTCCCATCATAAGAAAGCTTTTATGCAATTCATTCATTCATTCATTTTTTTTGGCTTAGTCCTTTTATTCATCAGGGGTCGCCACAGCGGAATGAACCGCCAACTTATCCACCAGATCTGATACCCTTCCAGCTGCAACCCAGTACTGGGAAACATCCATACACATTACACACTCATTCACACAAATACACTACTCAACTTAACTTGACTTGACTTGATTAAACAAACTGAGGTAGATTCTCTCAACAAATAATAGTTTTTTTTTTTTAGAGATGAACAACCTTTCACATACATGAAACTTTTTCATTAAACAACAGGTTCTTTATAGGTAAAAATACTTTAGATTATGAAAATGTTCTTTAGATTAAGACAACATGTTCTTTAAAAAACTATTCACTAAATGGTTCTGTAAGTAGGATATGTTCCTGGATTAACATCTATGTTGATTCCTGGAACAACATTCCAATCAGCCATTCAGAATTAAGGAATACGTTTACTGTTCATGTTAAGTTTAGGCTTACGGTTAGGTTCATGCACTTTTAAACAAATGTTAACCTCTAATATTGGGAATAATTTACAGTTATGGTTGGGTTTAGGGGTAGGGAATAGATATGCATTACATTTTTAAACAAAAATGATGTTTCACGATCAACGCAGATGTTAATCTAAGATTGCATCGTACTAGGCAAAATCATGACGTGCTTCTTTTGAAACCATTATTTGTTCAGGGTTTAATTCTAACTGTTCAACAATTCAAAAAAACTTAGTTATTGTACTGAATTAAATTGACTTAAGCTGAATGATGGCGCTATTCACCTCTCTAGAGCTGCTTGTAGTGAAATTATATTTGATTCATAATTACTGAACTTAACAACACTGACTAAACTGAGATGAATAATGAGACTATGTAAAGCCATCTATCTGCTTTACAGATAAAACTGAATTGATCTCTAAATGCATTTACTCTATATAAAAGTATTTTTGACAGTCTGCATTGCATATTATGTGATATAATACCAAATACCACATTTTTTACTTGATGGAATTTCTTCTTCATTTTGAGACCTTGATTAATTACACTAGCATGTGCCATTAGTTCATACCTTCAATAGATGCCCGTTTGGGTAGGATGGTAACTGCACCTTCAGCGACGTCCTCTTGGTTCAGAATTGGTGAGCTTTTTGCACCCCAGCTGTCAGATCCCACAAACAAAAAGTGACCAGTAAGATTGGCTCTTTTTGCAGCTTCTAGGACACGCCTGCAACAAAAACATACAAAACAATCAGATAAGAAAAAATAGGATTCATAATATTTATGTTTTTTGGGTTACTGCTAATTTCATAATTAAATTATTTTTATAAGTTCAAGACAACCTGGAGTACTTTTTTTTTTTTAATTTTTTACAGATTTGTGTGTGTTAAGCATCAGTTAAGACAACATTAGCACCTGTCAGATTTAATTGTGGGGAAAACTGGATAATTTTAAACTTTTGTCAGCTAATTTCATCTTCTGGGTTTAAAATAATTTTGGGGGCGGAATCAAAAATCGGTGATGTAGCGCTCATCTGCTAGTTGAGTGATGATGATCCATCGGTTTCTCATTATTACTCATAGCAGAGTTTCTTATACTATGAGAAGACCCTGCTTCTTAATTATTCATGAGAGCACATGCTTTCCGAAGGCAAGGCAGACCTGCCAAGCTGTGAGACCCAATGACTGGGTGAGACCGCGTCCGTGCATGGCACTCAGTATTTAGCCGTTCATGAAGGGTCGTATGCATTTGTTTCCATGATTCACGGGGTTTGTTACATGTTTTTCCACGCGATTCTGTCAGGGCCGATACAGCAAAGCTGTTGGTTTGCAGCAAGCATTTTTGTCGAGAGAGCTGTATGAGAATTATAGAATGGCGAACTTTGTCTTTTATCAGTTGAGTTCGTTACCATTCAGACACATCGCCTATCTGTGCTGCCATGTTCGCCCATGTTTAAATTCCTCCAGATTACCGGCAGGACTAATGGTTGGATAGATAGGATAAGAGACCTGCTGCACTGCTATCCACTGTGTCTGCATTCAGACCCGGTGATTGAGGAGAAGCCCTCTCCATTTAAAGTGTTTATATAAACATGATCTTTATTTTTGATAACAAATTGTGGTTATTTGTATATGAAATTCCGAATAACAAATTTAGCAGGGCATTCAATTACTGTTTATTTCTTTGCATTTTAACTTTGCAAATTATAAAATCATGCGTCTCCTCACAGTTTGTGTCTCATTTTGTGAGCTAACTGACAACAGTTGTTTGCTCCCCTCTTTTTACCCTGCTCTGCTGGCCACGCCCACTCCTTACTCTGCTCGCAGCGGCATTATGATGCATTTTTTTTTTACAAAATTCTAAGGTAGATTTGAACCAAAAGAGGGGGGTATCATGGCCCTTTAAACATTGCCAATATCCTTCAAACCACTATGTTTTACTCATTTGTCAGTCAGCAAAAAAGGTAATAAATGAAAATATATTTAAAAAAATAAGTACAGTAATTTATTTGTAATGGATTTTACTAAGTTCAGGTCAGGAAAAAAAAATTGCCATAAAAGTGGACACTTTACTTCTATTTAACACGTTTTCAATCTATAGAAAATAGTTTAATTTGACTCTAAATGAGACATCTAGCCCTTGACCCATCTATGCATGAAATTAATTTCATCTTACATTATGAAATGCAAATTAAACTGGATGAAAACTCATTCTGTAAAACATTAAACTTCTTCTAACACTCCTGAAGTTCCCATCGTAGGGTGACTGATCTGTTCTCTAACATTTATCCAAGGCCACGGCTCCCGCTTCAGAATTACTACTAAAAGACAACTCACTTGATGTCATCTTCATTAGCGAAAATAATAACCCCTCTGGCATTGGATGTCTCCATTAGCCTTTTGATGATCTTGTCAAACTCTCCTGGTCTCGGCTCCCGAGGAATTTTAATGGCCTGTGCAATGCAAAGACCTCCTAAATAAAATAAAAAATAAACAGAATAATGATTACAGTGTTTTTTAACTGAATGTAACACTCAGTTCAGTCTATAGCATGCCTGTCATTACATCTAGGTGACTAATAACTTGTTTACACACAGAAAATCTCCCAAATCCCCTGATTATTATCCTCTTTCCTCATCAAATACAACACCAGATGTGTTAAATCCTTGGATAGACGGTGATGAGTTCCACTTTGGTTATGGAAAACCAGACTATGGATAATCTAGGTAAATTGAGCTGCAACTAGAAAGCATTTGTTTTACCTGCTTCCCTAGATATCTGGATGAAAGCGTCTACACCACTCTCTCCATAGTTGCCCTCTGATGCCAGAGTGGAAACATAATTCCACCCCATGGCTTTGACGATGTCCACCATGGCTTGAGCCTGGAAGGAATCTGGTGGCACGACTCGGGAGAAAAAGTCATAGCGGTTGTTGTCACTAAGCTCAGGTGCTGTCGAAGCATAACTGATCTGAGGAATCTGAAAAATGAAAGACACAGGACACATCAGGACTCATCTGAATCCTTTTCAGGGCAAAATTGCAGAAAGAACATGATTTTACTGGCTTTTGAAAACTGCAATATTATTTTTGGGTGATGTGTTTCAGAAGAACCCTGGTTATAGTTGAAATCATTCTGGTTGTAATGTCTGTGTTGTTCATTTAGTATACATCTTGTAAATAATAAACATCTTGTATATCACCTCACCCTACCGCCCTCTCATCCGCTATTTTGCACTACTGTTTATCGTCTCCAGTTATTTCTACTGTAACTTGTTGTTTAAGTGCAAAGAGAAAAACCTATAATTTCCTCAATTTAGAGGTCACTGCTTAGTCCTATATGAAGTTATCCTAACTATAGAGATTTCATGAGTTATGTATATTCTAAAGCACAGTATAAAAAACTTTATTGAGATATTTAAAAAAGGAAACACTGATCAAAATTGGAGAACACTTTCAGATTCTCTCAGATATTGGTGTTAAAGTGGCACCTGGTGGTAATTTCCTCTCAGCTCTCAGATTTCACCTTAAATATCTTCATTTGTGTTCTGAAGATGAATGAAGACCTCGTGACAATGGAATGACATGAGGGTGAGTAATTAATAACAGAATTTTCATTTGTGGGTGAAGTAAGACTTTAACTGCCAGATGAACTTTCCAGGTTTCACTGACTACAGTATCTAATGTAATAAGCTAAAGTGACTTAAACCCCCCAAAAACAGGTTGTTTCAGATGAAAGCCAAAGAGATGAGCCAGTATGAAGCTGGTCAATCCAAATCTGTGGATTTCAAAAACATTCCATCTTTACACCTCATTCAAGTCACAGAGAGAGACTGATCATCCACGAGATGACAAATGCACAAGAGGACAGGATAATGTGAAGAATCTGAATGGGCAATCAGTTCAACACTCAGGCCCGTAGCCAGCCTGTTGAAAGGGGTGGTTCTTTTATCTCAAAAAGTGGACCTTTTTGCAGTCATTCGAGGCGATTTTTCTATTTTCTTTTTAATTATGAGGTTCAAACAATGCATTTTAGTGACATTTTAAGCACTATTTTTGCTGGATGTTTGTCCTGTCTTATTTGCACTAAATGTTGCACAAACCGCACTTTGCACTCTTATTCATACTCTTATTCATAGTCTTATTATTTATTTATTATTTTATTTTAGTTTATCTTATTTTATTTTCTAGATTT
Source organism: Danio kyathit (assembly GCA_903798195.1). Classification (NCBI taxonomy): domain Eukaryota; kingdom Metazoa; phylum Chordata; class Actinopteri; order Cypriniformes; family Danionidae; genus Danio; species Danio kyathit. The sequence continues at coordinate 29,393,543 of LR812529.1, read as the reverse complement.
TTTTATAGTAGTGCACAGTCCTGTGTTATGTTGTCAGTTTATGTTGTTTGATGTAGCACCTTGGTCCTGGAGGAACATTGTTTCGTTTCACTGTATACGGCACTGTATTTTGTTAAAATGACAATAAAAGCCAATTTTCCTACAAGTGCTTACCATAATATTTTACCATGAAGTGTTTATTTACAAATGTGCATTTAAACTGTACGTTATTAATATATAAATAATGTAATGGCGGCACGGTGGCTCAGTGGTTAGCACTGTCGCCTCACAGCAAGGTCGCTAATTCAAGTCCGGGCTGGGCCAGTTGGTGTTTCTGTATGGAGATTGCAGGTTATCCCCATGTTGGTTTGGGTTTCTGGGTACTCCGATTTCCCCCACAGTCCAATTACATGCGCTGTAGGTGAATTGAATGAACTGAATTGGCCGTAGTGTATGAGTGAGTATGTGAATGTGTGACTGTGAGAGTGTATGGGTGTTTCTCAGTATTGGGTTGCGGCTGGAAGGGCATCCACTGTGTAAAACATATGCTGGAATAGTTGGCGGTTCATTCCGCTGTGGTGACCGCTGATAAATAAGGGACTAAGCTGAAGGAAAATGAATGAATAAATGGAATAATGTAATGAGATTGGAATTTTAAATAAACAATTTTGAAAAATAAGCTATTTTATTATCATCCATCTTTTGAAAAAACAAACAAATACAATTAGAAATCTGTTAATACTTATTTTAAATGAAAAGCTGTAGCCTATAGGCAAGTAACAAACTGGCCAGCACATTTCTTCAGTCATAATTTGTCAATTTGAATAATTATAATTTTAATTTGTCTTAAAGCCTTTTTCTATCGGTTATTGTCACAATTTATGAAGTTATGAATTTATGTTTATATGGGGCCAAATTCTGGACTTTGTCAGTAGGGGGGTGGGTCTTTTGAACCAACCGAACCCCCCCCCCCCCCCCCCCCCCCCCCTGGCTATGGGCCTGACACTGCAGCTGGAATTTATTATCAGAGGCGTCCTGTGCAGTACTATAGTGATGGACTAGACACTTTTCTGCAAACACTCTGTTATAAGGCCTCAATATTAGCTATTAAAAAAACGCTAAACTAACTTGTAATGGCATCTATATATTGTTGCTCTATATATTCTGGCATCTATATGTTAAGTTGTTTGGATAAACGTGTCTGCTAAATGAATAAGCTGAAATGTCTTGTGAGAGTCTAGTGATGTCCTGTAAGTGATCACAGATGTGCTGAAGTCAATTTCAAAGGAAGGGCCTCTACTACTCATTTCTGACAGTCCTGAAATTGAAGTTGTACTCCTTCTTTCCACAAAATAACGGGTTTTTGTTGAAGCTCCTTGGTTATTTAGTACAATATGTGTTAAGTAGAAAAGTTAAGTTCATAGACAAACTTTATGGTGACTTGAGAAAGCCTCGTCTGAAAGTTTGAAATAGTTTTAAAGTTCAAATAATTGAAGTATTTTTTAAAAGTTTGAAACAGTCGGCATAGATATATAAGTACATTTATGTTAGCATGTTTCTAGTATGGATTGGCATGTTTCTTGCTAGGTGGTTGATAGGGTGTTCTGGGTGGTTGCCAAGGTGTTAATAAGTGGTTGCTTGGGTATTCTGAGTGGTTGCTAAGGCATTGCTAGGGTTGCTGAAGCATTGCTAGGGTGTTCCAGGTAGTTGTTAAAGTGTTTCTAGGTGATTGCTAGAGTATTCTGAGTGGTTGCTAAGTCGTTGCTATGCGGTTGCCAGGGTGTTATGAGTAGTTGCTAAGGTGTTGCTAGGTGTTTGCTAGGGTGTTCCAGGTGGTTACTAAGGGGTTGCAAGGTGGTTGCTAGGGTGTTCTGAGTGGTTGCTAAGGCATTGATATGCAGTTGCTAAGGTGTTCTAAGTGGTTGCCGGATAGTTGCTAAGGTGTTGCTAGGCAGTTGCTAAGGTGTTCTAGGTCATTACTAAGGTGTTGCTAGGTGATTGCTAGGGTGTTCTAAGTGGTTGCTAGGCGGTTGCTATGGTGTTCTGAGTGGTTGTTAGGCATTGCTAGGTAGTTGCTATGGTGGTTGATAGGGTGTTTTGAGTGGTTGCTAAGGCATTGCTAGGCTGTTGCTAAGGTGTTCTGAATGGTTTCTAGGTGGTTGCGAAGACATTGCTAGGGTGTTCTGAGTGGTTACTAAGGCGTTGCTAGGGTGTTCTAGGTGGTTGCTAAGGCATTGCTAGGCGATTGCTAAGGTGTTCTGAGTGGTGGCTATGGTGTTCTAGGGGTTACTAAGGTGTTGCTAGGGTGTTCTAGGTGGTTGCTAAGGCGTTGCTAGGCGGTTGCTAATGTGTTCTGAGTGGTTGCTAAGGTGTTCTAGGTGGTTACTAAGGTGTTGCTAGGTAGAGTGGGGCTAGTAAGTTGAAAGGTCATCAGTGATTGGCAGATTGGTAGTCTGTGTTGAATGAGCCCAAACTTAAGTCTGTGGCTGCGTCCGAAATCGCATACTTCCATACTTTATAGTACGCTAAAATCAGTATGCAAGCCGAGTAGTATGTTTGAATTCTTAGAATTTGAAGATCAGTATGCGAGAAGTACCAGGATGACTTACTATTTCCGGCGAGATTCTGAAGTGTGCATCCCATGCATGCTGCGCTATCCCATGATGCCCCATGAAAGAATTCATGAATAGGAGTGATGCGATGCAAGTCACGCGGGTGGGTCACGTGACCATGACAAAATGGTGGATGAAGTACGTCCAAGTCCCATTCATACTGCTCACAGTCGTACTGTATAAAGCGTACTTTTCTAACGACTGAGTAGTACATTTAAATTCAAATGCAGTACCTACTGAGTAGTAGGCGGTTTCGAACACAGACTGTATGACAGTCTGGCGCAAAGTTATGAGATCACAAAGTTTGGTCCAATGTTAAGTCAACGGGACTTTTCCAGATTTTCCGGGACAGAAAACCGTAAGTCGGATCAGTTGGCAAAGATATAGCAACTTAATTCAGTGTAGTTTGGAGGTTTGGAGTTAGTTTGGTGGTTGTAGTATGAACGGTCTAGGAGGAGATGCGTTCTTAAATTCAATTCAATTCACATTTATTTGTATAGCACTTTTACAATGTAGATTGTGTCAAAGCAGCTTCACATAGAAGATTATAGTAAATTGAAACAGTTTCAGTCCAGCTTTCAGTGTTTAAGTAAAAAAATACTTAAAATCTTCTTCTTCTTAAAATAGTCTAAGAAGAAGAAGAAGACGAAAGAATAATAAGTTTATGTAGTATAACAGTATGTTGGGTTTCTCAAGCCACCATAATAAAATAATTAAGACTTTATTTACTTAAAAATTCAAAAGTTCATAAATTGTTTTGTTATTGTGAGCACCACAGTGCTTTTTTATTTACTGAACTATAAGGATAAAAGGAATAAACGGAATATCACACTCATAAAAGGAATGTCACACTCATTCATTCGTTCATTTTCCTTCCCCTTAGTCCCTTATTATCACCACAGCAGAATGAATTGCCAACTATTCCGGCATATGTTTTACGCAACGGATGCCCTTCCAGCTCCAACCCAATACTGGGAAACACATTTACACTCACGCATTTACACACACACTCATACACTATGGCCAATTTTAGTTTATTCAATTCACCTATAGCGCATGTCTTTGGACTGTGGGGGAAACCAGAGCACCCAGAGGAAACACACGCCAACATGGGGAGAACATGCAAACTCCACACAGAAATACTGTCACACTCATGTGATAAATATATATATATATATATATATATATATATATATATATATATCTTAAAGATTATCATAACAAGAGCCCTTTTGCTTTGTAATACTGCTTAGCCACTTTTGCTACAGCACATAAAAATCCTGGGCAAATACAGATGGCACGAGCTACCACTGTAAAAGCATTTGTTTGTATAAAAAAAAGGATGAGAAGATTAATTTACTGTTGTGCTAGTTTCTTAATGACGCGGTTGATGTCACTGGGCTAGGCTTTGCGTCTACTAATGTCTGCCTGGCCCGTGTGGCTTAATGAGAGGTTTTTTAAGAAGCGGAGCTCGCGGACAGTGAGGAAAAGGTGGATGCTGACCGGAGAAGGAGAGAAAAGGGAGAGGACCATTTGACAGATTATCTAGAAGGATTAGAGGGGTTTTAGTCAAATTACGTTAAGCACAGAGGGAGAGAGACAGATCAAGAGACAAGGTTGCCATTTCTCAGCCATAAGCCATACAATATATTTAATTCTACTAGCTCACTTGCTACGGCAGATTTAACTGCTCCTCCCCCATCATGTAACATATATATTGCAGTCTGTTGCACTGCTGGTGACGCCGTTCAGGCACTTGTTACATCTTGCATGAGAATCCAAAGTACTCCAAGTTTCCAGTGCGTGATTTAATTTGTAACCCTAATGCAAGTATATATAGGAAAACGTGGATTTAGGAGGAAGATTTAGTCTCGGATACTAATTTGATGCTATGCACCATAAGCATGACAGCCTTCAAGCCTTTCTGCACATGAGTCATGTCAACATTAACAGCAGTCACATGCAAACACCCGATTTGACTACTGAAAATGTTGAACCCAGATAGTCAGGATGATGAATTTGTATTTATGATTTAAAAAGCTACTGTAGTTTTGATGAAGGATATACTCATTCATTTATATTCATTCATTTTCCTTCGGCTTAGTTTCTTATTTATCAGGGGTTGCCACAGCGGAATGAACCACCAACTATTCCGGCATATGTTTTACGCAGTGGATGTCCTTCCAGTTGCAACCCAGTACTGGGAAACACCCATACACTCTCACATTAACACACACACTCATACACTACAGTCAATTTACTTCATTTGCATGTATTTGGACTGTAGGGGAAAACTTGGCATCCGGAGGAAAGAACTCAAACACTGGGCGAGCATGCAAACTCTACACAGAAATGCCAACTGCCCCAGCCGGGACTCAAAACAGCAACCATCTAGCTTTAAGGTGACAGTGCTAACCGCTGAGCCACCATGCTGCCTATGACTTAAAGGGGTGGTCCAGAGTGTATTTTAAAGGCTTGGTTTGTGTTTATAAGATGCAAAGCAATGTGTGCTCATGCTTCATTTGTAGAAAATCACGTTATTTTTTCATATATCTTACTTTGATTATATACAGCTACACAGCTAACATGAAAATGTTTCCTAGTTCCTCTGAAAGGCCCGCCCTCAAGAGGCTCTAATTGGTCAGCTAACATATTGTGCTGGGATTAACAGACCGGCCCAGAAATTGAAAAGGATGAACCTCATGCCTGCTCTCTAAAATAAAATCTGACAAGTGTCTGTAACGAGTGAAAATAGGGTGTGGCTGCTTTAAGAGAATCGCCATTTTGTGTGTGTGTGTGTGTGTGTGTGTGTGTGTGTGTGTGTGTGTGTGTGTGTGTGTGTGTGTGTGTGTGTGTGTGTGTGTGTGTGTGTGTGTGTGTGTGTGTGTGTGTGTGTGTGTGTGTGTGTGTGTGAACAGTCTGTACGCACGTAACACGAGAACTGCATGTGTGCGGGACCGATGTTTGTTCTTCTTTATCTCTGATGCTCGAATTAAGTTATTTTTCTGTAATATACAGTGATGCTTTTGACGGGAGAATAAAGCACAAGATGTGGAATACGTCCCGTGTGAGCTTTGATTGATTATTCTGCTGCAACATGAGTAAGCATGTGTAAGTAATATGAAACATTCACATATGTTTTGCAATTTTATTATCTGAGATGTAGAACACAGGGAAAGCGGCCGCATAGAGGGACACTGCAGCATTGCTGAAGAGTGTGGGTGTTTACAGCGGTTTGACTGATAAATTGTTAGCGGTGCTAAACAGCATTTCCCATTGTTTACATTCTTGTTTATGTCCTCGTTACAACATACCATTAACGCTAGAACTGTGCATGTCATTGATCAATTTTAACAAATAAAAATGCTTACAGGTTGTGGCTCACAATCCACAGCTTCTGTTTGTTAGAGCTGCTCCTTTAAGGAGTTTTAGCTGAAGCCAGCGCTGAACTGGGAGAGATTCTGGAAGCTGTCCTTTGTCAAATACTAGCTATATATTTTTCATAATTCTCTGGAACATAATTCAAATTAAACTGTAAGCACTTCTCTCTTTATGTCATGTCCTTTGGAAGACCAAATACAGAAACAGAAGCTCTATAGAAATAGCAGCGTTTGGACGGCATTTTAGCTTTCTCTGCTGTAATATTACAGCGCCTCTGGCAACGCCCCTTCGCTGCGCAGAGTGTGTGCCCGTGGTGAATGCATGTAACCGGAAATTATTGTGATCTCATTAGCCCGGATGTATTTTTTTGTAGTGCCCAAAGTTCGTTCGCTGTAGGCTTGCTAAGCTAACTCTGTAAAAGCCAATGTCTCCCTTTGCATTGAACTTTGAGCGTATTACGTTCAGAGATGTTGTTTATGTTCACACAGCTACATTACACATCAACTACTGTAAAGTTTAAAATATGATATCGCAGTGGACCACCCCTTTAAAATATGTCATGCACATACCTGTCAACTAGGGTTGGGTCGATAGACGATGCCATCGTCCATCGCCAATGGCCGATAGACATCACGATGCTGAGCCGGCATCGCGATCCATTGCCCCGCTCCCGTCGCAAACCCGCTCGTGAAAAATACACACTCAGGCCCCGTTTACACTCATACAGCTTAGTATTAAAATGGCATTTTAGAACAAAAATTACCCACGTCCACACTGGCGTTTCATCTAGCATTTCTGAACAGCCCTCCGTCCACTGAAAACGCACATCACGTGACCACACACACACAGCCACACACACACACTGTCATGCGCTCGTCTGAGCTCCAGAGAACAGTGTACACTATTTATCAAGGATAATAGTGGATCGCGTCTCACTATAGTTGTTAAACGTGATATTTAGTTAATCTTCTCTCTATCCAGGGCTTAATTTGTGCCGGATCCAGATCCGGCACCTCATTTTACCGATCTCCCTCCTCAAACGCCCTCCTCCCCTGTCCACTGTTCATTTTCACTTTGTTCCGCGACTCTCCAACCCTCTTCACTTTTGTCCACGACACCTCAGTGCAGCTCACTTTTGTCCACGAGCAACCCCCGCGCCGCTAACTTTCGTCCACGACACCCCTCCACCATCCACCGCACCAAACAAATGACTGACATAGATCACTCTGCCTACTCATGCCAGAGTCCCGCGGAAAAAGTGATTGACAGGTGGTAATTTGTGTGTAACATATCTTTATTTATTTATGATTTGGTTATGAGTAAAACAAAGAGCAGGTAGTTGAAACGGTAGGCTACAAATATTTAATTCGTTATGAATTAATTAATTATTCATAAATAATTAATTCACCTCCGCCTATGAAGACGATTCCATCGTCCATCGCGATGTTTCACATTAGACATTGTACGATGCTAAATTGGTCAACATCGCCCAACCCTACTGTCAACCCTCCAGTTTTTTCAGGGATTCTCCTGTATTTAACAATTCTTTCCCGCTATCCTCCTGTAAAGATATTTTCACAAATTTTTCCCATATTTGTAATCTTTCTATGAAAGCTGGCAATAAACATTAAAGAATGCGATCCTCCCTATTTGCAACCCATACCGCCGAACCACCAGGGGACGGCTCTTGCTCTTAGATGTGAATCTGTTCTGTACTTTCACTCTATTTAAGCATGAGAACACTTTGAAATAAATACAAAAACCGGCGGGATTCCCTTCCTTTCCATTACAGGTGCCGTTGCCCCTCCTATCCTCAAAACAGTCAGTTCATGTTGCAGTGTGTGACTGTCAGGCGCTCTCCATAGTGATAAACAGACGCTGTTTCCCAAACAGATTTTGTACACTCGATTTGAAGCAGAGTGAAAGTGGACACTCTGGGGTTTGGGTGCGTGTTTGAACAGACACATACACAAAATAATAATAATAATAATAATAATAATAATAATAATAATAATAATAATAATAATAATAATATCTAAACATGTCGATCTTGGTGGGTTTTCTTTTAAACACAAATTTGCTCTTAAATGAGCATAAACAGTTACTGTACGTTCACATCGAAAGTGGCGAGAGCTTCAAAGTAGTCGGAAGTCATTCATTTTTAAGTGGCGAGGAGTCTTTGCCGGTGTGGGCATCGAAGAGAGTTGAAATCAAGTCAACTTTATGGTAATGAGCTACGATGCGGTTGGGTGGCAAGCAATCGGAATGTAGAAGTCCACCGCTTGAGAGGATTCCAGAGAACACAGTCCTGTGAACTTTGGTTCCGAACACAGTTGTTCCCAAGGGTTTGATTATTGCTGTCACCGGATTTCCAATTATTTACAATGTTTTCTTACAGGGACATACATTAAAAAAGTTGCTGGCGAGTTACTGATGTGCATTAATGTTATATATTTTTTTCTTTAAAAAAGCGAGAATCTCATGCGACAATACAAAACAGGATTGCTGCTTCAGAATATTTCAGACATATGGACACATTGGATAATTAAGTTGAGTAAAGCCACACCACATGCAATTTGATATTCCATTGTTAATTGAATATGATAAAAAGTGTGCAACATTTTCACGCTAAAAAGCAGGTTTTATGTGGAAATGTAACTGATATGATATGCTGCAACAGCCCCTTTAAATATGAGATCAATGTAGCAAATTTTGACGCTCTTGTCGCCAGAGCTTAAGGCAGACAGCGTTGTTGCCAGGGCGGCCAGAGGGACCTTTGACGCTCTCACTGCCTTCGGTGTGAACGCACAGTTAGAAAAGCAATCAAATGCTTTCATTATAGATCTGTGCACTTTTAAAGTGACACCTCTGTAATTTAATGTAATTAAACGGAAAATTAAAATGAGAGATTCATTCGCTGATCTTTAATCAGAATGTTTAAATTATACAGCGAAGAAAGGGTTAATGAGATTGTATTTCTTAATACAATTTCTTTATAATAGCTATTAATTTTAATAGGCTAAACTGTTTAAATATTTACTGCTTTTTCTAATGTATGCTGTTTATTCTATCCTTTGTAAATAATAGTAATAATAAAAAACATATTACTGACCGTTTTCTTTTTTGGGGGTGGGGTTGGTCTCTTATTTTCATATTCCAATGTTGACAGATATGCATTCCTTTTATAAGCAAGAATGATTGTTTGCTGAAGGAAATCTCTAAATATTCTTTTAAAAAGTGACAATTTAACAAAGTAAACTCTAGTCAAGGAAAATATAAGGATCTGATTTAAAAATGTTTCATGCATTTTACTATACAATGACTAGACATGCACTGATATAACGGCCAATGAACGTAAAATAAAAGCAATAAGCATCAGTTGATTATCCTACCAATCAAACATGAGTGGAAAATATGGATTGAATTCAAATTGTGTATAAAGAAAATGTATCATGTGTGAAATTATTGGTGAACTGGGCTGGCAATGATGACAAAACTGCAGTTTGTAAGCTCTTTACTGTTAAAGGTTCACAAGATCAGGTTTAAAAGGTTTAAAAGATAGAACCACAAAACTATCGCATCGACATTGGAATCGGCACATACCAGTGAATAATTGGCTCTCACTCTTATATCTTTCTTTTCTTTTTCATTCTTTTAAAACCTGTTTTAACACATTTTAATCTGTTTTAAATCACTTTAATTATTTGTTTTTATTTTCTTATACTTCTCTCTTTTATTCCTGTTTACATAAAGCACTTTGAATTACCACTGTGTATGAAATGTGCTATATAAATAAACTTGCCTTGCCTTGTCTTCTCAGCATCAATTGAAAAACTTATTATTGGTGCATCTCTAATAAAGACATTTTCTTTAAAAGGCCTATAAGTGTATCTTTACTGCAAATGTGTGAACAGCTTGTAAAACAAATTCTTCCTGACTTAATAATTTTATTAATAATTGTCAAAATATAATGATCTCTCTTCAAACATCCACACAGTCTTTATTCTTAAGTTATCATGATTCCCATATGTTTATTAAAGCTCTGACTATCACAGCTGTATGTTAAAATCTGCATTTGACCCAGAGAGATCAGCCATCATGTATGGTTATGAAACGGCTTCAGGCTTTAGTCTTTTGAACCAACATTATTCTTTCTGTTACAAACATTCAAATTGTCAGAGAATAGTTGTAATATAAACATTCATGCCTATTGTCTGTGGTATATCAAAACCAATTACACTGTTACACCAATGGGTGCACAAGCAATAAGATACACTAAAAAAAAGTGTAAAAGTGTGTAAAAGTGTGATTTAAAGGTGTCATAGAATGGAAATCTGGATATAGCTGAATAATAAGAGTTCAGTTCATAGAAATGACGTACAGTAAGCCTCAAACACCACTGTTTCCTCCTTCTGATTTTCCTTTATTTTAAGTTACTCTTTTATCATACTTTCTACTTAAGTCAGACTCTTATTTTGCAAATGAGACAGGTTTTAAATGTGCCACAGAAAGCATTGATACATTATGTTAAATTGTTCTGATATCTAAATAGTAAGTAGTGAAGTACAAATCACCTATTCTGATGATCCACACAGGATTTTTAATATGCATGTGTTTGATTGGGCACAAAGTTTCCTAGTGAGATTACAACAATGATCAATGATTCTTACTTTATTTTTAAGTTAATCTTTTAGCATACTTACCACCTACAGTTGAAGTCAGAATTATTAGCCCCCCTTTGATTTTTTTTCTTTTTAAAATATTTCCCAAATGATGTTTAACAGAGCAAGGAAATTTTGATAGAATGTCTGATAATATTTTTTCTTCTGGAGAAAGTCTTATTAGTTTTATTTCAGCTAGAAAAAAAAGCCGTTCTTAATTTTTTTAATTAAAAACAAATAATTCTGACTTCAACTGTAAGTGGGACTCTTATTTTGCAAATGAGACAGGCTATAAATGTGCCATAGAAAGCATTGATACAATATATTAAATTGTTCTCTGATATCTAAATAGAAGTACAAAACACCCATTCTGATGATCCATCATTAATATGTTTTCGTTTGATTGGGCACAAAGTTTCCTAATCAATGAGATTACAACATTGATCAATGAATTTTCCATTATTTTAAGTTAATCTTTTATCATACTTACTACCTAAGTGAGACTCTTATTTTGCAAATGATATATGGTTCCTTTTGCATCGATGTTGTAATGTAATTAAAATATAATCAGTTACATAGACTTTGGCGTCGGCGCCAGTGGTTTAGTGGTGAGTGCGTTGACACATGCACTCCAGTGCTCACGGCGACCCGAGTTCGATTCCGCCTCGCAATCCTATGTCGATCCTTCCCCTCTCTCTGCTCCCCATTTTTTCCTGTCAATACTCTCTACTGTCCTATCGAATTAAGGTGAAAACCCCGAAAAAATAATTATTAAAAAAAAATAGACTTTGGCATTCATTTAGTTGCTCAAGCATAAGACGGGATAAAATGCCGTTTACTTGCACGCGTCCGTCAGGATTAGCAGGCTAGCGACGAAGGTAAAATAAATGTTCATATTTTAAAGAGATGGTGGGGAAAAATGGAATTTAACGCAGTGCTTCTTGTACATTTTGAGACCCACTTTATGTCGAATATTACTCAGCCAGTGGAGATTGCTGATTTCTGAATAAAATAGACCTTAAACGTGCCGATTTTGTAATGGCATACAGTTCAACGAAAGAGCTTGACCCAGGTTACTGACAAATTAAAAGTCCTTCCGCATACTTCTGCATATACCCTATTAAATAGTTCTCTGATATCCAAATAGAAAGTATATGGCTTAGGTAAGCTCACAAATTCTCCATAAATGATTTTTCGGTTTCATTTCAACCTGAATTGGTGCTAAATCGCCCAAAGGCGGTACATTTCACAATACACACATTAAACAAAAAGAATACATTTAAACAGACATTATGGCTCTTCGGTGTGGCATTGAATAAATTTGTAATAAATATATCCCACATTCTGCGTTCTGTAAACAGATGAGACTCCGTAGTCATGCATGGTTGCCTCCTTCACGGAACTGCTTAACATATTGCATCAATGCATTATATGGCACCTTTGAATTTAAAAAATGAACTTGCTGTGTTTGTCCATATTTGACCAAAAGTTGGGTTAAAACAACCCAGCATTTTTTAGAGTGTACTAGCTGTAGTTCATATAATGGCCACAGCTGTCACTATTAACACAAGTTTCTGATTTCTAAGCCTCTGGAAATCAACCTTTTCAGTGTCTGTGAATAACACGATTTAGAGAATGCGAGGGACAATCAAACCAAGAGCAAGAGCAGACCAGACCACCCACAAATGCTGGCTATTTGTCGCTGTCGATCTACAATTGGTGCTAAAGGCCCACAGTCATTCAGCAAAGCACAGAACAGAGGCTGTGTGAAGCTGATAACAGGCCAGCTGCATTTCTCCCAGCTCACGCTTCATTTTCCACCAGGAGTCTGAGCTGTAGAGAGCACTTTAATATAGAGCGGATCCGCTGTTAAATATTTGCTTTCCTCAGACATGAACTTGAACCAGTGTGTGAACATGAATGTTTGTTGTAAATGATTCAAGATGACACTTTGATCATTTTTATTGTTTGTTTGACCGCAGTGAATCAATTCACATGTTTCATTTGTTTATTTTCAATCATCATTCAAAATATTCATGCAGCAAAGATTGTTCTTAGTGCAGTAAGTTTATATTAGGAAATTGTGAATTTATTTTCACCTTTCATGAAAACTAATTTTAAAAAATGTGTGATACTTTTTAAATTAAATATATAAATATATAATCTTAATTTGGCAATTTTATGACTTGAATTGCATTTCATTTCTGGCATAAAACATTTAATTGGCTGTTTGGTTGAAATTATAGTTGAATTGATAAAAAACTGTGTAAGAGAGGCAAGATGCCAGGGTATAATAGGGTAAAAATCTTAGCTAATATTTATCACCATAAGCTCTCAGTTAATTAATCACAGTACATTTGGATAACTCTTTTATATCACATTCTGAAATGTTATGGTCATATACAGTACAGCGCATGCGGAAAGTATTCATAGCGCTTCACTTTTTCCACATTTTTTATTGTTACAGCCTTATTCAAAAATGGATTAAATTCATTTATTTCCTCAAAATTCTACACACAAAACCCCATAATGACAATGTGAAAAAAGATTTTTTTTGAAATTGTTGCAAATTTATTACAAATAAAAAACCTGAAAAATCACATGTACATAAGTATTCACAGTCTTTGCTCAATACATTGTTGATGCACCTTTGGTGGCAATTACAGCCTCAAGTCTTTTTGAATATGATGCCACAATCTTGGCACACCTGTCTTTGGGTATTTTTGCCCATTCCTCTTTGCAGTACCTCTCAAGCTTTATCAGGCTGGATGGGAAGCGATGGTGTACAACCATTTTCAGGTTTTCATTCAGGATGTCCCTGTACATTGCTGCATTCATCTTTCCCTCTATCCTGACTATTCTTCCAGTTCCTGGAGCTGAAAAACATCCCCACTGCATGGTGCTGCCGTCACCATGCTTCACTGTAGGGATGGTATTAGCCTGGTGATGAGTGGTGCCTGGTTTTCTCCAAACGTAACACCTGGCATTCACTCCAAAGAGTTCAATTTTAGTCTCATCAGACCAGAGAATTTTGTTTCTTATGGTCTGAGAGTCCTTCAGATGCCTTTTGGCAAATTCCAGGTGGGGAATGACTTCCGTCTGGCCACTCTACTATACAGGCCTAATTGGTTGATTGCTGCTCAGATGGTTGTCCTTCTGTAAGGTTCTCCTCTCTCCACAGAAAAACGCTGGAGCTCAGACAGAGTGACCATCGGGTTATTGATCACCTCCCTGACTAAGGCCCTTCTCCCCCGATCACTCAGTTTAGATGGCTGGCCAGCTCTAGGAAGAGTCCTGGTGGTTCCAAACATCTTCCACTTACAGATGATGGAGGCTGATATGCTCATTGGAACTTTCAGAGCAGCAGAATTTTTTCTGTAACCTTCCCCAACCTTGTGCCTCGAGACAATCCTGTCTCAAAGGTCTACAGACAATTCCTTTGTCTTCATGCTTGGTTTGTGCTTTGACATGCACTGTCAAACCTGGGACCTTATATAGACAGGTTTATGCCTTTTCAAATCATGTCCAATCAACTGAATTTACCACAGGTGAACTCCAATTAAGCTGCTGAAACATCTCAAGAATGATCAGTGGAAACAGAATGTACCTGAGCTCAATTTAGAGCTTCATGGCAAAGACTGTGAATACTGATGTACATGTGATTTTTCAGGTTTCTTATTTGTAATAAATTTGCAACAATTTCAAAAAATCTTTTTTCACATTGTCATTATGGGGTATTGTGTGTAGAATGTTGAGGAAATAATTGAATTTATTCCATTTTGGAATAAGGCTGTAACATAAAAATTTGGAAAAAGTGAAGCACTAAGAATACTTCCCGGATGCACAAAAAAGTAAATTGTTGTTTTATTTAGTTGACAGCTAAAACAAAAGATTCTGAAATTTTGGACTTTTCTCTTTATATCAGAAAATTAAGTCAATCACTGTGATTTTAGGGGAAAACATTTATAAATGATATATGAACAAAAGCACATGAAAAAAACATTGAAAAAATATTAAATATAAATAATATAAAATAAATATAGAATGTACACCTGTGATAGGGTGATTTTGAGCCAATTTGACCAGCTAATTGTATTATGTAAAGGGCTCCAAGTTTTTTAAAGGGCTTCCGAGATTAAAAACAAGTCTTTTATGCCTGCAGAATGCATCTGTGAAGTTTCAGGTCAAAACACCCATCAGATCCTTTATTTATTATTAGGAAATAGTAGCTTTTTTTGGCGCCTGTGACTTTATATGAAAACGAGCTGGTTCTCCACGCCCACTCTTGGAACATTTTGCTTCAAAGGGTTGAATGTCAGGATAAACACAGCAAAATGACAACTCAGACATTATGAAACATCGTGTCATCGTGTCAACACCACAGCCTACCTGAGTATTGTTCCTGACCATGTCCATCTCTTTATAACCACAGTGTACCCATCTTCTGATGGCTACTTTAAGCAGGATCATGCGCCATGTCATAAAGCACGAATCATCTCAGACTGGTTTCTTGAACATGACAAGGAGTTTACTGTACTCAAATGGCCTCCACAGTCACCAGAGCTCAATCCAATAGAGCACCTTTGGGATGTGGTGGAACGGGAAATTCGCATCATGGATGTGCAGACAACAAATCAATATGGACCAAAATCTCTAAGGAATGTTTCCAGTACCTTGTTGAATCTTTGCCATGAAGGATTAAGGCAGTTCTGAAGGCAAAAGGGGGTCCATCCCTGTACTAGTAAGGTGTAATTAATAAAGTGGCTGGTGAGTTTATTTAATGATCTAAAGATATAAATAGCTGCAATATAGTAAAATAAATCTATATTTTTTTAACTAAAGCAAAATGAACCAAAATTTCAACACTGACCAACGCCTGAACAAAATGTCCACATGTGTTCCTTTAAAAACAAATTTCATAAAAAACCAATATAATAAATAAATCCAGATGTATAGATGACACCTTCTAAATGACGCAATTTTCCACTCTCCTCTTTGTCCAATATCATCAAATATGCTACAGTATAAAACGTTTTGTTTTATTCCGATTCAGGGCATTTCACTAAAAGTAATGAGTAACACAATACGATTAGGACAAAGGTACAATATCCCGAGAGAAACCTAATGGAGCTCTGACTAAGTCACTTTTATTCTGTGAAATGTTTATCTTCCCTGAAAGTGTGATGACTGAAAACTCCATCAGCTCACGAACAGCCAGACCACAAAGAACGCCAACGATTAAAACCAATAAATCCAACAAATAAATAATAATAATCAAACGTGGCAGAGGGCGGAATGAAATTGAGTACAGCTCAGGTGTAGGATTTGGGAGCCGAAGGATGATCTGAATGGATTTGAAATGAAATGATTGACGCTCTCGCAGCCCATTTCACCTTGCCGGGTTTCAGTGTTTTGAGGACAGAGGTCATGTTGAGCTCAGTTCAGAAACAATTCTCACTTCAAGGAAAATCGGATACACTTTCTCTCGGAACGCCATAAAGGAAGAATCTATATTGCTTAAGAAGCTCTTGCCGAGATGCCAGTTGAGCTGAAACACAATCCAAACCTTTTAACAGAATTAGTTCTACTTCCTGTAGCACTGGCTCTATCAGCAACGCAGCAGAAGTCTTGCAGAAACGCCATGCAAGAGCTCCACACAAGACAACACACAGCCTTACAAAGTACCAAAATAACAGCACTCACTAACAAATCAGTCTTGAGGCACGAGAGAACTGGCAAAACTATTGTTTGCTTTTCATGCACTGGTCAATTTGGAGATTTAGTTTCTCTAACATGACTTCATTCTGACTAGTGAAAATTTATATAATTCATTCATTTTCCTTCAGTTTAGTCTCTATTTCAGAGCTTGCCACAGTGGAATGAACCACCAACTATTCCAGCATATGTTTTACGCAGTGGATGCCCTTCCAGCTGCAACCAAGTACTGGGAAACACCCATACACTCTCATATTCACACACACTCACTAACAGTACGGCCAATTTTGTTTACCCAATTCACCTATAGCACGTCTTTGGACTGTGGGGGAAACCAGAGGAGGAAACCCACGAGGAGAACATGAAAACTCCACACAGAAATGACAACTGGCCCAGCTTGGACTCAAACCAGCAACCTTCCTGCCATGAGGCGACAGTGCTAACCTCTGAGCCACCGTGCCGCCCCAATTTATATAATATACAGTTCTGTACCGAAAGCTGTACCGAAGATGAATGTTTAAATGTAAACGAAGATTATTGGAGTGTTTTGCAACACAATAATGTTTCATTCATTCATTCATTTTCTTTTCAGCTTAGTCCCTTTATTAATCAGGGGTTGCCACAGCGGAATGAACCGCCAACTTATCCAGCATATGTTTTGTGCTGGCATATTGCTTGGCATATTGAAATAGATGTTTTACGCAGCGGATGCCCTTCCAGCTGCAACCCATTGTAAGGCTTGAAACTTACGCTGCTATTCTGAACCAATAATCGGAAACAGAAAGCAGTTGAAGGATGGCGTGTTTAAATCATTTATTTATCTGACTCCATTGTAATTAATCTGACTCCATTAAAGTTGTTATCATCATTGATATAGAGAAAGAATCTCAACGCCTTGAAGCAGGCAAAGTTGTTTATTAAGTTACATGTTCAAATATACAGACAGTAGATTGAAACAAACTAACATACTGTATAAAGAAATTAGCTGTAACATATGCACTGCTGAGCAACAAAGACAGTAAAACTGCCTTTGTTAGCATATGAGGCTACGCACCGGTGTGCGGGAGACGCAGAGTAAAAGCCATTCTCCCAGATCAACAGTTACCTTTCCTTATTATACCCTGAGCAAAGCATTGTCAAACATGAGTGAAAACCAACCCCCAAAACCAGCTGAACATGAGAGCAAAGTTGAGGAGATAAAGTGGGGGAGAAGAACATTAACATACTCTCCTCAGACCATGACTCAACAATAGTAAATATATTGTATATTGAAATACAAGCAATCAATGTCTCTGTTGATTTCATCACTACAACACTTAAGTCATAAACTGTCAAATGACACCAAACATGACAAAGTTATATGAAGGAAGATCACAAGCAGATTAATTGTGTATAGTGAAAAGCACATGGTTACTGTAAGCAAATGACAGAGATGTGTATTGGAGCTGTGAGGACCTCTGCCACGCCAGGAGGACCCGTCCCATGCTTGGAATGTCTCAGTAGTCCTTCATTAGCATAGAAGGAATAGCATATAATATTTTCTCAGCTTACAGTCCCCTCTCAGGTCCATTGGACCTCAGAAATTATAAAAGGTACACATGTGACCTCAGATTAAAGCTGAGTAGAGTAATCCAGTGTCTCCTTTGGCAGAGTAGTGCAGACTGATGATGATCGCTGTCAATGACGCTTAGAAGATATGCACACAGAACACCTTTTCCCGTCAGGTGTAGACATAGTCAGATGATCACATGGGGACACTTATCAGGAATTCTTGTCTGGATCCTAATGTCCATTTCGCAAGATGTACGCCCGTCTCTGGCTTAGCAAGCCAAGTAATCTCTGATATCTGTGGGATTTAGTATACCTTGTGGAGGGTGTCTTCAATTCTCTGCTGTTTATGTTCCACACTGAAGCTGCCTTTACCTTCATGCACAGAAAATGATTTGCAGAGAATAGCAAGCCATGAAAACTGAAAGAGGCATTCATTGACAATGTATAACTGGTGACTGAACAGCAAAGGAATGACCATGGCTTGACCATGAAAAGAAAAAACATATCTGCAAAACTGGCATATGTTATAAAGGTTATATGGCAATTTAAGCATGTAGTAGTTCAAATATTCAATATCATGGCATTTCAAATGAAAACTCAATGTCTGAAGACAAAATAATTGACATATGATGCAGTGTTTGCTCAGAATATAATGAAGGGAAAGTAACAACATGATAGGGATTACAATCTTTCTGGTGTTTAGAAAGAAAAAGAAAATTAAAACAATTTGGTTGATTATAAAGTGTCCAAGTTAATCAGTTTATGTTAAAAAGATAAAGTATATGATTTGATATACAGGATTTAAAAGTAAATGGAAAAAGTTGTGAAAAGCAAATAATGAGACTTCTGGAAAGATTGAAATATTGTAATATATGTTGATTCCAAACCCCTCTCTGATAGTAGGAGCATCAACAATATAAATGAATATGGTGTAAAAACAATAAAATTAGACTTTTAATGTTTCTGGAAACATTTACATGTCTTTGAAAAAGTCAACCAGTATTGAATTCACACCCCTCTCTGTTATGAGAAGCATCAGAAAGTTTCTTATAACATTTGTTTTTACAAAAAGGTTGGTTGATTTTAGATCTTTCCGTTATAGTAGAAGTAATGTAACCAAATTCAGAAACGTCAAATATTTTTTTCTTTATTTTTTTTTTTTTTGATAAATTAACAGTAAAAATAAAAAGCGACCTAAAAAGGTTAAAATGTCTCAAATGGAAATATCATGAAAGTCTGTTCAATTATTTAAAACAAAAACTGCTGTGAGAGCATAAAAAGATTCAAAAAGGTAAAAAGCAAAATAGTGTAGATGAACAGAAAGTGAATGCTTTGAAAAAGTCAACCAGTAATGAATTCAAACCCCTCTCTGATAGTAGGAGCATCGTCTAAAAACATAAAAGACACTGTAAAATATTTGTCTTTAAGAAAAGGTTGGTTGACTTCAGAACTTTATGTTATAGTAAGAGTATAATATATTTAATATGATCAAATTCAGAAATTTCGAAGAATTGCTTTTGTGGTGACTTAACTGTAAAAATAAAAAGCGATCTAACAAGGTTAAGATGTCTCAAATGGAAATATCATGAAAGTCCATTCAGTTATTAAAAACAAAAACTGCTGTGAGAAAGCATAAAAAATTTCAAAAAAGGTAAAAAAAGAAAAAAAAAAAGCAAAATAGTGTAGATGAACAAAAAGTGAATGAAAATTTTTCTTATTGAAAAGCACACAGCTGATGTGTAGCTTTCCAATATAAAATATTTCAGTTAAAACAAAGAGTTTAATTTGACTCTGTGTGTAGAGAGACAAATGGTATTGTTTATGTGATTGTATTTAACTGTGTGAATGTGTTGGTGTGACCATGCTCCAACCAAAGGTAACAAAGGCTACTATTGGCAATTGTGATGCATATTTGGTCCTGTTGTTTTAACTGGAAGCCCTTGAAATGTATGATGGGGTTGTGATTGGGCTCAAAGATCCACACCTTGGTTTGTTACTAGAGCATGGTAAAAAGGACAAGTGCTTTGATACGGAATCCTGCTGTAAGGAAAGCATTTTCATGTTAATGCAATTGTGTAACACTGTAGCCAAGTGGCAAGTTTTGTGCTCCTGTTTCATGGGTCGACTGCAGCTATATGGAAAATAGCAGAGTGGTCCACTTATAGGAGACAATCAAATCCAACATTAACACAGTTAACTACCCAGATAGCAAAATGACATCATTTCAACCTAAAATCAACGTTTCTTTTGACATCGATTCAACATCGTTTTGCTCATCGGGGTAATGTTGAAACGACGTCAGGCACTTCATTCAAATCTAACCTGAAATCGACACAATTGGTTACTTACCCAACGTTGAATCGATGTTGATATTCAGTCGATCGAAACGACGTTATAGAATCCACACATTTTCAATATGTAATCAACCTAATTGGTTTGTCCACCTGACGTTGAAATGATGTTGATTTATAGTTGATTGGAACAACGTAGAATCCACACATTTTCAACATATAATCGACCTAATTGGTTTGTCTATCTGATGTTGAAATGATGTTGATTTATAATCGATTGGAACAACGTAGAATCCACACATATTCAACATATAATCGACCTAATTAGTTTGTCTATCTAATGTTGAAACGATGTTGATTTTAAGTCGATTGGAACAACATAGAATCCACACATATTCAACATAAAATCTATCTAAATGATTTAACGTTGTAATGAATGCTTAAACAACATTTTCAACATTAAACCAATCCATATGACCTAATCACCATTTTTTTTTACAAGAATAGCCTACATAATATAATTTATTCTGTATATATAACAAAACACACCACAATCTGTCATCATTTTTTATTGATACAAACACACAGCTGTGAATATCTTTTAAGAGCATGAATTCATTCAAACCTTCTACACAAACAAACAGAGAACATAAAAATTACTGACTAAAATAGTCAAAACCATTTACTCAAAGTAAAACTGTAGAATATTAAATACATTTGTCTATTTGTGTTCTATTTCAACATGTATTTTTCATTAGAGTAAAAAATGCATTTTATTTCAGATGTGCATTATAACAAAATTAACTATTAGGGTCAAAACACAGGTTTAAATCACAATGTTTAAACTGTTTAAAGAACAACATTTATTTAATTAATTTAGAAAGATACAATCACAGAAACTAAAATTCAGATGCAACCATAGAAAAAATATTATTGCTGGATTAACAAGGTCAATAAATAAATAAATAAAAACAAATTATTTTAGGTTCTGTGAAACTATCGGCAAGCTATTCGTCTACAGTGCCACCATTTACTAGAATTCCATCCCGGATTTTCCAGAAATACGAAGTATTAGTGACCCAGACACTTGTCTGAGAACAAGCTTCAAATATTACAACAACCGGTAAGAATTGCAAGCTTGTTTATTAATTCCAATTATTTTTTTTTTTCAAAATATCATTGTTTAATGACTAAATGCAATAAATAAAATACAGTGCTGCGACCAAAGAATGTAACGTATACTGAATAATCATATGCAATGCACATGATCCTATTATAACAATCACTGCGAACAATAAGCTAAGCATTCATTTTATATACAAACTGTAAATATAAAAACATTAAAATAATTTAAAGCAATGAAAATCTATATGTAAAAAAACAAAACTACTTTAAACTGCGTCTCATCAGAGCTGAGCATACATTTTATTTCAGTAAAAAACGGTCCTCTTCATAATATTTCTATTTATTTCTTCTTTGTAATATGGTATGAATTTAAAAAATACAGACTTTCCTTTACGTCTCCTATTCAGTTTTTTTACTTCCTGCTCTCCATCTTAATTTAAATTTTAAATTCCACACCAGGCCAGTAAAAAAATCCTAAGTGTTGAGCCCTGTTGGGTAATTCTCCTTCTCATTAAAACTCAAATGTGCATTGTGTTGTGACAATTACTTAAGATTTTTGTAACAATAAAGATGCATTTAATACAACCATAAAAACGCTAAAAGATTGTCAGTACACTGTACTATAGGCACAACCAGTCGTTTGGTCTGTTTGTGTGAGAGAGGAAAAAAAAAAACATTTGCAACTTGTTAAAAAAAAAAAAAACTTTCTCAGACTTCAAATATACTGGTCACTAACAGAAACTTCAGTCATGGGTGCTGTTCTTTTGCTCCAGTAATACCTTCAGAGAACATAATAGTCAGTGATCCATACATAGGCAGAGAGATTAGTGTGGTGTAGGCAGAACTGGAATAGACGTCTGTCCAGGCACAGGTTACAGATCTTGATGTCTTCAACTGGAGATTTCAGAGAAACTGCCATTAAAAAAATTGTAAGAAAAAAAACATGTTACTCAGTAGGAAAATCTCACCAGGTACAGTATCTACTATTACAAAGTACAATTCCAAGGTAAATTTTCAGTTCAACCCACAGTATTGGTACCATAAAATTGCCACAATTTTTGACTCCTCACGCAGATTATTAAGTTAACATGGTATTTTGTGAGAAATTAAATGATCTTGGATTTCATTTTCTTGTGAAATTCTAAAAAGCTTAATGATATTAAATATTTTTCAAAATAAATGCATTTAAACATTTGTTTAGATACTTGTACAAGTAAACTGCAGTAACCTCAAGAGAAAAGCATGTAGACAAAATAAATTTTAATAAACAGGAAAATAAAAAAATGCACACCAGAACATAGCACTACAATCAGAAAAAAAAAAAAAAACAGACAAGCATGGTTTGTGAACAATTGAGGTAAAGTTGGTTTTATATTCGGATATTCAGACATTCTCCTCAATAATATAATGTCAGAAAAGTATTCTTTGCAAATTCTAAATAGGGAAATCATATTAGCAGCAAATGACTATCAAAGTACAACATTGTTTACAGTCAACTAAACAGTGTTTATGTTGTTTTGAAGTCATACTTGCATGCTAATTTCGATCGAATATTCAAAGTAACATGGTAAACAATATAGAGACTTCTAAATGAACGAATGTGCGAATATAAAACCAACTTTACCTCTATAAGCTTTTCCCATTCAATGCTGTGGACCGTCTCTGGCGAGGAGTTCGTCACTAAATGTAGAAAAAAATGGAGCAACAAAACCGTAAACTGACAGCGATTCACTTCGCTAGCGTAATAACGTGTTAAAAAATCTCGTTTAACGTTAGCTCGATGATACGTAATGTTATTTGCGAACCGTTTCTCATAACTTAGCCTATACGTTAGCTAGAGCAACATTAACTTACATATGTGTTTTATGCTCATTCAGAATCGATTTGACAGATCATCTTATATTTTTACACAGGTTAAAAACCATTGAAGTCATAAAGTGAAGTTAATCGTGTTGAAATCGAAAATTAAATAACCAAAACAGCTTTTCATTTACCTTAACGTTACCTTTATAGATCAGCTGCAGTTAATAGCCTGGGTACGCACAGGGCGACATGGGCTTACTAAAAAACGTATAGGAAGTGGTAAAGTGTTAATTTACACATCTAAAAGTTACATTTTGACATAAAATTCTTGGGAAAACGACAAATAAAACATGTGAAACGTCGAATACAACGTGCTTACCTTACAGTTCCGTCCGCTGCCTTCGGTTTGTTAGTTGATTCAAATGATGAGCAGCACCTGCGCCTCACGCTGACTCGCGCAGAAGAACCGACTCCGAGTCCACCAATCAAGTTTCAACATCGAACCAGTGTTATGGTTTCGACCAGATGCGTCGGGTAGCCTATATGTTGAAGAGTCAACTTCATTTCGACATCGAACCAATGTTATGATTTCGACCAGATGCGTCGGGTAGCCTATATGTTGAAGAGTCAACTTCATTTAGACATTGAATCAATGTTATGATTTCGACCAGATGCGTCGGGTAGCCTATGTTGAAGAGTCAACTTCATTTCGACATTGAATCAATGTCTTATTCTCGATGTAATAACCTTCCGACGTACCGACCAAATAAAGAACGTTGATTCAATGTCGAAATTTGATCGACGACTGATACTGACGCTTATAACCAATAATCGACATTGATTCAATGTCGGCTTGCTATCTGGGTAGAGATTGATTAACAATTCTAGTAGCCTATGCATACAGGTAGTACAAACAACTATTGTGTGTTTATGAGGAAGGCTGCATGTTTAACACAATCACAGATTTGAAAATGCAAAAAGGATCAGTGCAGTCAGAGTGTTATATTACTGGGTGATTTCTATTGAGCTGTTAGCCCACTAGCAAATGACGCTAATAGCTGGAGACCTTGCATAGCCATGTTTGTCAACTCAGTAATAGTTTTACTTGAAGTTGAATTTTGGCTGTTTCTAGAGTGTTGTTCTGTGTCCTTAGATTGAGACTGTCTACGGCCCAATCCCAATTCTACCCCTTAGCCCTTCCCCTTACCCCTACCCCTCGTTTTGCGCGTGCCCGCCAAGGGGTAGGGCTGTCCCAATTCTCTTTAGCTTGAAGGCGTAGGGCTAAGGGCTAGGGGTATACACCCCTTCGAACGAAGATTTTCTAGGAGCACACTTCAAACGGAGGGGTAAGAATATTTCCCAGAATACACCTGACACAACTGAACCCGGAAGTAAGGAGATCCACAAATTAGTATTTTTTGTCATTATTACGAATTTTTACGACAAACAAACACATGTTTTAGTATATTCATAACCGCGTTCATGTTTTACGGTCATGCTTTTTAAAAAACCGCAAAAAAAAAAAAACGCTAAATTTCGCGATCTATAATCCCTAATAATAACGCCTGTACAGCAGTCCTACAACATTCTGTCACTTGATAACACTCGAATACCCTGTCAGAGCAGTCTAGTGGCTGAAAATGAGCTTTTTACAGTGTCTGCTATAATGTTAATGTTGTTTTCGTGTGTTTACATAGATGAATATGGCCACTGTGTAAATACACAGAACAGTTACGATCTTATTGCCACATTAGATCGTTATGATAACATAATATAGGCCTTCAGTGATTTTCTGAAGATAAACACCACAAAATAACACTACTGCAATAACTACAGCAGTCGCCATCGTCTGATTTCATATGAAGCAAGGAATCGTGATGACATATGATGACGTGTGCAGGTGTTGAAGTGCTGTCCCAATTCTTA
Organism: Danio kyathit; assembly: GCA_903798195.1. NCBI lineage: Eukaryota > Metazoa > Chordata > Actinopteri > Cypriniformes > Danionidae > Danio > Danio kyathit. The sequence goes on along the minus strand of LR812529.1, from coordinate 29,368,499 downwards.
GGGGTAAGTTTTGAAGCCCTTCCCCTTAACCCTCGGTTGTAAGGGCCAAGGGGAAGGGGAAGGGGTAGGGGTAGGGGTACAAAAATAGAATTGGGATTGGGCCTACGTCTCAGAAAATAAGGCGGAGGTCTGCCTCTGTTCAGAGACCAACACTTCTGTTCAGTGTGGCCCATTTTCAAACAGGAACAACAGAATTGATCTTGTTTCTTGCAAGGTTTTTTGCTAGATTGTCTAATAGCTTTAACATCTTCATGACACCCTGATGCTGCTAACTCACTATGCATTTGTCTGCGTGACTCGACCTTTGTTCCCCAGTTCACAATGTCTTCAAATGTGTTTTGTGGTGGACTAGCACCAGCCATGAGCACTTTCTGAACGTGGGGCCCTGCATGTTCAACTAGCAATCCCAAAAGAATTGGATTGTTGCGTGTAACATCATCTATGCCAGAATATTCTTCAAAAAGTTCAAACAAATTTTCGGCATATGTTTCAAACGATTCTGCAATATTCTGTTTGCGGTTGTAAATCAACTCCCATTCAACAGGGCTTGTACCACGCAGGTCACGAAGGCAGAGTTTTAGTCTGTTCAAGATCTCACTCTCAGACTCATTGGGGTGTATTGGCTGTGCAATTGTGCCTTCAATTAAAACTTGTGGGGCCTTATAGATCAGAACATTTGGAATTGAGGTGAAAACAATTTGCCAAATGTCTTTTGGTTCGAGTTGAAATGCATGTTTGTGTCTAACAACTCGCCTCCACCAAGGTTGGAAGGGCCCTTTAAGAGGGAATGGTCCAATCTCTGCTTTAAAGGAGTTGCATTCATGTACTGTTAAAGCACGTTGAATGCTTGTCTGTGTGCCATTTGGGTGTTTCATTACCTTTAAAGCTGAAACAGGCACCTTTTGCAGAGATATGTTATCAGCTTCCTCTGATTCAGAAGTCATAGGCTTGTTAGCTTTTGTAATTCTGCCAGGCATTAGTTTTTGCCTAATCAATTTGTTTTTCAAATCTTCAATTATGTCCATGTATTTCTCACATCTTTTAGCCAAGGCTAATTGATCTTCTAGTAGTTTGTCTAGCTGTGATTGAAGATTTTCAATTTTTTCTTGTGACTTTTTTGCTTCAGAATCTGCTGTGACCAGTTGTTCAGTTTTATCCTTTAAATTTGCAAATACCCTTTTAAGATTATTGCGTAGGCTAGAGGCATTCAGGTAATTTAAAGCCTCAATGATTTCTCTGTGTTTACATTTCTTTTGTTTGATGCCCACTGTTTTCCACCATATGGAAATGTCCTCACTAGTAGCATTCAAATTAAGGCCTTTTCTAGTGAGTTTGTACAGTACAGGCTCAACATTTTCAGTCCATAATGTAAACAGATCATAATCATTATAAGTATTCCACTCCATATTGGAGGACATTTACTTGAATTTCACAGTGAGGTGATTACTTGGATTATTCTGATACTTCTAATTCCTGTTTCATACAATTCATGCAAATGGAGACTTTCCCTACCATGCCATGAAGCAATGAAAACAGACTTACCCACTCTGTGGTTAGAAGTTCAGCTTTAATCCACTCAGAAGAGTTCTCATTCTGATGACCATCGTGTGTCCAAGAGCAAAATAATCCATTTCCAGGATAAGCAAAGTAGATGTTGATACAAAAAAGTATCTTGCGATCAAAACTCGCAAAAATTTTATCACGTCGGGTTCGCCAAACTGTAAGGCTTGAAACTTACGCTGCTATTCTGAACCAATAATCGGAAACAGAAAGCAGTTGAAGGATGGCGTGTTTAAATCATTTATTTATCTGACTCCATTGTAATTAATCTGACTCCATTAAAGTTGTTATCATCATTGATATAGAGAAAGAATCTCAACGCCTTGAAGCAGGCAAAGTTGTTTATTAAGTTACATGTTCAAATATACAGACAGTAGATTGAAACAAACTAACATACTGTATAAAGAAATTAGCTGTAACATATGCACTGCTGAGCAACAAAGACAGTAAAACTGCCTTTGTTAGCATATGAGGCTACGCACCGGTGTGCGGGAGACGCAGAGTAAAAGCCATTCTCCCAGATCAACAGTTACCTTTCCTTATTATACCCTGAGCAAAGCATTGTCAAACATGAGTGAAAACCAACCCCCAAAACCAGCTGAACATGAGAGCAAAGTTGAGGAGATAAAGTGGGGGAGAAGAACATTAACATACTCTCCTCAGACCATGACTCAACAATAGTAAATATATTGTATATTGAAATACAAGCAATCAATGTCTCTGTTGATTTCATCACTACAACACTTAAGTCATAAACTGTCAAATGACACCAAACATGACAAAGTTATATGAAGGAAGATCACAAGCAGATTAATTGTGTATAGTGAAAAGCACATGGTTACTGTAAGCAAATGACAGAGATGTGTATTGGAGCTGTGAGGACCTCTGCCACGCCAGGAGGACCCGTCCCATGCTTGGAATGTCTCAGTAGTCCTTCATTAGCATAGAAGGAATAGCATATAATATTTTCTCAGCTTACACCATCACTGGGAAACATCCATACACACTCACATACACCACAGCTAACTTAGCTTACCCAATTCACCTGTACCACATGTCTTTGGACTGTGGGGGAAACCGGAGCACCCGGAGGAAACCCACAAGAACACGGGGAGAACATGCAAACTCCACACAGAAATGCCAACTGACTTAGCCGAGGCTCGAACCAGCGACCTTCTTGCTGTGGGGTGATCGTGCTACCCACTGCACCACCGTAACGCCAATAATGTTTCAGTATTTCTATATTAAAATGTCTAATTTAATTCAATGCGTTACTTGTCATTTTTCGTGAAACTTACTATTTCTAAGAGAAATCAGTTTTTTTTCAGTGCTCGTATAATGTTCACTTTATTCTTAAAAATATTTTGAAAATGTATTTTCTTCATTTATGGAGTGAAAAATAGAAATATCCTAAAATCTAAATGAAACAATGTTCTTGAGATGTACACAAATATTGGCATGTTTAAATAGATTATTTGAAGTGAGAAAGTGTGTAATATTTTCATATTATTTTACATCCTGCTCTGTATAATAACTTAATTTTTGGTTTAGATTTTGAAATACTGAAGCTTATATTACTATTGTTAAAGTTGTACCATTCTTTACAAACCCAATAAACTGTTATTCATCATAACGATAATTTATACAGTACATCATATGCATCTTGCTAGGCACATTAAAGACAAAAATCATTTAATGATAAATATTTAAAACATTATTTAATGGCAGCCCAATATATATATATATATATATATATATATATATATATATATATATATATATATATATATATATATATATATATATATATATATATATATATATATATATATATATCATTTTAAGCATACTTTTCACATAATTATACTGTTACACCAATGGATTGCTCATATTTTTTAATTTTATTTTCACAAAATTTATTTCAAACCTTAAAGTCGACATATTTGCATTAACAACACTTTCAAATAAATAAGAGTTCACACTTAGCTGATGATTGATGAATAAAGCGTGTTTGACAAGCTGTCCCGGGAAAGAGCCCTGAGCTCGGAAGATCCTCAAGCCTGGGGCTTCCTCTCATTTCATCGACCTGAGCTCAGGTAGGTGTCGAGAGCTCCCCTGGATTCAGTCACAGCGGAATGAACCAACAACTATCCCAGTGAATTTTTTACGCAGCAAATGCCCTTCCATCCATAACCCAATGCTAAGAAACACCCATACCTCTCGCACTAATATACTACGGCCAATTCAGTTTATTTAATTCACTTATACTGCATCTCTTTGGACTGTGGGGAAAACCGGAGTACTCAGAGGAAACCCATGTGAGCACGGGGAGAACATGCAAACTCCACACAGAAATGCCAACTGACAAAGCTGGGACTTGAACCAGTGACCTTCTTGCTGTGAGGCAACAGTGCTAACCACTGAGCTGCCGTACCGCCCTACGCTAAATTAATCTAGGAAAAAGGGGGAGGAGTTAGGGTGGATGGGGGATTCTTCAAGATGAAGATGACTGAGGTAAGGAAATCTGGTTATTTATGTGTGTTTTGGATTCATCCGATTGGTAAATCCGTGGTCAATCATAAGCACGTAATCCTCTCGAAATTGGTTTATATTTAAACTTCACGTACAGTTGAGGTCAAAACTGGTAACCCTTCTGTGAATTTTATTTTCTTTTAATCTCAAATATTTGTTCTTCTAGAGAAAGTCTTTTTTGCTTTATTTCGGCTAGAATAAAAGCAGTTTTTAATTTTTTAAAAACAGTTCAAGGTCAATATTATAAGCCCTCTAAGCAACTGTTTTGAGAATTTAATCTGATTGAGACACCGAAATAAGCACATATTGTCCACATCCATCGTTTTCCCCTTATTCCCCTTAAAATATAGCGTTTCTTAAGAAATCACCATTATTAAAAAAAAAAGCCAATGAAAATGACTCACCGCAAACAATCGGAGAACATTGGCCACCATAATGGACACAGAGCTGGCTGAAGCCCCGATGACCCCCACCACGCGCTCTGGTTTAGGGATGATGGGCGGCTCTCCATTGGAGCATCGAACGTCTGAATTGTCCTTCTGGATGAGGGCCTGGACGAACGTGAGCGACTGCTCCAGTGCATATGTATCCCTTGAGCACGTGTCCAAAATCCTGGCACCCAGCGTGATGTTAGGCAGCAGGTCCGGGTCACTGTTGATCTGGTCCAGAGCGTACAACATGGCCTCCATTCTGTGGATGCCTTTCTCCTTCTTAATCTCTCCACACGGGATGCCAGCGGGGCCCCTGGAATGAACCGGAAAGAGCCCTCCGAGAGTGATATCTCCTTCAATCTTTATGGAGTGGGGTTGAGTATCTGAGGAACCGGCCTGGGATTCTGGAGTAAATCCCATTGTTAGTATCCACATGATGTGAATGAGGGAGCCCACGTGTGATTTGGGCACCCTGATAATGCTATGGTGGTGGGACTGTGATGATGCGGACAGCTGTGATGTCATAGTTGCTGGCATTCAAGCGGCTCGTTGTTCTTCTACAGCACAACGGATTCTTCTCTACCTGTGTCTCCTGTGAGGAATGAGATAAACAATGGATGTGAAAAACATGTGCAAATACATGCCGTGATTTAAAGATAGAGTGTGTGATATGCAGTGGTGTAAAGTAACAAATTACAAATACTCAAACTACTGTAATTGAGTAGTTTTTCTCAGAAATTGTAATTTACTAAGTAGTTTTATAAATGTGTACTTTTATTTTCCCTTGAGTACATTTTTAGTGCTGTATTGGTACTTTTACTCCACTACCACCTTCAACTTGCAGTCACTACTATATTTTTCTTGTCTATGGGGATTAGAAAATCCAGTCCTGTGATTCCTGTCCAATCAAATCACACATAGACGGTAAATCGCATCATAATGAACTACCCCAAGACATGGGTGATTTATAATTGCAGAAAACTGTTTGGAATCATTAAAAGTTCCCAAGAAGATGACCAAAATCTTTACACACATTGACCCTGAGACTGTGTAGATTTCACTGATGAGAAGATGACGAATGTTTAACATATGATTACCGAAACACCCAGCAGGCACAAGACGCCAGATTGACAACATGACGCTAGAATGACGTTGTTCCCCAACGTCGTGGCGATGTTGCACTTTGTTAGGAAATGAAAAATCGGGTTGACATCAGAACCCAATGTTGGGCCGATGTCAATCTCCAACGTCCAACCTAAAATAAACCAAATATCAACATCGTCTAATAATGTTACAGACTGAGGTTGTGTGGATGTTACCACTATCACGTCTATCAGATGTTGGATTTTGGTTACCATACCTTATGAATAAATGTCAGTATTTGACGTCAATATGACGTTGGTTTAAGATGTTGGCTCGACATTGGATTTTGGTCACTTGCTAACACAACCTAAAATCAACCAAATATCAACATCATTTGACGTCGTTATTGGACATCAAAATAGCGTTGTCCTTAGATGCTGGCTAGACATTGAATTTTGGTCACCTGACATCACAACCTAAATCTTTGACCACACTTCGTTATTATTGTTTATTTATTCGTTTGCTGGAAATTAGAACTGAATTTAGAAATAGTTTTGAAACAAATCTTTGCGCTTAAACTAAATTAATTATGTATAAGCTAATGGATGTCTGTGCGTACAACACGTTTCCTTATCCACGAAAGAGAGTGAAAGTGAAAGTAAAGCTTCCTGCGCTTTGGACTTTGCGCCTAGATCGTTAAAATAGGGCCCAAAATATTAAATTAATTGAGATTTTAATTTTAGGCCAAATCGCCCAGCCCTACTTTCTAAATATGAGAGAATAATTCTAGGCAGAAGCATCCGCTTGGTAATTTGTGATTGAAAAACTGTTTCTGGGTCTCCTCCATTCATTTGAAATGAGAAAATTCAATAGCCGCTTATGGCCACTGTTTAGTCATATCGCACAATAACGCGATTCTTTCACAAAATCACAATGTTCACTTCAGTCTCTGGACTTGATCCATCCCAGATCACCCAATATCAAAAAATCCCAGACGTCAACAGATTTATAAAAGATGAATCACTGTCTGAGAATCTGAGATCAGGCATGGATAAAAACCTCAGAATCATTATGATAAAATAATGTCAAATATTTTTAAATGAAATTAATTGTAAATATATTCATTCATTCATGTTTTTTTCAGCTTAGTCCCATTATTCATCAGGAGTCAACACAGTGAAATGAACCGCCAACTTATCCAGCATATGCCCTTCCAGTCGCAACCCAGTTCTGGGAAACATCCATACACTCTCACATTCACACATACACTACGACCAATTTAGCTTACCCAATTCACTTATACCACATGTCTTTGGACTGTGGGGGCAACCTGAGCACCCGGCGCAAACTCCACACAGAAATGCCAACTGACCCAGCCGAGGCTCGAACCAGCGACCTTCTTGCTGTGAGGTGCATGCTACCCACTGAGCCACCGTGACGCCCACATAAATTCATGCAAGTGTGTATTTTAGTGGTTTAAATAAGCATATTCTTCTGTCATGTTAACTGTAGTTTTTTAACACTGGGTCAATAATTTATATCAACTCTAAATAGATACATTTTTAATTAATATTTCACCCCAGGATTTAAGCTTTTATTTCCAGTAGTGCTCTAAAGCATGATATTTCAAGTTTTTTAAAGGGTACCCGGTTTCTTTTTACAATAATTTACACAAATCCAATTGACACTTATTTAAAGGGATATCCCATCTAATAAATTATTAATGTAATCAATGTCCGACCAGTGATGTTTTTATTGTCTTCAGTAGAACATTAAAGAAGATTTTTAGCTGAAATTGTTGAGCTTTGTGATTCAAGACATGGAAGTCAACATCTTCCAGCACTTTGAAAGTCAAAATATATATATATGGGCAAAACAAAATTAAACAGGGTTTCTGCAGGTTTCATATAGTCTAATTTAAGACTTTTTAAGACCCTTTTAAGACCATCAAGAACGAAATTTCAGGGTTAAACGCTAAGGATTTTTTTTAATGGGCCAGCAGAAACAAATTATAATAATTACTTTAAGAACTAAAATTCTAATTAGTTATTTCTTAGCCACATCTTTTAAATAATGTGTCAAATCAAGCAGATCCTATTTGTATACATGCACATTTTTTCAACATTAAAAAAAAACTTCCAACTTTAATAAACTAAATGTCTGCATAACAGTCTTTCATAATATTAGTTTAGTTATAGAATAGTTACTATCAACGCGAGACACAGACTGATTCAGTTTAAAGTTATCCACAGACTTCATTATTCAAAAGTAAAATTACATAAGATTTTCCCAAATGTATACCCGTTGTGCGATAAATGTAAAAACGCTGAAGGTACACTGACTCACTCATTCTGGTCATGCCAATTAGTTTATTTTGGCAGAATGTTTTTAATTTTAAATCTGAAGTAAATAGGATTGATCTGTCACCAGAGCCGAAATTGAGCATTTTTAAAGACACCTCAGAAATATGAGATGAATATATATCACAGGCAGTATTTTTGTGTATGATATTAGCAAAGAGAATAATTTTACAAAATTGGAAGTCAGATTACGTGCCTGTCTTGAAACCTGGATTAGGAGCTTATAGGTGGGATTGGTTTGGCATATGTCGAGTTATGGAGCCTACACATTTCTCTGTAAATTATTTATTTTTTATATTCAATTCAAAAAAAAATTTACAGAGTTACAGAGTTACAGAGTTATAGTTATACATTAGTTATAAATGTAGTTTTGCTAAAAGTTTTATTGAGATGTATTGTTGGTGAATGGAGGTGTGTCGGAACGATTGAGTAGATTTACATAAACATGGAAAATTAAGACCTGTTTAAAATGATTTAAGACCTACAAGACAATATTTTGGTGAATTTAAGACTTTTTAAGGCCTTAAATTTTGTTTTTGAAATTTAAGAATAATGTCTGTTAAAGTCATTTAAATAATGACTGTTTAAAATAATGGCTTACACACAGCATTGTTGGTTTACATGAAAATCAAACAAATATACTTGATACTACAATTGATTTTGGTTCTATTGTAAAAAACAAACAAACAAGAAAACATGTTAAATGAGAATCTGAAATATTTTCTGGCACACTTCAAAAAATAAAGATCATTTAGTATTCAAAATGTTTTATTTTGATTATGTTTTTAAATAAATTAGTCTTACATTTCATATTTTCTGATTTTTTATAATATATGTTTTCATTCCAGCACTTAATATATGGTATAATAATGGGATGTGTTGAAAAATAAAATGCATTAAGTGTGTTAACTAACGACATTAGGAGTTCAGAAATGCACTCCAAACATTAAAAACCTGGTTAAAGCCTGTGGCTCTTGACAATACATTAATGTTATAAAGTGAAGCGATTGGTCTATGCAAGAAACAGAAACATTATTCACAACTATTATTACCTTTAGATCAATGCCTCTGCAAACAATTGTGTTCACGAAATCATGGAGCTTTCTAATCGCATAATAATGCATATTAAAAGTAATTGGTTAATAGTCAGCAAACTACATTGAGAGTTAATGTAATATTCTTGAAAGTAATGTGCACACAGATTTACCAGTAGTTTTTTTTTCATAAGACTTTAATGAATGGTCAGAAGCCAGAAGGATTGATCTTTTTTATTTGGCTGTAGGCTATGTGCATGTGTGTTTTTCCGACTTGCTTTTATGTATGGGTGACACGGTGGCTCAGTGGTTAGCACTGTCGCCTCACAGCAAGAAGTTCGCTGGTTCGAGCCCCGGCTGGGTCAGTTGACATTTCTGTGTGGAAAGTTTGCATGTTCTCCCTATGTTCGCGTGGGTTTCCCCCAGGTGATCCGGTTACCCCCACAGTCCAAAGACATTTGGTGTAGGTGAACTGAATAATGTGGAGTCAATCTAGGGACATATATATTTGCAACATAAAAAAAGTTTTGCAATCAAAAAAATAAAGTATTGAGCAAAAATATTTTAAAATAATGCAAATCTCAAAAAAACAATCGCAAACGGAAAACTGAGTTTTGAGAAATAAAAAAAATTGCAAGCAACAATAAAGAACTGCAAATAAAAATCAAGCAGTGCAAAAAAAAGCAAAAATATTTGCAATTTTTAAAAATATATACATATATTAGCAAAATATTTTTTCCATATTGCCTTTACAAAACCCCTCAAGTCAATTGCAACCCTCATTTTGATTTGCTTTTCAGTCAACCGTGAATTTGCAATGCTGTTTTCTCTTTGCACTTCACATTTCGGTGCATTTCACTTTCTGGCCCTGATTTGACAAGGGGGCAGAGTCACAGGAACTGGGGCGTGTATGGCATGCCTGGACCTGCCTCCTATGAACCAACATCATCAGCTGGAGACATCGTGACACAAAGGAAATCAGTCATGGAAGAAAATATTTTGCAAATATATGTATATTTTTTTTCTCCCACAGATGGGTTGCGGCTGGAAGGGCATCCGCTGCGTAAAAACGTGCTGAATAAGTTGAATGAATTAATTAATGTATATTTTTTTTTAAAAATTGCCAAAAGTTTTTTTTTTTGCACTACTTGATTTTTATTTGCAGTTCTTTATTTTTGTTTGCAAAATTCCTTTTTATTTCTCAAAACTCAATTTTCCCTTTGCGATTTTTTTGAGATTTGCATTTTTTTTTTCTCCCCTGCGGTTCATTCCACTGTGGTGACCCCAGATTAATAAAGGGACTGAGCCAAAAAGAAAATGAATGAATTTTTTGATCAATACTTTATTTTTTGTTTGCAAAACTTTCTTTTATACGTAAGTATATATGGCCCTAGATTGACTCCATAGAATAAACTTAATTGTCCGTAGTGTATATGTGTGAATGCAAGAGTGTATGGGTGTTTCCCAGTGATGGGTTGCAGCTGGAAGGGCATCCGCTGCGTAATAGCTATGCTGTATAAGTTGGCGGTTCATTCCACTGTGGCGACCCTTGATTAATAAAGGGACTAAGCCAAAAAGAATATGAATGAAAGAATTTTATGAATAAATAAGAAGCACATAATAATATTCTACTGAAAAAGAGAAAATACTTCCATCTTAAAGGTCTGAGGGTGAGTAAATTAATAGCAGATGTTATTTTTGAGGGTGAACTTTCTTTTAAAGCTAAATTATTTTACATTTGATCCAATAACTGCTCTTAAAAATATATCCCCGAAATAATTTCAACTCCAAACTTTCTTGCCCTCTAGAAAAAGGACACACTTTTCTCATCTTCGCACTCTGCGGACCTCTGAGAATCGAGGGCATGCATAGGCACGCATATTAATATTTTATGTAAATTAGTTCATACATATTCAGCAACAGGTGAGCGGAAAAAGTGCTATATTTGGATCGAAAGCTCCCGCGGGAAGTCAGACAAACACAGCCGTTTGATTAAGTGTTAACAAACAGCAGCAACACACTGTATTCCCAATTGTTTCGCGTCAGCCAAACAGACACCCATACAAAATTGTAACATTTAATGCAAATTTACATGTAAATGATGATAATAAATGTATAATAAATCTCACCGACTGATGCTGAGGCCAGTGTGCGCCCATCTGGAACTGAAGTTTGATGGTTCTGAATCACGACAGAAAAAATCTCCGACATCCGAGTCTTCATCATCTTAAACCTCCACAGTCTTCAGATTCGTCAATCTAAAGATTCATCAGACTGAGGAGATGATTCAATCAAGAAAGTATTGGAAGCTTCGGGAAAACGTTTGGAAAAGCCCAAACATTCCACAACTGTGATTCTACAAATCACTGTCAAATCCTTTAAAAGCCCCCCTCACTCTGTCTGTCTCTCCCTCACTCACTCTCTCTCTCACTTTATCACTCACTCCCTCTCTCTCTCTTTTCCAGTGTGCACTAATGGGCACAGATTGGGATTACCACATGCATGCATTTGAGAAGTCTCTGAGAGCGATGGACCCGTATATATTTTTAATGTGAATGCTGCTGGATATAGTTCTCTCTGCATTCAGACCGTCTGCTTTTATGGCGCGAGACCCTCCTGGTCACGTGATTTGTATGTCTTTTTATAAAGACAGATAATCTAGTTGCCCCCGCGGTCACGTGTGTGTGTGTTTTAAATGGTAGTGTATAGCCTTACTCTGGTCCATAATACCACCGCTGGACTTTATTCTGACACACATGGTTGCTGTATATGGGCTAATGGCTTTTCATATCCCCAACATACTGACTCTTCACTTTTTTTATCTCTCTCTCTCTCTTTCTCTCTCAGGAATATCTTTTGCTCTATGTTATAAATGAATTATTTAAATATAAGTGTATATTCTGTTCAATTTTTAAAGCAATCCAGTGATCGAGGGACAAAGTATTGCTTGTCTACAGATCATTCTAGGTTTCTGTAATATCTTTTATTTATTTATTAATGGGCAGGAGGATGATTTGAAATATATGTAGCCTATTATTTGACACATACTACCTATAATTTGTGAGAAATTTGAACAATTTACACAGTGTTTCTCAACCACGTTCCTGTAGGACCACCAGCTCTGCACATTTTCCAGGTCTCCTTAACCAAACACACCTGATTCAGATCATCAGCTCATTAGCACAGACTGAAAGACCTGTAATGGGTGTGACAGACAAAGGAGACATCCAAAACATGTAGTGTTGGTGGTCCTCCAGGAACGTGGTTGAGAAACACTTACTTAAAATGTATTTTTTGCTTGTCTTATGTATGTAATTATGTAAGTTATTATGGGATGCCATTTTTGTCAAAGGGTTAAAATATTAATGAATTAAAAAAAATTTAATTAGATTTTTCTCTTAGCAATTTTGTTAATACAGCCCAATTCTGGCATTTCTTTACTCAGAATTGTCAAATAAAATGTTGTGAGTTACTTTTGAGCAGGGGTGCCCAAGCTTTTTCTTCTGAAGGGCCAACAACTAAACTTGATTGAGGGTGGTGGGCCGGAGGTAAATACACCACAAGTTGTCAATGTAATTTCTTATATAATTTAATTAATACTATAATTGATTACATTTAAAATACTTTAATAGTCTTAATAATTGTACATTTTTGTACATTTTATAATGAACATGTTACAATAAAAAACATGAACAATCCCATTAATAACACAAAAAAATACACTTTGCCTTGATTCGCTTGCTGATGTCTTCTGCAATGTCCGATACCCATCAAATGACTGTCTTTAATTTTTCATTCATTTTCATTCACAACATTTAATTGAAACATTTCATTTCAGTTTGCTTTATTTGTAGCTCAACAGTAAAAAAACAAAACAAAAGTTATGTTCAATTAGAAATGACGATCTCTGTTAAATGCATTACCCCACAAAATTCCCCATCAGTCTCCCTCTCTTCTCAGATGGGATGGAGGGCCAAATCAAAGGTTACCGTGGGCCCTAGTTTGGGCATCTCTGCTCGTGAGATATTAATTCAGATTTATGACTTTTTTACAACTCACTTTATTTGTTGAAGTCCTGAATTTCTTCCAATTCTAACCTATTTCAGAATTGCAAGAGATAATTGCAAGTTGCTCAAAAATGTGAGACATAAACTCATAAGACATACATTTATATGAACAAAATTTATATGAATTTATATGAACTTTTTTACAGAATTGCAAGACATAAATACACTATGGCCGATTGTTTAGTCGGATTGTTAAAAAAAACTATAAAACATCACGGAGAGGTAATGAAAATGTGTTTTATAACAGTTCAATTCAAGACAAAAGGTACATCTGACATCGCAACAATGATTTAAATGTTATATAGTTACCTTTTCAATTTGATTGAATAAATTAAAACGACATCAAAGCATACAAGAATATGCACCATACCATTAAATAAAACATATTTAATATATTTATAATTCATATATGCCTATATCAAAAGGCAAAATATCTCAAAATAACACTGAATGGAATGTGGTTGTGCATCAATGTTGACTTGATTTTCATGAATACAAAATAATAACCCTAAAATGTAGAAAATGTCACTTTTTTGTACAAATACAAGAGTGTGATACAGAATGTCACTGGTTTATACAAAACGGTTTGATTTTACAGATAAAATAATAGGTTAAACTGAGGGGTCTGAATATGTCACATTTGAAATGTGATCCTGCTCTCTAGTGGTACAGAGAGGTAAAACTTCTTGTTTGAGCAAATAAAATGCCTCTTGATTTACAGAGTGGTACAATAAATCTACACTCTTAAATATGCTGGGTTGTTTTAACTCAAATTTGGACCAACTCAATGTTTGAGCTTAAAAACAAATCATTAAAAATAGTATAGTTGTGATAGTTCACCCAAAAATAAAAAAGAACTCACAATCTACTTACACTGAGTGAGTTTTAAACATTTATGAGTTTTGTTTTTCTGATATTTTGAAGAATGATAAAGAAAAATGGTAAACACTGATGTCTATATTAAGAAAAAAAATGGTAAGGCTTTAATTTAAGGTGTTGCACATGTTCCATGTACTTACTATAGTAATTACAATGATTAAAATTATAGATCTTACTTTATATCAGGTGGCCCTAACTAATATGTACTTGCATAAAAAATAAATACAATGTACTTACTGTGTTCATAATGTATTGCAGAACGTTTCTGGTGGTCTTGAGAAGGGATACAGGTACAGTTAGGGGCAGGTTTGATGGCATGGGTAGGTTTAATGGTGGGTTAAGGTGTAGTGATGGTCAATTACAAATGAAATTAAAGAAATTAATTACAGATGTAATTACATGCAAGTATTTAATCAATCATAAATGTAAAAACAAAAACTACATTATAACAAATGATTAATTTCAGTGTGAGTACATGTTAGTTAAGGCCATCTAATATAAAGTGGGACCTAATTTTGCATAATTTGTAACTAACCCAAAACCTAACTCACATTCTAACCCCAACCATATAATACGTACATGTCATTAATTAATATTACTCAGTAATTAAATAGATAGTTACACTTTAACTACGTCATCTTAAAATAAAGTGTAACCAAGAATAATACACTGCAGACGTCAATGTCTACCGATTTCTCAAATGTTTGCTAAGTATCTTCTTTGTGTTCAACAGAAGAAATAAACTCTAGCAGGTGAAGGGGTACGTAAATGATGATGGGATTTTAATTTTTGGGTGCACTATACCTTTAACCCATTGTTCCAGTTTGTTCATATTTTATCTAAATTTGGTTTGAATCAACCAAGTGTTTGAAGAGTGTAGGGTACTTAAAATAATAAATCATTTAAAATAAACCTCATGCTGGCTCTCAAAAAAGAAAAAAATCCCCCTTTTAAGCATCTCTGTACATCTCTAGCCCAAAAACACAGACTTCTCCAAGCCATCCTCTGCCTTGGTGTACTCTAAATGGGATTTAAAATAGCAGCTTTTATAGGAACGGCTATTGCGCACATATTCAAGATAGTCTGGGACTCCAGGACAGATCACATTATCAGCAAGAAGAACCGTGCCTTTCCTTAGCAGACCACAATCCTGTGAAGAAAGAAGACAGAAAAGGATTCAACATTGAATAAATTCAGGATGTTTCGAATGTCTGCAGATGAAATGGCCGAAACACACCTCCATTAATTTAGTGTCAGGAAGGTAATGGTCTTTCCAGTGGTCCAGAAAAACTAAATCAAAGGTTTCGATTCCAAAGTGCTCCTTCATGCGTGGGATCCAGTCTTCAGATGCACCTTCTACAAGCTGCACCTGATGAAGTGAAAAATACCTGTTAGGCTTTTACTATATTACTTTCATTACCAAATTAGAGAATAACATACAATTTCAGAATTTTTCACATCACTGATTAGGCTTATTTAAAGTAGGACCGTACAATACTAGTAAAATATGCGATGATATTGAGTTTTCTGCGATATAATTAACTTGCAAAATGCTATTTTATCAGCAGGCTTATGAGACTTTAAAACACCACGAATGACTAAAAACCTCGAGAGAAATTCTGATTCTTATTGGGTGTTGACATTTTTCTCTCTTGTCTCCCAGAATTTGTGTTTATTTTCAACTGTTTATTTTCAACTCTAGGTTCACCTAACAGCACTAAAGGTGGGGAAGACGATAGTAAGGCCTCATCTGATTTGGATAAACGACTTATGTATGCAGCACACAAGCGCTTGACACATAAAACATTTATTGAACTTCTCTGCAATTTTAATATTGCACATACTATTATCATGATAATGATATTTTTCATACGATATATATTGTGCAGCACCAATTTAAAGCAATCCAGCAAATCTTAGCAAGAATAAAATAAGCGTATTTTATGTGTTACATATATTCTGAAGCACGGTATACAAACTTTAATGAGACATCTAAAAAGGAACACAAATATAAGGGATAATGTACTTCTACACAGCAAAATCCTCAGAGTAAAATTTACTCAGTTCAGAGAACATTTGGTCCCTCTCTAAATTGAGTAAAATTTACTCAGCAGCAGAGTTAAAGTTAATGAGACAATGATGGGGTTAATTAAGCGATGATTGAGCGCTGATGATGAACACCTGCTGTTAATAAGCAGAAACAGAAGAGAAGCAGCTGCAGCTTTGCTCATTGATTACCTGATTGACTTTATTTCTGTCAGATGTTCACAGAAGTACATATGAGATTTATTGAGAATTAACTGTTTTAGGTATTTACATTTTACAAAAAAAACAACATGTTTTATTCCCCGATGTCACCATCATGGAGAAAAGTGGTAGATTTACTTGGGCTCTTTGACTCGATTTCTAATGTTGACTTTTCTTAGCTTGCTATGACAAGTATAAAGCGAGCAATTATGAGCAGGTTGACTGATCCTGTATTGATTCTTACTCTTGATAAGAGTTACTGTATAAGAGCTTATGTTTGACTTTATAAATCATGTTTAAATGATGGTTTATCATGTAAGATACAAAATTGAGTGTTTTTCAAGTGAATGGACCTCAGCTGTGGTTTTATACATTTTTAAAACACATTGAGCATCTGAATCACTTTAGAGACACAAACATCAATAATCAGCGTCTCTATCTCAACAGTGGTTAGAGATTTTGTATTTTTTTGGCTGCAGTGTCTGCTAACATTCATCCATAGTTCCCAGCATGGACTGTAGGAAAAAAAAAAAACTCACCATAGTTGAGAAGCATACGCTGATTCATTATGTCTGTGTGTTTTGAGTGTTTCAGATGTTGAATGTGTTTTATGAGCTGATAAAAGTATTGCTGAGTTCCATTTTCTTGATACAGTGCTACTTTTGTAATAAAACACTATTCAGACTTAATAGGTCAAAACCAATTTTACTGATTTGACCAGTGACTAAATCAGCACAGAATCAATTATCCAGAGCACAATTGCTCTCTTTATTTAATATTTGCCACAATACACTATCTGGCAAACAAAGAGAAACTAACATTAGAAATCGAGTCAGAGTCCAAGTAAAGCAACTACTGTTCTCCTCAATGGTGACAGCTTACAAAAAGTGGTGTTTTTTATTGTTATTGTAAAAAATTACTTATAGTTAGTTCTTAATAATATCACTATATGGAATTTTGTAGAGTGTGGCAGAAGTAAGGCCAAACAGGTTGTTAATAAGTAAAGCTGCTGTTTGTGGAGTTGCTTAATGATCCTCTGCTGAGATTTTGAGAGATTTGATGTGTTTTATTTCAGTTTATTTCATCTACGACTGTGACTGAAGTCAGTTGTAGTTTTGTGTTTCTCTTCTCTGTTTCTGCTTATTAACAGCAGGTGTTCATCATCAGCGCTCAATCATCACTTAATTAACCCCATCATTGTCTCATTATCTTTAACTCTGCTGCTGAGTAAATTTTACTCAATTTAGAGAGGGACCAAATGTTCTCTGAACTGAGTAAATTTTACTCTGAGGATTTTGCTGTGTAGCTGGTTGTTATTCATTCATTTTCTTTTCGGCTTAGTCCCTTTATTAATCTGGGGTCGCCACAGCGGAATGAACTGCCAATTTATCCAGCATATGTTCTACGCAGAAGATGCCCTTCCAGCAGCAACCCATCAATGGGAAACATCCATACACACTCATTCACACACAAACACTACGGTCAATTTAGCTTACCCAATTCACCTATGTTTTTTTAGACTTGTGGGGGAAACCGGAGCACCCGGAGGAAACCCACGCAAACACAGGAAGAACATGCAAACTCCACACAGAAACGCCTACTGATCCAGCTGAGGCTCGAACCAGCGACCTTCTTGCTGTGGGACGAACGTCCTACCCACTGTGCCACCGTGCTGGTTGTTTTCGCAGAATAAAGACTGATAGCTGATGTAAAAGACTGAGTGGCTTTATACTGTGAAAACATCCAGCTACTGTAGATGTACATTATCTCACTTATTATGGCTATACTTGGCGCATAAGTTAACAATTAGACACAAAGGATTGATATGTACATATGACTATATGTGTTATTAGTTTGCACGATTGTTATCTGAGAATTACTTTAGTGATGATGAAGTACACTAATCAGGCACCCGAATATCTTAATAAAAAATAAAAAAAAACTGAAAAATAAAATGAAATGAAAAAAAGTTCTGAAATTTTTAAAGTTTTTTTTTGTTAAAGTATACAACCTGACTTGATTAAAAGTACTTATTAATAAATGTTTAATTTTGCAAGAAAATGACCAAATGTTCATCCTCATTATTCATGATGGCATGCAGGCCTCTACTGGTAAAAAGAAAATTGTCTTACCTGTCAAACTGAATTTTTCAAAAGATGGCCAAAAATATCACATAAATATCTCATCAATGTAATTTAGATATGTGGGTCTTTTTATGAAGTCAATTTTGGCAATTTTTGTATAAAAACCTAGTTCAATTTTTATTTAATTTTTTTTTTAAATCATAATTTCTCCAAAAAAACTACACAAATGTGGAGTAAACGCATTAATGAATATAGTCAAATTAAGTGTATTTATATGGTGGCTAAGTGCATGGTTGCCTCACAGCAAGAAGGTTACTGCTTTGAGGCTGGCTTGACCAGGAGGCCTTTCTGTGTGGAGTTTGCATGTTCTCTAGAAAAAGGGTCCGAGTAAACATGCACTGTCAGACATGTAACATCTCAAGAACATCTACACCTAACCCCACTGTTTCCCCCACCATCCAAAGACATCCGCTATAGGCTTCTATAGCATATAATAATTTAGTTTTTACATACAGTATAGTCTAGTATTGCATTACTTTGCTTACATTTTTTTAGAGCTTTCACACCTATAGATCGATTGTTTTGTTCCACACAGGGATTAAAACTGTTACAAAAATGTTTTCACAAGGCAAAGTTTCTAAACAGACCAAAAATGTTAAAACAAGTCACATGCGAATAAACTCTCCTCACATTGGTCAGAGTTCCATGGTTTATTTACTCGGATTCCGCTCAGCTGTCATACAAATTAACTGTAGTGTATTTGAATGAGAGTGTGTGTGTGAATGGGACGTCCAGCGTTCTCCAGCCTCCGGCGCCTAGACTGCAGCTCTGCACAAGAAGTTTGGCCAGAGGAGAAATTGTCGTACCCAATTGAGCCTGGTTTCTCTTTGAGTTTTTTTTCCCTTCACTTTCGTCAATTGGTGAAGTTTGTTCCACTGTCGCCACTGGCTTGCTTGGTTTGGGACTTGTGGAGCTGCGCATCAATGGATTTGCTCTACAGTGTTTGTGAGTGTTTGTTTCAGTAGTGAAATTTAAACCACACTGAACTAAACTAAACTGAAACTGGACTGACAAAGTTTCGGTTTACTAGAACTTCTATGTTTAGCTGCTTTGACACAATCTACATTGTAACAGCACTATAGAAATAAACATGAATTCAATTAAATTAAATTGAAAGGGACAGTGTGTGTGTGTTTGCCAGCACTGAGGGTTGTACTCTCAGTGCTGGGTCGCAGCTGAAAGGGTATCCGTTGGTAAAATAATTGGCAAAGATATTGGTGGTTCCTTCTCTGTGGCGAGGCGACCCTTGATAAAGCAAGGAATGAGCTAAAGAAATGAGTGAGTGATTGAGAGACCCAAAAGACCACAAGTCTCACTAAACAAGGACCGCACAAGGGTGAAAACGAATAATAAATGGCGTCAATATCTTTGAATTGCCTGAACATGTTGTCAGTCAGTGTGAAGAGAGAGAAACATGGCCCTTACTTTGTCTTCAAGCCCAGCCCAGGCGATCACTTGTCGAGCAATCACAGCATAATCTGGGTTGAACTCCAGTGTGATGAGACGAGCTCCAGGAGGAAGCAGACGAGCAATGCGAACTGTAGAGTAGCCACAGTATGTGCCCAACTCCAGGACCTTCTCTGGGTTCAGCTCACTCACCACTGAATCCAGAATACAGCCTGAGTATACACACAAATATAGATTCCTATAGATGTAATGAATTTTATACTGTAGAGACTGTATATTCTGTCCTCTTCCTTTAAACCCAACCCTCACACAAAACATTCAGTAGTCTCACATTTACAAAATACTTCTTTCTCTTTTTTATTTTATTTTGGAAGACAAGTGAAAAGCATTCGTTGTATATACAGTGGATATAACAAGTTTAAACACATCTGTTAAAATGCAAGGTTTCTGTGTTGTAAAAGAATTAAACTACAGTAAATCAGTTTAGAACTTTTTCCACCTTTAATGAAAACTATAACCTGTACAACTGCCTAAAAACAAACTCAAATAATTTAGGTGCGGGGAACTAAAACTAAAAAACTAAAATAATGTGGTTGCATATGTGTACACACCCTCTTATAACTGGGGATATGGCTGTGTTCAAAATTAAACAATCACATTCAAACTCCTTTTGAATAGGAGTCAGTACACACCTGTCATCATTTAAAGTGCCTTCGATTAACCCAGAATAAAGTTCAGCTGTTCTAGTAGTCGTTTCCTGATATTTTCCTAGTTGCATCCTACAGCCATGGTCCACAGAGAGCTTCCAAAGCATCAGAGGGATCTCATTGTTAGAAGGTATCAGTCAGGAGAAAGGTACGGAAAATGTTCAAGGCATTGAATATATTATGGTACACAGTGAAGACCGTCATCATCAAGTGGAGAAAATATGGAGCAACAGTGTCATCACCAACAACTGGATATTCCTCCAATGTTAATAAAAAGATAAAAAGAAAACTGATCAGGGAGGCTTCCAAGAGGCATACAGCAACATTAAAAGAATTGCAGGAATTTCTGGCAAGTAGTGGCTGTGTAATCCATGTGACAACAATCTTCCGTATTCTTCATTAGACTGGGCTATGGGGAAGGGTGGCAAGATGGAAGCCTTTTCTTACAAAAAAATATCTAGGCCCAGTTAAACTCTCCCAAGAGCACATGGAAAATGTGTTACGGTCTAGTGGAACCAAGATTGAACTTTTTGGTCATAATTTCAAAAGGTATATTTGGGGCAAAAATAACACTGCACATCACCAAAGAAACACTATACTTACAGTGAAGCATGGTGGTGGCAGCATCATGCTATGTGGTTGCTTATGTTCAGCTGGATCTGGGGTCTTAGTAAAGGTAGCTAAATTCCAGTCAATACAGGTACTAGAAGAAAACCTTCAAGCTTCTGCTAGGAAGCTGAAGATGAAGAGCATCTTCATCTTTCAGCATGATAACGATCCAAAGCACACATCCAAATCAACAAAGGAATGGTTTCACCAGAAGAAAATTCCAGTTTTGGAATGGCCCAGCCAGAGCCCAGACCTGAATCCCATTAAAAATCTGTGGGGTGATCTAAAGAGAGCTGTGCACAGATGTCCTCGCAATCTGACAGATTTTAAGCATTTTGCAAGGAAGAGTGGGCAAATACTGCCATTTCAAGATGTGACATGCTGATAAGACTCGTACCCAAAAAGATGAAGTGCTGTAATAAAATCGAATGGTGCTTCAACAAAGTATTTTTTTAAAGGTGTGTACACTTATGCAACCACATTATTTTAGTTTTTTAGTTTTAGTTCCTCGCACCTAAAATATTTGAGTTTGTTTTTATGCAGTTGTACTGGTTATAGTTTACATTAAAGGTGGAAAAAGTTCTAAAATGATTTACTGTAGTTTAATTTTTTTACAACACAGAAACCTTGCATTTTAACAGGAGTGTGTAAACTTTTTATATCCACTGTAAACGTGCAATTTTTTTACAACACTTTTATGAATAGAAATGAACATTAAACCCCCGCCCACATAGCAAGCATTCTTGCAAAACAAATAATAGATAAATGAAAAAACAGACAAAAAAAAAAGAAATGAAAAAAAAATCTTTATGTATGATTTTTGAGCCTTTTTCCTCATGTGGAACAAAAAAGAGAGACATTAGACATTAGATCCACATATTGTGATGGATACCAGGACCACACAAATTTTATGGGGATTTTCCATTACTAAAAAACATAATAATTAAATAAGACGCACATATCCTTCAACAAAACACAAAACAATCAAATGCATAGTTCAAAATATGATAATATCAGCCTCACTGTAAAAAAACTAAATACTGGGTTCCACACAATTGCTTCATGTTGTCCCAACACAAATCGATTAAGTTAAATGTTAAATGTTTTAACAAATTTAAGTAGATTGAACATAAAACAATTAGATTCTCCCCTAAAAACTGAAGAATTGTGTTGATTGAGCTTATTTTACATGTTTTGAGTGCATATTTTTACTGACATTTCTTAGAATTAGGGCTGTCTGCAACTAAACATTTTGTTCATTTAATCCATTATTCAACCTATTACACGTTCATGGCATTAAGTAGATAAAAGAAGAACTGTTTAAGGCCAACCATAACATATTCAAATGTTATTTTCACACTAAATATGAAACACTTCTTTTATTATTATTATTTCTTTCATACTCTGTCCTGAAATTGTTAAAGCAATGATTTGAGTCTTGAATAGAACAAGTGCTCTGACCTTTCTCATCTCCAACATTCATAGCCCATTCGCGGTGTCTGCAGAAGTGATCAATGGCCGAGATGACGCTCTGAGGGTCGCCGCGAGTCGCGTGCTGCTTTACAGCTTTTAGCAGACGCTGCTCAGAACAAACACAACATAACAAAGTCCAGTGATGATGGAGATTATGAGGCTCAAACCTCTAACAGCATTCAATTCCACCAGACACAACACCACATGCGCAATGTGGCATTCAAAGTTTTTTATGGTGATAGAAGACATTGTGTAAGGCAAGACACTTCAGGTGAATGAGGCGAAAATAAAAATAATAGTTATCATCATGCTTTTAAAGTTCATTTATTAAGCAAAAATGACAACCTTTTTTTGTATTACAACTTTTCTAAAATGCTACAGTGCTCAACATATACTGAGTACACCCCTCAGAAATCTCTCATTAAATTAATATTTTCTATAGGAAGATTTACAATATTACATTTGTGCATATGCATTTGATTAGTCAGTACTAAAGCTAAATCTGGAGCTTATCTAACAAAATAACTTATAATAATGGTCCAAATTTACTACCCTCAAATTTATATGTTAGAAAAAAACATTAAACATTTTTTTTTAAAAGAGCAAAAATAAATATATATAAAATGTTGTTGAAATTTTGTAGTTTGTCATTTTTTCCCAATATTTCAAATGAATTTATATGTATTACTTTTCTATTTCTAAAGATGTTCAGTGACTAAAATATTATTTTAATGAATATATCCGTTTAATAAATCTGTTTTGTTCAAATGCACCAAATATATCACTTATACCTATATTTACTGAGAAATGGATAAAATGTTCATTTTTAAAATGGGGTGTACTTATTTATGCTGAGCACTGTATGTTTAACCCTTTAAATGGCATTGCAACCACTTGGTTGACCTTTTGTCCATAGGTTTAGTTCAGTTCAATTCAATTCAAGTTTATTTGTATAGTGCTTTCCCCAACCATTTTCATTCCAATTTTCGTAATTTAATTTCAAGTATGTGTATACATATATATATATATATATATATATATATATATATATATATATATATATATATATACAGTTGAAGTCAGAATTACTAGCCACCCTGGATTATTAGCCCCCCTGTTTATTTTTTTTCCCCAATTTCTGAGTAACAGAGAGAAGTTTTTTTTCAACCCATTTCTAAACATAATAGTTTTAATAACTCATTTCTAATAACTAATTTATTTTCTCTTTGCCATGATGACAGTAAATAATGTTTGACTAGATAATTTTCAAGACACTTCTATACAGCTTAAAGTGACATTTAAAGGCTTAACTAGGTTAATTAGGTTAATTAGGCAGGTTAGGGTAATTAGGCAAGTTATTATATAATGATGGTTTGTTCTGTAGACTAGCGGAAAAAATATAGCTTAAAGGGGCTAATAATTTTGACCTTAAATGGTTTTTAAAAATTAAAAAACTGCTTTTATTCTAGCTGAAATAAAACAAATAAGACTTTCTCCAGAAGAAAAACATTATAGGAAATACTGTGAAAATTTCCTTGCTCTGTTAAACATCATTTGGGACATATTTAAAAAAGAAAAAAACTTCAAAGAGGGGTTAATAATTCTGACTACAACAGTATATATATATATATATATTTAATCATAGTGGAAGTTAAAGGGTTAAATCTATCTGAACATAGCATGAAATCATGCTCAAAATTATTTTTTCTTTTTTTTTTTACATATTTGAGTCAAGGGATTGGGAATTTTGAGAAATTCTTAATAAATCACAATATAATTAAAAAATAATATGAATATCCAGAACAGAATTTTTTTTGGAATTAATTAAATGTATGTTAATTAAATGTAATTTAACCATTCAGAATGAAGATATGAATTAGTTTGGTGTATATAAGTTTTGCTGAAGTAGAGATTTATGGCTTGGTGCAAGAGAAAAAAAACTCTTTACAGAAAAAACATTGTTTTAAAAATATGTAATTGAAATATGTAACGTAACTTAAATCTACAGCTACAAACTGATATATTGCAAAACCAAAAAAAAAAAACCTAAAAGTGAATTTTGAATGTTTTCTCTAAATTAGACTGGTAAAAACACTGTATGAAAATCCAAAAAGCCCAAAATCTCAAAACTGACAGTAGCATGTTGTTTTTGCCTGGGTGTCTCGTCACCTGTGGTCGAGTTGATCGGGTCAGAGAATCCAGAGCTCGCTCCACGATGACATCATGCCAGAGTAACGCCAGACTGCCATTGAACTGCACCGCTGCAGGAATCAGCCATGAGTACAGGACGTATAACAGCGCTGAGGCCCCTAAACACCAGCACAGCAACACCACCAACATACTAGACACACACAGACACAGAGAGATTAGGAAGCATTCATGATCAATGTCAGATCAGGGGGAGTCAACACATTAAGTGACCAGGCTTTTACAGCATGGAAAAATCTCATTTTGAAGTCTTTCATTTAAAACAATAATATATTGTTTATTTTAACTGCACTAACAGTCTTGTTTACATGATTTATTTATTTATTTAATGTATTATTATTTTAAAAAGAGGATTTTCTGCTTAAGGCGACGAGGTGGCGTAGTAGGTAGTGCTGTCGCCTCACAGCAAGAAGGTCGCTGGTTCGAGCCTCGACTGGGTCAGTTGGCATTTCTGTGTGGAGTTTGCATGTTCTCCCTGCGTTCGCGTGGGTTTCCTCCGGGTGCTCCGGTTTCCCCCACAGTCCAAAGACATGCAGTACAGGTAAATTGGGTAGGTTAAATTGTCCGTAGTGTATGAGTGTGAATGAGTGTGTATGGATGTTTCGCAGAGATGGGTTGCGGCTGGAAGGGCATCCACTGCGTAAAACATGTGCTGGATAAGTTGGCGGTTCATTCCGCTTTGGCGACCCCAGATTAATAAAGGGACTAAGCTGAAAAGAAAATGAATGAATGATTTTCTGTTCACCAACGCTGCATTTATTTGATTGAAAAGAAATAAATTGCTAAAATATACTGTATATGTATTCATGTGATGGCAAAACTGTATATAAATATTGTAGTATTCTATGTTGTAATATGTTGCTTTGGTGCTCAAAAAACTAACATATTTTTTAGTTTTGAAAATAGTTGTGCTGCTTAACATATTTGTGGAAAACTTGATGCATTTTTCAGGGGTTACTTTATTTTAATGTAACACTCACAACTGGGGTGTTTTGACCCAGACAACCAACAAAAAAGAAATGTTTTTTAGTGCTGGAACAAAACTTTGCAAATATTTAAGAATATTAAAATATACATATTACACAATCTGTCAAATTACTTATTAATTATACTAGTTTAAAGGAGAGATATAATAATAATAATAATAATAATAATAATAATAATAATAATAATAATAATGCATTTTGTGTAATTTTGTATGTATGATGCATCTTGAAATAATACAT
Organism: Danio kyathit; assembly: GCA_903798195.1. Classification (NCBI taxonomy): domain Eukaryota; kingdom Metazoa; phylum Chordata; class Actinopteri; order Cypriniformes; family Danionidae; genus Danio; species Danio kyathit. The sequence continues at coordinate 29,342,532 of LR812529.1, read as the reverse complement.
CAATAATTAAGTTAAATTTGTGCCAAATAACATTATCTTAAACAATTTATAAACACATATTTAGCTTGTTTTCTCAAACCATTACAACAAGTTTGTTTAAATCTAATCAGAAAGTAACAATAAAATGAATTTGAATTTATTTTATTTGAGTTATGCTGTTTTGATGTTGTTCTGTTAATAAGAACATTCCAATCCCAAACTATTAACATTTTGGTTTGTTGAAAAATACTAAAGTTATGACAGATTTAATAAATAGTTTTTTTTTTTGTATTGTGAATACATATCTCATACATACATTTCTGGAGAGCACATATGTAGCCAGAGGTACGTATGGCTGCATTTCGTCTTTTAAACGTATGCTACAGGGTGGTCTGACACTGCCAACAGTTTCTGTTTCTTTTTGTGCTACCAGATTATCGCTTACCTCTGTGTGGATGGCTTTTCTGCTGTTATCAGTTTGCCCAGTAGCTCACCGCATACACCAGCGGACTTGAGACGCAGAGTAGAGTTGACCGCGACGATAGGGTTTGAGTTCGACGAAGAATGGATCCAGAAAGCAGGTCAAAGAAAAACGAAAGACAAAAAATGAAATAAACAAGTAAATAACAAGGTGATAACGTGGTAAAAATCTGGCAGCTTTTCTTTTTCTGGATTGCTTTTGAAAACACTATTGGTTGGGTTTAGGGACGGGGGTTGAGGATTATCAGTCGGTTGGTCGGTCAGTCAGTTAGTCGACAGCAGCCTCTGGTGGATTTACGCAAGAAGAGCAGGTGCGAATGGCACTCGAGAGAGAAATTTGAGATCTGAAAAAGCGAACACAGCAGCCTCTGGTGAATTCGCGAAAACAAAAACTGCAAAAAAGCGTATCTCCTGGCATGTATTTCATGCTCTCCAAAAATGTATACAGGGGTATGTATCCATAAGCAGTCTAGGTCCATGGAAAATAGTACACATTATTTTAGACATTATTTGTAGCACCATAACTGTCATAAAATGCTGAGCTCCAAACTTGTACATGGCTTAGAATATACATGTAAAGCAAGCAATATTTTAAATTATGCTAGCGTCATATTTGTCCTCCATCCCTTCAAATTTTTATGCAAGTCATGCTTCAGTAATGTCCTATAATGAACCTTTCAGTAAAATTGTGAAAAATGTAACCGAGCCAGAAATGACTGTGCATCCCTGGGAACTATCTGTATGAATTCACTATTAAGATAAAACAATTATAAAAGCTTTCAAGACAGCACACACATACACACAAATATACTGTATAATATGTTTTTGCTCTTTGATTATGTGGTACAGGTTTGCACTCCAGCAGGTCATTCGATGAATGTATATGGAAATGAATGTTCTCGTTCAGAGCTGTGCTTTCATCTGTCTGGTCATTCCTCTATTGTTAAGCTCTAATGATATGGGTGTTTACTATGCAGAAAATAAATCCTGCTCTCAAAATCTCTCTCATGTGATCATTGGGCTGCCGTTGTGGCTGGAGCTCATTTTGTCCATGAAGAAGTTACTGGCTACAGGAATAAAATACTGAAAAATAAATCTAAATGCTAAGTTCTACATATTTGTAGACATTTTTTCAGTTTATTCATTCAGCAAGAATGATCAATTATTCATAACTATGTGTTACTGTTTGACTGACCTTGAAAAAATGTATTACAGTTTTCAATTTTGTTAAAAAACACTAAAAAAGACGAATGAAACTTTATTGTAAAGTGCTACTGTACACAGCGGGTAAAAAAAAAACATTTCTTAAGGAGCTGATGACATAAAATTGACCCAAAATATAAATACACATACAAATAAACAAAAAAAGAATATTCATAAAAATTGTTATGTGTAATAACAATGTAATGACACAAGGAGAAGGTACTGAACAACTGAAATCTACTTAATACTTTGTATAAAAAGGCTGTCTTATAGCTTCAAAACGCCTCTTGGTCTGTGGGTCTCTTCTATCAACTCTGATCTTTAGTTTTTATTTTCTATTGGATCCAAGTCAGACGATTGACTGAGCCATTTTAGCAGCTTTATTTTCTTTTCTGAAAGCAATCGAGAGTTTCCTTAGCTGTGTTTGGGATCATTGTCTTGCTGAATTGTCCACCCTGGTTTCATCTTCATCATCTGGTAAAGTAGATGCCGGGAACGAAGCAGCTAATGTTCATTTACACTGATATGGGTCAATGTTGCTTTCAATCTTTTTCAGCTTAAGGGATTTTAGCTTCTGTCAGGGCTTTCCATGACTTTTTACACCTCAGTTTCTACATGTGTTTAATACTTCTCCGTCCTTTCATTTAATTACATGAAATGTTTTATTTTCTTTGTATATATGGATTATGTTTGTTGTTCCTAACGTCTGGTAAAAATTCTAAAGTCAACAGCACCTTTAGAAATATGAATTTGTTATAGTTACCCGCTGTATATAATCAAAAAAACTGAAGCTGCATTTTTTTCTCTCTTCATGATATATATAAATATACATTTTAAGCTATACTTGTCAACTAGGGCTGCACAATATTGAATAAATCTGATATTGCAATATTTTATACTGCGATAAGTAATAAATAGCACTATTTGACAGGGGAGTCTAACAATGTGCAGGTACAGAAATAAAATGCCCACAATAGGGGAAAAAAAAGTTTTTTTTAAACTTGGTTTTGTCATGTTTCCAGTCCAAATATCTAAACAATTTTAGAGAAAGTGAAAATATTGTTTTGTTTTCACTATCAAAAAAAATAAGTCATAAATTATATAAATTCCATACAAATACAGTGATTAAATACAATTCGGTAACTCCTGCTCAACTGTAATTCCGACTCAACATTGCATAGAGTTGAAGTCAGAATTATTAGCCCCCTTTTGAATTTTTTTTTTCTTTTTTAAATATTTTCCAAATGATGTCTAACAGAGCAGTGAAATTTTCACAGTATGTCTGATAATGTTTTTTCTTCTGAATAAATTACTTCTTATTCGTTTTATTTCTGCTAGAATAGAAGTAGTTTTAAATTTTTTAAAAGCCATTTTAAGGAAAAAAAATATTAGCCACTTTAAGCTGATTTTTTTTTTCCGATAGTCTACAGAACAAACCATCATTATACAATAATTTGCCTAATTACCCTAACCTGCCTAGTTAACCTAATTAACCTAGTTAAGCCTTTAAATGTCACTTTAAGCTGTATAGAAGTGTCTTGAAAATTATCTAGTAAAATATTATTTACCGTCATCATGGCAAAGATAAAATAAATCAGTTATTAGAAATGAATTATTAAAACTATTATGATTAGAAATGTGTTGAGAAAATCTCTTTGTTAAACAGAAATTGGGGGGAAAAATAAACAGGGGTGCTAATAATTCAGGGGGGCTAATAATTCTGACTTCAACTGTATCTTTGCGATGTGACTATTGCGAATGCACACATTGTAATATCAATAATAAAATGATATGCTGTGCAGCCCTATTGTCAACTAATAAAAATGACAAAAACACAGCAAAATCACAAAAGTAGCTCATTCAACCTATTATTTGTTGAACTCAAATATGTAGTTTATTACAAAAGAAGCTCTGTTACTAATTGATCTGGAAATAAAGGACTAAACTAGTCATGAAGATAAAGAAATGTGGCTTTCAAAGGGGATTTTTAGGGTTGCATGGCAACAAGCTCAAGGTTAAGAGCTATTAGACAAAGAGGACCCTTGCAGGACCCCTGAGAGACGACCGTGACAAGAGCTTCACAGGTTTGCTTTAAATAAACACAAATGAAGCTGCAGGCTGGACTGGAATGAAGAGTTTGGACACTTTGATGGACAGAAATTGTCAATAAAAAAATATTCTCAAGGAGTGAGTCTGGCTTTTAGAAGCACGTTCTGGTAAATGCATACCAGCGTATCGGAAATATTTATTATGTATTGTGTTTATTCATACAGCGAGATTTACAGCAATCAGGATGAATGGCTTTTTAAAAAATTCTTATTATAGATGAAATTATTTGTCAAATATCAGTATAACTCTGTAAAGTGGATGTGTTAAATTAGTGCTACATGATAATAATTTAAAGTGAAGCACAAATGCAGCACACTAAAACAGACTGACAATTGATTAAATGATGTACAAACATGATAACTGGAATCAGCTGACCAAACACACAGTGAACCATTTACTAAACTAGATTTAACACAAACTAGATTTCTATTTTAAACTAGATACAAGTCAAGAAAATATCTGCAAAAATGAGCCAAACACAACGACACAAAATGATAAAAGAGGCTGAAAAGAGGGTTGTACCATATACAATGGCAACATACAGCATTAATTAGTAAACCATTTAATAATAGCACACGTTCTTAAAACAGTAATTAAACTACATTATCTAAAATATTTAAAAAGAATAGACAAAATAATATACATTTGTAATGTATTTTGTTCCATTAGTAAATGCATTTTCCTTCAATTTTTTCATAAAATTATATATAGGCCTATATATGCAACATGTTTTCAGTAATTTCAGCACAATACAATATCAATGTTTAAACTTCAGAAGTGTTTAGAAATCAATATTTGGTGAAACAACCCAGATCTTCGATCATTTAAAAAAATAAAAAAAAAATAAAATAAATAAATTATATATATATATATATATATATATATATATATATATATATATATATATATATATATATATATATATATATATTTTTTTTTTTTTTTTTTTTTTTTTTTAAATTAATAAATAAAAAATAATAATAAATAATATATATATATATATATATATATTAAAATAGTTAAAAAAAATTAATTTGGGGAAAAATTATCAGACCTTTATAGAATATAACAAATATTAATATTTTACTCAAGACCAATGAATCCAGCAAGTTGTCAAGAATATTTATAAATAAGTGAAAGACTCTGGAAAGGCATACGATAGGCAATGCAACATTATTAGCTATAAACAAACAACATTTATAACCTTCATAAAAAGGAAATACATATTATATTATCTAGATGATAAAATATAAGTACTATACTTTCAAAATATTCACAATCCAACCAAAATTGCAAAAATGCAAGAATGTTAAAACATTTCAAGAATAAAATAGAGAGAAAACGTGGCTTACTTTCAATGAGGATCTTCCTTTGCCTTTTACGAAATGTCTCTTTCTCTTAAGGACCTTCTGTTAAACCTGCGAGGACGCAAATGCACACACACTGATCATCTGTGCACTCTCTCCCCCCCCCCCCCCCCCTCTCTCTCTCTCTCAGCTGACCCTGTAATTCGCTCTCTCACCTCTTCTGGGCAGATCTGAGCCGTGAGGAATGTCTGACCGGAGGTCTTTTAGGGGAATAAACACCCCCAGACAGACACCGCAAATCCAAACTAGGCCAGGGATCGAAAACTGGCATGGCAACAGATAAACACTGCGAAATACATGCGTGAATGTGCTTAAATGTCACACATACCCTTGTGTCGTTATAAATCTGAATGGCCTTCTATTGTCAGCGTGTGCAAGATTATTGAAGAAACATAGTTTTAATAATGTTTACAACAAATAGAATACTAAGTTTGGTGTATTTGTTTGTTGTAGTAAAACTACGTTAACTTGTTCAACTTTTGCTGGATGTCAACAATAAAGGTAAAGATAATAACATTACAGTAAAATGAGTCATACATACCATTCTATCGGAAAGAACTACGAAATTAAAGTTGTTTTTCAGTGCAACGTTTCACCAATTTGTTGTTGTTTACTACGCCTGGATCGTTTAGTCAGTGATTCAACTGAACCGACTCATGATTCGATTCGTTCGCCACGGTTTGTATTGGCATAAATAATGGCAGAAATCAAAGTTTCTAATAATAAAATTATTCCAAACGGTCTCAGCACAAACAGTACTGAAAATTGAAATACATACTTAAACCACATCTATTTTTACTCATGGAGAAACCAAATACACCGCTTAAATAAGCCCTCTGCAGATTTGCCAGTAAGTTCATCCATTATTTATTTTTTAATTATTTCGACTGAATATATTTCAGATTCTGATAGGGAATTCCGTAAAACATTTATTTTAAGATTACTACATTCTCCATGTTGCTGAAGAAATGACACGTGTCAACTATGTTTATAAAATCAACTATATTTAGGGGTTTGTTTACGGTCTCCTTATTAGACATATACTGCCACCTGGAGGTCAGATTAAATAAAATCTGCAACTGTCAAATGAACTTGATTTCAACTGGTGGTCAAAGCCTTAATTTTAAAACATGCTCTTGAATTGATCATACTTGTTTTTCAGTCAGTGTAAGTGAAACACTAGCACTTCAGACATTGATGTGGTGGCAGCACTTATTGTCATTACTAAAACAAATATATTCTTTCAAGATAAACCTCGCTAGATTATATTTATGCTTAAAACATATGGAGAAACCCTATTGAAGTGTTAACAGACTTGCATAACAATAGAATATCTAAAAGAGAAATTTCTTTGCAACTATTTGAACAGGAGGGAAGCACAAGTAGCTTGAAAACAAGTCCAACACATTCCTAGTGCTCAGTGAAACGTGAAAATAATATGAGCAAAGATAAAAGTAATGTGAACCGAACAGCCTTTCAGAGAGTAAGCCAGAAAAAAAATTGCACTTACGTTGGGTTTTGTGTTTAATTATAATAAGTGTGAGAAAATGTGAAAAAATCAAGACTTTGTTTCATGATCTTTATTATGATTTTTTTTTCTCAGACCATGGTTGATATGAAAAATGAAAAAAATAAAACAACGAAAAAGGTATTTTTAAAAAAAATCAGCAATGTATTAATGATTCTAAAAGCAGCGATGATACAATATAAAGCCAGAACAGGGTGTCAATTTATAACGGGATCTGCTGGTATAAACAAACCAGAGGCATGTACTATGCAAATAAATATGTATACAAAATCTGATCAGTTCATAAATATACAATATATATTTATTCAAGTTGCTACATATAGGTGTTTCTCGTTATTTATAATTAATTACAAGTACAGACATTTATGTCACCAAAATACACTTAAAGAGACTAGCAATGCACAGCTGTTTGGTCATGAGTTTCAGATACCAGCTCACAAACCCGAAAGATGAAGAGTAGGAACTACACACAAATTCTTCAAGTCGAATGAACCAAGTGTTAATTGAACCATCATCGTTCACAATATAAACCATTATACCATGTCCTATGTTCTGCAGATTGCAGTTCATAGGTTTACAGGGGCAAAAAAAATAAAATAAAAATCAACCTACATTCTTGTATTTCATACAGTGTACACCATATTGTACTGATCTTCAGAATCACTGGTACAACACATCAGAAATCAAAAGGAATTTGACAGAATTCATATTTTTGTTTGTTTTAGGAAGAAAATAGTACAAAAAAGAAAAGGTAAATTGTTAAAGGGATAGTTCTGAGGGGAAAAAAAAGAAAATGTACAGTTAATTTAGGCTGGCCAGTGAATATCTACCTATTTTCATTCCAGTGTTTGAGTTTATTTCTTTTGTTGAACACGAAAGAAGTTTCTTTTTCTGAAATAGCCGCATTTCCACTGTCGCGCCTAAGGCGAGCGAGCCAGTGCAAGCTAGGGCCAGTTGCATTTCCACATTCAATTCCGGGGCCTGATCGGGGCAAAACGGGGCTTCCTTGCAGCCGGCCTTTTTTAGCCCGCCAAATACCTTGGGCCAGAGCGAGCCAGCTGTGGCTTCGGGGTGGAGTGAAAGCAAAGGCAGAGTCTTGCCCGAGCCTGGTAAACATGGTGTGCTGCCATTAAACAATAATTATAAAGGAAAGAAAAAACAAAGCTACTCTGATTTTAACATTTTTTAAAATATCTTCTTTTGTGTTTAACTGAAGAAAGAAACTCATAAATCATTGAAACCACTTTAAGGTAAAAGAATGGTGAGTAAATCTTCATTTTTGTGGATCCCTTTAAAGATCCTTGATGATTCATAAAATGCAAATCAACAGCTAAAACTCTGTGAAAAATCTGATACTGCCGAAATACTGAAGCTAAAAGTTACCTACATACCCATGTCACATGTATGAGATGAGTAAATAAACTGTCATTTCTGTGTTCAGAGTTATTTACAGTATAAAAAGATGGATTCTCATGCAAATCATAATTTTTTTTTACAAACATGGCTCTACCTGACATCATTAAGGGTGGAACTTCTTATTTAGTCAGCTGCAATGGTAGAGCCCACAACAGTGAGAGCTGATCACGGCCATCAACACACTTCACTGAGTCAGAATAAAGTGGCTTTCACACTGGACACGGAAAGCAGCGCACTATGAAACCAATTCATTTCAATGATACAATCAGCCACGTTGTCTAAAGCTAGGTAGCTTGTTAGCTTGGTAGTTATATTTTTTGATAGTTATATTTTTTTAATAAGACACTGTATCATTGGATACTCTGGCTAGAGTAGCACATTTCAAGTCCTCTGTGAAGCTCAGGACACAACAAGCCGATGTCAAAAAACTAGCGATGTTGAAAATCGACATGTTCTTATCTTGTATCTGGTCCTGTCTGGACCAAAAAACTGTGTGTGAACATACAAACAAATGACAGCTGACTTAAGCGTGAGCATATGTTCTCTGCCTGTGTGAGAGACTACTGCACTTGTATGGAAAGATTCACCCTGTATTGTCATTCCAAAGGAAAATAAGAATTAGTGCTGCACAAACCATAAACAAAGCAGCGTTTCTGTATCAGTTTCACAATACTTCTCACAGAGCAATTAATGTTTCACTGATGTCTGATAATCCATATTTTAAAAAAAGCAACATATGTCAGCCAGCTACTTCGTGTTACCTTTTGTGTTGTTTGTTTAGTTTAGACACTTTCGTTTTTTTCTTGCGCTCTGAGGCCATGATATCCACACATACACGGGTATTTTTATATTAAGAGTTTCCCCCGCTTTAATAATAAAAAAAAAAAATCTCTGTCTACATAAAAACACAAAAACGCACTGTGAGGCATGTTATGGGCATGCCAAACCAACAGGACACTTTTATACCAAGTTCACACCAAACGGGGAATTAGATTGCAATTTACTCGCGAAATGTACTTAGTCAATGCAAACTTAAGAATAGAGGCGGATTACCGTCCCACGGTTGAACAATGTATGAATATGCAATATGTTTATCACAAATGTGTAGAATTTGCTTCATTCACATCGCCTGTGTTTGGTGTGAACCCAATAAGAAAGGAGAAAACAGCGTGCACGCTGACGTCATGAGGCAAAAATTCCAGTTATAGTTTCCACATGACTACACTGTACCAACTGTAGTTAGAGTTTTGGAAAATCTTAACCTTTGCCGGAGTTTTAGAAAGTATCGGTTTCAGTCACCTGACAATGCGTTTTTGTGTAGACAAACAGTGAATGACAACAGAAAATACCCGTGTTTGTGTGGACAGGGCCTGACTCATAGTTAAACAGCTAATCAGCAATCTCTCTTTCGTCTTTCAGATAAGACATTAAACAGAGGTCCCGACTCTCTGTGGTTGTTAAAAATCCCAGGATGTCCTTCGAAAAGGAGTAGGGGTTTAACCCTGGCATCCTGGCTAAATCTGCCCACTGGCCTCTATCTATCATGGCCTCCTAACAATCCCCATACCATAATTGGCTTCATCACTCTGTCTCCTCTCCACCAATCAGCTGGTGTGTGGTGTGCGGTCTGGCACAATATGGCTGTCGTCGCATCATCAAGGTGGATGCTGCACACTGGTGGTGGATGAGGAGATTACCCCTAATGTGTAAAGTGCTTTGAGTGTCCAGAAAAGCGCTATATAAATGTAAGGAATTATTATTATTATTATTATGTTGATTTGGGCAAAGTACCTTCGTTGTGAGCCCTACAAGAGGGAACATGTGGAACACACAGAACAATCTAGCCTGACAGATGCTCACAAATAGCCTGACGCTGCCCATTAACAGACTTGGTGTGTTCCGTCCTCAACAAAAAAAAAGGTCACTGCAGCATTGCACAGGACTAGCTGGAGAATGGCTCCAAACAACTGTGCTTTTGGTTGTATGTCACCGGTAGTAGTAGATTGCTAAGCAGAAGCTGTATTGCGCTAACATGCCATTAGTTTTTTCGAGAAAGAATCCCAAAACTGTATCTTTTTTCTTAGTGGTATTTAAAAAACGAATGACTTTTTGGTGAAAGGATGCAGAAATACTCTATTGGTACTCAAGATTAACATGAGATTGGACAAAATGGGTACAAAACATTAATTTAAACTATCCCTTTAAGAACTTACAGCAAAAAAAAATAATTCTTATAAAATAAGATAAAAAGGTACCGTCCTATTTAGCTAATAGAACGATAACATGCTGACTGATTAAGACAAATATAAGGTATCTTGCTCCCAAATAGTGCTGACATAAGACCAGCTTATGCCACTTCTCAACATGTAAACTACAAGAATATCAGTTAAAATTGGTCAAATTCTTTATATTTATTAAAGGGCTTATTATTTCAGATGTCAAAATGTAAAAAATTTGGTACCAATATTTGCTCCAAAGCTAATTCGCACAGAGTCTGATGCCAATTTTATTTTTAAAAGTTATTTGTAATAAAAAAAAATAACAAAAGCAACTAAATAATAAATATATTTTTGACTCCGTATGAAGGATTTAATAGAGATGGATTGATTTATTTTAAAAGCTCATGCATCTTTACTTTGTTTAATGGTTTCATTTTCATTCTCATTTCACAATCACATTAATTTTACATCATCAGTCCTTTTAATTTTGTAAATTCAACGACTGAGGGGTAAATCGCTGCATTAAAGTTTTAAAGTTCATTTCAGAAATCAGACAAAAGCCCTCCATCCTCACTTCAAGGTCCCTCTATATGGAAATACTTTTATCATACTCTTCATAGCTACATATAGATATTTAGATATATAGATTTAAACAAACAGGTATGCAACACATTCACTGCCGTTATAGTACATTAAAATGCATGAGTTCATTAAACTCTGAGTAGACTTGTATATAATTAAATGAGGGTTAACCTGAAACATTAGTTACAAAATAGTATTTCAGAATACATACATCTTATAATCTAGATTTTTTTCTCTGAAAATATATTTATATGTATATCTCAGGATGAAGAGGAGATGATTCAGTTTATATTCTGTTTTGAAAATGTAGATACATTACAATAACATCCCATTAATACACACAGAGTATGGAGGAAAAAAAACTCTTCGTAAACACCAGTTTACCATCAAATGCAGAGCTAAATCTGTGACAGCCAACACATTGCTCATTATTTCTGTTGTTTAATGACTCGTCCTGATCAATGTAGGGATGCACCAACTTCAGAGTTAGGTGTAGTGCAATAAATTGACCTAAATGATGACAATTTATATGATTATATAAAGCTATGGAAGAAAAATGAAGACACCACTTGAAAATTTTCAGTTTCTCTGGACTCATTCAATTCAATTGTAAATATTTGCTTTATTCTATTAAGGTTTGATAACGTTTGAAATAAAAACATTGTCACTTTTTTCAGAATATGAGAAATGACGATTGGTCAGAATAAAAAGTGCTTTCAGTTGTTGGATTGAAAATCCTGGTTGTTCATCAAATATTAATTTATTAGCTCTTTTGAAGCTAAACCATTAGAATTTTGTTATGTATAAAATGTATACTAACATGTCTGAAAACATGCTATATTTTGCTATTTTATGCAAAAATATTCTCTAAACGACAATATTTTTATTTCAAATTTGAAGTTTACAGAATAAAACCAAAATCATTTATTCAAAAACATAACTGTGAATTTTAACTTCAATTATGAATTTCATAGGCCTTTAGGTTTTTTTTTCCAAAGCTGTAAATTTTAATGTTCAATTAAAGGCTGTTTTGCTTTCTTTTTTATTGTGAGGCAGCATTTATGCTACAAAGAATGCATTATATATTTTTTTTCTAGTATTTGAGCACAGTATCAGACTGTTGCATACCTATAGATGTAATTTTTGCATCAAATATTGCAACATGTTGCATTTTAGATCCTGGTGTGTGTTTGGCTGCTGGTCAGACCAGTGTTCCAGGTGAAGGAGGCTCAGAGCCGGACTCTTTCTTAGTCGTCCCTTCTGAAGGAAAGGGCTCTGGGTAGAGAGAAAGCTCCACAGACCTGCCATAAGGAAGGAAGGAGATCAAACTGTAAATGGTCATTTGTCTTGCAGCTAAACTATTTAGTCCTAACCATTGTGATACATTGTGAACATTTTAAGGTCAATATTATTAGCCCTCTTATGCAGTATTTTTTTATTGTGTACAGAACAAACCATCATTATACAATGACTTGCCTAATTACCCTAACATGACTAATTAATCTAATTAACCTAGTTAAGCCTTTAAATTGCACTTTAAGCCGAATAATAATCTTGAAAAATCTCTAGTAAAATAATTTGTACTCTCATCATGGCAAAGATGAGTTATTAATATGATTATGTTTAAAAATGTGTTGAAAAAAATCTTCTCTCGTTAAATAGAAATTGGGGAAAAAATATAAAAGAATTCAAATTTAAAAGGAGGGCTAATAATTCTTTAAGACTTTAACTGTACATATACACTTGGCCACTTTATTAGGTACACCAGTTCAACTGATTGATTACTCATATTCAAACTCTGTTTAAATGAATGTGGCTTATTGTAGACTCAGAACAGAAGTCAATTCTCACTGCTCTGATTGGTTGACAGTTTTGATATTAACAGGGTAAACAGGCAGTAAAGTAAAAGTGGGTATTGGATTTCTGCAGAGATGGAGCTTGTCCACCCCATCACATCATAGAATAGAGCATTCCAAATCCTGTCATTTTTTCAGAAGGTCTTTAATATACACTCACCGGCCACTTTATTAGGTACAGCTGTCCAACCACTTGTTAACGAGCAGTACATTTTTAATCAGCCAATCACATGGCAGACACTAGACATGGTCAAGACAATCTGCTGCAATTCAAACCAAGCATCAGAATGGGGAAGAAAGGTGATTTAAGTGACTTCGAATGTGGCATGGTTGATGGTGCCAGACGGGCTGGTCTGAGTATTTCAGAATCTGCTGATCTACTGAGATTTTCACGCACAACCATCTCTAGGGTTTACAGAGAATGGTCCGAAAAAGAGAAAATATCCAGTGAGCGACAGTTCTGTGGGCAAAAATGTCTTATTGATGCCAGAGGTTCGAGGAGAATGGCCAGACGGTTTCGAGCTGATAGAAAGCCAACAGTAACGCAAATAACCACTCGTTACAGCCGAGGAACGCAAAAGAGCATCTCTGAACGCACAACATGTCCAACCTTGAGGATGATGAGCTACAGCAGCAGAAGACCACACCTGGTGTCACTCCTGTCAGCTAAGAACAGGAAACTGAGGCTACAATTTGCACCAATCTTCTGAAGGCTGCTTCCAGCAGGATAACGCGCCATGTCATAAAGCGCGAATCATCTAAGACTGGTTTCTTGAACATGACAATGAGTTCACTGTATTCAAATGGCCTCCAGAGTCACCAGATCTCAATCCAACAGAGCACCTTTGGGATGTGGTGGAAAGAGAGATTCACATCATGGATGTGCAGCTGACAAATCTGCAGCAACTGCATGACGCTATCATGTTAATATGGACCAAAATCTCTGAGGAATATTTTCAGTACCTTGTTGAGTCTATGCCACAAAGGATTAAGGCAGTTCTAAAGGAAAAAAGGGGTCTAAACCCGGTACTAGTAAGGTGTACCTAATAAAGTGTAATCTGTTGTTGGAGGAAGCACAAAGTTCTGAGTTTTAAAACTAACAGCATGTTTTTAATAGTACTATGAGCTCTTATATGTCAAAAGATCCGGACAATTCAGATTGTTTTGAAAGCAAAAGTCAACCTATTAAAGTAGCTAGTGAGTAAACAGCAAGTAAAAAAAATATTTAATATAGTGACATTCATGACATTTCCAATCAATGTAAAGTCACACTTCTGGGAAAACTCACTTCTATTTTCAGCTTTTCCAGAATCATTAAATCCCTGCTGTGTAGTGAAATGAAAAAGTGGCAAACTCACCTGGCATGCAAAGGATGGCCATGAAATGAAGCTGACTGAGGTATTTGACGGTGCACGGAGTACAGCGGGTCGGCTGCAATGGACTGAGGCTGGTGCACCAGGTGGTGAGTGTGTGAGTGGCGCATGGACAGTCCCTCGTGGCCTTTGGCTGTAGTGGAATAGCCCAAGGCGTTCCTCAGATACCAGTCCCGCAGGCCCTCCAGAGCCAGCGCCTTGTGCAGACTGCGGGTCGAGTCCTCGGGAGTGGGCAGAGAGAACTGTGCCGGTCTGCGGCTGAACGATGCAGCGGTGGACAGCTCAGTGTGGTGAGGGAGCAGATTGGGAATGGAGGAGGTGGTGGATGCTGATGAAGGATCATACGCAGAGAACAGCACCGCGTCCTGTGGGTGCTGCTGTAAAGGGATGAAGGGTCCGCAGGATTTTGTTCTCGTCACTTTGACCCGACGAGGCTCGGCTTCTTGGCCCCGCAACAGCATTGGACTGTAGGAAGAGGGAGCGGTGGCTAGATGTAACTGCGAATGGGAGAAACCATTATAGTGTGGAGGAGTACCCGAAGGAGGAGTGGAGAAGTCCGGCCAGATTCGTCCTGCTGACTGACTCTGCGGAATCTGGACAGGCCTCTTTTGCGGTTTACCCCAAATGTAGTCCATTAAAATCTCATTGTAACCCGTGCCACTGCTTTGCCCTCCAAGAGAGGAGCGCATGCGACCCTGGTCTTTAAATCCCATCATCTGCCTCTCTGGGCTGCCTTGATAGATCTGACGGAGCTTGCCATCAGTGAGGGACTCGGAGCTCTTGTATGGTCCAGCTCGGTTTGGCATGCCATTTCGGGGAGGTGCGGGTTCAGGAAGGCTTGAGCGGTCAAGTAGCGCCTCTGAGCTGTTGCTACGACGGGCTCGAGAGCTGTACGGGCAGCTGCGACGCTCTGATGACGAGCCCTCCAGAGATGCCAATGGGACAAACTGAGGAACATCCGGACTGCCGCACCACTGCTTTAGTGCAATGCCACCAGACACCTCCGGCCTAGCAGGAAAACAAAATCAGACAGTCAGAAGTTATTAGAGGTAATGAGATTTTTTTTTTAATGCATATCTGGATCTAAAGTGGATCTACTGCGTTAATCTACTGAGCTGAAGGAAGGCGCCTGAAACTGCACTGCTGAACATATATATTAAAGTGATGCTGTCTGGAGAAATACTTTCTTTTGGCACTGCATTATCCATTGCGGTAAAGCCAATATGGTAAAGAGAGAGTATGCAATTCTTTATCATTTTTTAAATCATTTTATTTTTCTTGCTTCTTTTGTTCTTGTTTATGTAAAACAATTTGAATTTCCATTGCGTATGAAATGTGCTATATAATTAAACTTGCTTTGCCTTGCCTATGTGTGAAAAAACTGCTGACAAAGCAAGAAAAATTTTAATCTGTACTGAAAAGAATTAATAAAATAACTATTTTTTTATTATTTATCCTGAACACTTTTGTAAAGTATATTCAAAGAGTTGGGTTAGTGTGTTTTAGGTTAGTTTGTTTATTATAAACTATCTTTCAGCAACAATGCATCAAATAAATCAGATTAGATTCAAAAATAAACTACGGCAGACATTTTTAATATGTTTAAAAAGTTTGGGTCAGAAAAAATATATTAAAGAACTTTAATATAATATTCACTTCTAATATTCTAAAGTCTGGGTCAATAAGTGTTTTTATTCAATTTAATTTAATTCAGCAAGGATGCATTAAACCAAAGATGCCCAAACTAGGGCCAGCGGGCCAAAGTTGGCCCATGGTAACCTTTGATTTGGCCCACTGTCCCATCCAAGAAAAGAAGGACAATGACAGGTTTTTTTAATATATACATTTAACAGATATTGTCATTTCTGATTAACTTAACATTTTGTTTGTTTTATTGTTAAGCTACAATCAATCTTTTGTTTTATTTTTATGTAAATACTGTCACTTGAACTTTCTCTGAACGAAGACAAAACAGAATAAATTTTGTTTGGCAATTCTAACCTGCCTAATGAGTTACCCTCAAATTATCTTAGTTTTTCCCCACACTTTAGCCATGTAGTTAAAAATTTGGGAGTGAACTTGGACAGTAGTTAAAATTTGATAAACAGGTAAACTCAGTGATCAAGGCTAGCTTTTTTCAGCTTTGCCATCTTGCCAAAGTCAAGCCATTTCTGAGCCAGCGTGATCTAGAGTAAGCCATTCATGCTTTTATCAGTTCTCGTCTGAACTATTGCAATGCACTATATGTTGGAATTAATCAAACCCTACTCCATCGGTTACAACTGGTGCAAAATGCTGCTCCTCGCATGCTTACGAATAGTCATAAACGTGAGCACATTACACCTGTTCTTTACTCTCTTCACTGGCTCCCAGTTAGGTCAGAATTGATTTTAAACTACTTTTGTTTGTTTTTAATGCAGTTAATGGTCTTGCACCTTCATATCTATGTGAGATTTTAAAGGTCCATAAAGCGAACAGAGCCCTACGATCAGCAGGTCAGTTGTTGCTGGAGGTCCCCAGATTCAGGTACAAACAATGGGGTGATCGTTCATTTGCAGTAGCAGGTCCAAAACTATGGAACACCCTGCCTTTACAACTTCGCATCATTACAGATGTGGCGCTATTTAAAGCTAAACTCAAAACCTATTTATTTAGACTTGCTTTTGATACTCATTAGTACAAAATGCTGTTTTATTGACACTTGGGTTCTTATCATTTTATGTGTCTTAATGTTTAAATTTCTGTTTTTAAGACTGTAAAGCACTTTGGGCAGCCTCCTGGTTGTGATAAGGTGCTATATAAATAAAGTTTGATTGATTGATTGATTGACAGATAGAGGACAATGCACAAGACATTGGCAACTTGACTAGTGTATACAGCATAGAACTCCATGTTATACCATTAATTATTTGTTTTTACTGTAATAAATTCATTATAAGATGTAGATAATGCATAATGTGATTCAACAATTGTTTGCTATTTATTTTGAAATATTATTAAATAAATTAGGAAATTACCCATGGCAACTTTAATGAAACTCAGTTTGCTATATTTACCTTCAGCCCACAGCACTCTATCAAGTTTGGTTTTTGGCCCTAAGAAAATGTTTAGGCACCCCTGCATTAAATTGATAACAGACATTTACAATGTTGCAATGTCTGCTGTCCTTCTAAAATCTAGGTGATCCAATTGGCTTGTGGAGTTTTCATAAGTGGACCAATCAGAAGACGATAGGGGTCATTAAATCGCTCCAGACTGAGGAAATCCGTCGTCTCTCATCACTGCACTGTCTTTCTGTGTGACACTTGTGTATGTTCTGTTCTATGGTTCGCTTCATTATGTTACGCATCTATTCTGAACGACTAAACTAAATCTGCTTAAATCTACTAAAAGGGAAGTGAAAGTAAAGTACGTCACGTGACTTTTACATGCATGTAGCTGATTCTCTGTTAATCCATTAGGTTAGAAGCAGGTGCTACGCTTTGTATGCTTTCTCCAGCGAGTTTAGTGAGGGGTGTGTAACGCCAAATTTGTTTTTTTCACCAATTTGTAGATTTCTCTTTAGTTATTTTAGAGGTGGGGAGGGTTTAGTTAGCAATTAAAAGTTTAGTTTCAATTGATTTATTTGTTTACTTTGCACTTATTATACCAGTTTGTAAATATAATTTACAAATTCTTTTTTTGTATTGTATTGTAAATAAAGCAAACCACTTTTTGCCACGTCCATTGTCTGTGTGGATCCATAGCAGTTAACGTCTCAGGGGAATTTAAGAAGATATTGGGTTGTCATAATTATATTTAGCCCTTTTTTCATCCTCCAAGCCACAAGGGGCGTAACACTTCCTTTTCAAATTTTTTTTTTAGTTCTCAAATAATGCTGAGAAAATGTATGTTTACACAAAAAAACATTAAGTAGCACAACTTACTTTAATAATATGTATGCGTTTTTGAGCACAAAATCAGCATGTTCAGATTGATCAGAATGACACTATAGAGAAGAAAATTCAGCTTCAAATTCAATATACTAAAAACTTCTAGTTAATTCAAAAATAACATTGCACATTATTACTGTTTTTGATCAAATAAATGCAACCTTAATGAGCAACCTTAAATCTTTACCGCAAACCTTTGAATGATGAAAGTTTATTATTGTATCAGACTCAGACTCAACTTTATTATCCCATTTAGGGAAACTAATATTGCAGCAAGGTGCTGTAACACAGCTGAAGTTCCATGCACACATTAATAAAATATTAGCACACAACATACATCATTTTTTACATGCATTTCCCTCCCCGCTGGACTCATTTAATGACCTAATGGCTACCATTATAAAATAATTTCTAATTCTGTTTGTCCTGCAAATAGGAACTCTAAAACAATATTCTGATGGCAGCAGCTGAAACAAAGTACAATGGGGTGATCTAAGCTGCATAAGATACCCTGAGCTCTCTTTAAAACATAATTACGGTAAATTACCATTGAACCAGTTTGGTTAAAACTGATGATCTTGCCTGCCACCTTCACCAGGCTACTCAACCTGTTCTTATTTGACTCAGATTACCGTAACAAGCTACAATGCAGAAAGATAAATTGGATTCAATAAATTGTTTATTAAACAGTGTCATCATAGAGGTAAAAACCTGAAACAATCTAAGTTTCCTCAGAAAAAACAGTCTTTGTTGAATTTTTTTATAGAGAGCCTTGGTGTTAGGTTGAAATGTCAACATGTTGTCAATAATGACCCCTAGATATTTATGTGTATTTCTGCCTTAGTAACAAATCTGTGTTGCAGGTTAATATGTTCTTAATTGGCAACTCTTCGGGTCATTACCTCACATGGACACTGATTGGTGCGGTGCGGGATAACAGTGGTGTGGCGGGAACACTTCTGCCCTCCACATTAGATGCACTTCTCGGGAGTGAGTGGCTTGGGCTGAAGGAACATGCGCACATTCCTTTGTTATAAATATAATGTAAAGTATAACCATTTGGTCTAGTGAAAAAAACAGTCCTTCCTCCCCCTCAGCGTACCTCACAGAGCTTGAGGCAGAGTTGCGGCGAGTCCTCATCTCGTAGTAAATCTCCACAGGCGATAGTTTCCTGCAGAGCCGACTGTCAGGACTGCCCGGGGCCAGACGAGGGTGAGACAGGGAGCGATGTTCAGGTGCCACACTGGGAGATGAGTCCTCTGTAAACCACAGATGACAGGGTTGTACAACATCAGTTACAGCCTGTCATGAACAGGCCAGCGAGGACAAATCAGAGTATTGAGATGTACTTTCATTATTTCAGTATAGCCTCACCGTTGTCATGTGATGTGGAGTCTGACATCGAACTGCTCTCTGACTTCACAGTTTCCTCTTTAAATGTCAGAAATGGCATGCACAGAAT
Source organism: Danio kyathit (assembly GCA_903798195.1). NCBI lineage: Eukaryota > Metazoa > Chordata > Actinopteri > Cypriniformes > Danionidae > Danio > Danio kyathit. The sequence goes on along the minus strand of LR812529.1, from coordinate 29,323,026 downwards.
AGAAATGAAAAGTTAGAAATGATGTGCACAAATATTAGATTCTTCTACTGCTTATAATAAAACCTTATTACAGCTTTCTTAATAAGATACAGACATATACATACAGTTGAAGTCTGAATTATTAGCCCCTCCTGAATTATTAGACCCCCTGTATATTTTTCCCCAATTTCTGTTTAACGGAAAGAAGATTTTTTTTCAACACATTTCTAAACATAATAGATTCAATAACTAATTTCTAATAACTGATTTATTTTAGCTTTGCCATGAGGACAGTACATGATATTTTTCAAGAAACTAGTATTAATCTTAAAGTGCAATTTAAAGGCTTAACTAGGTTAATTAGGTCATATCAATTTGTTCAAGCACTTGAATAGAAAGCATTCTAGGACAATACTCATCACCAAGGAAGACAGTGGTGCCCAAAAACACGATGGTCCAACTTAGCCTAAACAGACTTAATTGGATTTTTGTGCAGGAACGAGAGTGAAGGCAACTTCTGAATGTGAAGAGAAGCGTAGCTGCTTATGGGACCGTTCCCATATTGCGTTTTTTGCGCACGCAAGTTCGTTATTTCCAATGGAGGCGTGCGGCTTGCGCGCACATATTGGGAGCGCAAATTGCACGCACTCGCATTTTCCAGGGTCACCAAGTTGAAAACCGTGAGTCACGTTACAAGAACTGACTGACCAGCTTCATACTTTGTCTGAGGTAATTAGTCTACCGAAATGTGTATATTGCATACATCCAAACACTGCAGTGCTTTTGCATATTATGGATAGAAGTGCTTACACGTTTCCAGTTTTCTTCTAAAGGTCTTATTTTGTGTTAGAAAAAAAGACAAACAGGTTTGCAACAAGTGAATGATGAGAGAATTTAAGGTTTTGGGCAAACTCTTTAAGTCTTTTGAATACATTAAGCTGCTGTGATCAACCCATTGTTATTTTTTTCTGTGAAAATTAAATTACTGAAAGAGCTGCAGTTTATTTTGTATTTTTTAGAGGTTTTATAGGTTTTAAAAGTAACTTCAAAGTAAAGCAATTAGTAATCTGATTACTTTTTACATTAAGTAATTCGTAATGTAATCAAATTAAAATTTTCCAATAGTAGTCAGTTATTTGTAATCTATTACTTTTTGAAGTAACTTACCCAACACTGTAGGTTAATTAGGAAAGTTTTGGTAATTAGGAAAGTCATTGTATAACGATGGCTTGTTCTGCAGACAATCAATCAGACAATCAATGCTTAAAGGAGCTAATATAATTGACCTTAAAATGCTTTTTTTAAATTAAAAACTGACTTTATTCTAGCTGAAATACAACAAATAACACTTTCTTCAGGAGAACAAATACCATAGGAATTATTCTTACTATTACTATTTATTCCTTGCTCTGTTAAACATCAATTGGGAAATATTTGAAAAAGAAAAAAAAATTTATAGAAGAGCTAATAATTGTAAAATATAACTACAACTGTGTTATATAACTGTTTGTATTTTAGGTTATTTTAAATTGTAATTTAATCCTGTGAGCCACTACTTAGTCTTAAGTGTCATATGATCAGGGCTTAATTTGTGCTGGAACACGCTGGATCCGGTTCCGGCACCTGCTTTTACCGATCCCCCTCCTCAACCGCCCTCCTCCCCCGTCCACTGTTCACTTTCACCTTCTTCCACGACTCCCCAGCCCTCTTCACTTTTGCGCACGACACCCCTCCGCCATCCACCGCACCAACACCCCCCTCTCCACTTTCGTGCGCGACACCTCTCCATTCTCGGGTAACATGCCGGATCCGTTACCCCGGTCTGTTCCGGGACCTCGCAAATTAAGCACTGCATATGATCCTTTATAAATCATGTATATATGGACCTTAAATCTAATATAATAATCTTTTAGTGCTCAAGAAAAATGTTGAACATAATTAATATTTTCATTAGAAACTTTTATCTGATGAGGTGAAGCATGTAAAATAAAATGTTTTTTTATAAATATATGATTAAAATAAATGAGATATATTTAAAAAGTCTTACGGACTCCAAACTTTTGAACAGCAGTGTAAAAGGCCACACTTTACAAAAGCATTTGTTGGTAGCACTGACGTCAAAGGCACAGTTTTCTAATCTAAACTGTTTATGTAAGCTATTTGTTTAAAGTACATAATCAAGTCATTTATAAATGTCAAAGTCTGTCATCATGTGTATATTGTCTCTTTCAAGCAAAGGCAATGGTCTTGGATAATGAAGGGAAATGACTCAGTTACCATGCACATCCTGTTAAGCCGTTCCTAATGTATGACCTTTTTAGCAAATTACCATTTGTGCGATTTGTGCGTGTGTGTAACATTACCTGTGTGGCATCCCCGATGAACAGTCCTCTTACTGTGCAGTGCATTTTTATCAGAATCAATGCTCCGGCGAAGGGCACCACTGAAGAGAGCCTTCATCTGCCGCCGCTGACCTGCATCATCCTACATGCAAAACATACATGGCCATTATTGTATTAAAAGGACACAAAAATGACATTGCCCCACTGTTTACTCACACTCAAGTGGTTTCTTTCTTCTGTTGAACACAAAGTAAGAAATTCTGAAGAAAACACCCATTGACATCCATTGTAGGAACAAAAAATACTATAGAAGTTAAGGACTGCTGCTTTCCAACAGTCTTCAAAATGTCTTCTTTTGTGTTCAAGAGCAGGGGCGGATTTATCCAATAAGTGAGGCAAGCAGCTGCTTAGGGCCCCAGGAAATCTGGGAGCCCTCAATAAATGTCTAGAAGTATAAGCTATACCTATAATCTATATATAACGATGTTTTCTACCATATTTTGTATGGTGAGAGTTACAAATACAATATTTACGCAATGAAATATTATTTAATGTACAATCGAATACAATATTATTATAATAATGTAACGTAATATTACAAAATAAAATATCCATCATGGAGCAGTCCAGCAGTACCATTTATATAAAATAATATTTATTATTTTTAGTTGTAAACTCATTTTAAGAAAACTTATCATTTAAAATGTAGAGATTGCGTTAATTTAAAAATGTGAAAAAAAGAAGACTGAGTGATATAAAAAAAAAACAGCAATATAAATAAAGATTGGATAAAAGTAAAAAGGCTGCATTTCAGGACTTGGGCCCTATGGCTGGAATTGCTTAGGACCCCAAAAACACTAAATCCGCCCCTGTTCAAGAAAAGATAGTAACTCAAACAGGTTTAGAACAAGTGGAGGATGTGTAAATGATGACAAAATTTTCATTTTTGGGTGAATTATCCCTTTAAAGAGGTCATGACACGTGAAAGTTGCCTTGATCTTTTGACATATAAGAGGACTTTGTTCCAAAAACAATCACTCAAAATGTCCTCCTCATTGAGGACAAAAAATTTATTTAGTTCAATTGTAAAAATGTGGCATGTGACATCACATGGATGCAATCATTTGCATATACACTGCCTCCATAGCATAGACTCTGCCCAATAGCATTCACTCGCTCAATGATTCACACTTGACTACAGCAAATGCTAGCTTCATCTCACGTCACATCAAACGTAAACAGATTAATTATAAATCACTGCTGCAGTCTATGATAGATACCGTACACAGATGTGTGTTCAGTTTTTGACTTTTCCTACACACACCAGTGTATTGATAAACAGGACAACTGAAGATTTTAAAAACCTTGAGCTTTGACACTTTTGGTTGAAGCAGCTTGTTTGTGTCTCAGCATAGACTTCAAGAGGATCTCGATATCAGGAAACAATGGATGGTTTATTTTTTTAATGGTGTCATAGATCATTTTGGACGATTACATGCTTTTATTCAGAGCATTCGACTGTAGACTGTTTTGTAAATGAGACACTGTGTAATGGAGAGATTGCAAAGAGTAAAGCAGTCAGCTGTACTGAATCTGACAGCAGCTGCATCCAATATTTAAGTTATTAATTTAATAACGCTTTGTTTGTGACTGATGGCTTTATATGAATGACACTGTCAAACTCTTCACTGTCTCACTCTTCTGCAATAGCTGGGGCACCTTGACACTGTTTCCTATGCAGTGACGTTAGCCAATCAAAACGGTGTATATTTACTGACAAGCTTTATAAATATAGAGAGATTTTTTTGTGGGGGGTTAAAACCTGTTATCAACATAAGTGAACATTAAGGAACATATTAAAAATATAGTTGATTAAAGATTAACCGTGATTAAATCATGATCGTATCCAAAATAAAAGCTTGAATTTACATAAGTTACTTAATGTTTAGTGTGCAACTTGAGTCCATGAGCTCAACTCGCACTCGCAACTCGAGTTTCATTCTGATCGGCCATCGTTATCTTTGTTTAATGGGTGCTCATATTTAATTGGCTGATGGAGGCCATTTTTTATAATATGTCATTCCACTTTGAACAAATACACTGCATGTCAAACTTCAAGTTAATCCATCTAGTGGCTAAAATGGTAATTAAAACACTATTAAGCATCAACACCCATTGAAACACTGTGTTTTTGAGACCTTCTCTACTATTATAGTGCCACCTAATGCCCAATCTCCACAAAATTTTGCATGTTTGTTTACATTCATATGCCACAAATGCTCACCAAATGCTTTGAGTTTTCCTTATGCGTTTACAGGCATGTAGGTTCATGTACTGTAGATAAGCATTTTTTGTAAAGGAGCCCGTTTTAACTATGCAAACTTTTTTTGGATAATTGTTGATCTACTCAGTCCAGAGATTACACTAGTAATCAGTAACAACACTAGTTTTGTGGCGATTGAGCTAACAACCAGGGACTAGTTTGAATAAGTAGGATTTTCACATATTGATGGTTTTAGTGTCAAAGTGTTTATTATGAGCAGGCTTAACATATGATATGTATATTGTATATACATATAAATATAAACATGCATGTATATTTTTGAATTTTTTTTATTTATATTTAAAATGTAATATTTACATCTTATACAAATTATATATAAATATATGTAAATATTTTTGTTTTGTATTTTTGGGTATTTTACATATTTATATTTATAAATACACACAATATTTATGTACACACATTATGCAAATACTAACTTTTTTTTATTTTTTATTTGGATGCAATGAATTGTTTTGACAGCACTAATTAATAATGGACAAAAACATAATGCCATGACACCTTTAAATTGTAATATTAAATCTTTACACAAGATTTTTATCAAAAACTCACATCTCCTTTTGAGGTGACATAAGTAGGCAATCCAGTTCGGCGTTGAACAAACGGAGGTCGTTCTCCTTCTTCTAATGGAAAATCTCGTGGAAGTTTTCCTGTGAGCTCCTGTACAGACATTGAAATTTTGACTTTGTTTCTAATCACTTCATTACAAAATATCGGACTGTTTAATGCCATTAGTTAAAACAGATGGTTCTCATAAGTACACTAAGTTCTGATTTATTTATTTATATTTTTGGCATTTCTGCAATTTGGAAAGACACAAACAGTCCTTCACATAAAGACAAAATTTCACAAATGAAATAAAATAATTCCCTTTCACAACAGAGAGGGAGAGAAGATGTAATATAAATAAATCATGCAGACCTAGAAACTTTGTGAAACAGCTGCGTGCACATTGCCTTCAGTGCTAAAGTCAGCATTTTGTGTTTGTTTCTTTGAGCGAGCAATATTTCATAGCAGCTGCCTTAAAGTCAAATACTGTTCCAAAGTTGAATAAAGCATCTCTCACCGCCTCCAGGAGACAGACTTGTCGCAGCTCTCCGAGCCGACTGTTAAGAAGACTCTGCAGACTCTGTTTTCGCTCCTGCAGCTCTGAGACTCGCTCTGCTTGTAGTTTGCTGTCCTGGCAGCCTTGGACATCTAATCATAAGCATGAATTACATTAGACAGAAAGATTAAAATGTAAAACTGTTAACCTTTGGCCATATTAAAGATCTATTAAATAAAACAGAATTGAAAGGAATATTGTAACAGTATTATCATCTGGAAAATAAGCAATGTTTTTAATATTTTATGCATAATCTAAGCTTCCCCCCCCCCCTTTCCCTTTTTTTCTCCCTTGCTTTGTTTAGGAATTATTCTTTATGTATTTTTTGAAGATGTATTATTGTAAAAACTGAGTCAACATAATAATAAAAAATAAATTAAATAAATGATATTATATATGTATATACATTTACAATGAAAGGTTTGGGATTTGTAAAAAATACGAAGGGCTCCATACACATTTATAAGGTATGAATGAGCATTCAAAATTTAATAACAAAATCAACCGATTCAAACAAACAAACCACAAAAAATAATATAGTGTGCATATAAACATATTTAAGTATTACACATACAGCTATTGAAAATATTAAGACCACTTGAAAAGTCTGGAATTTTGGAACAGTGTATATGCACAGACTTTTAATTTTCAGACAGCCAGGCCAACAGCTTCCGGTGAACTCTTTCCATACCATGTTTCAGATCTGTTTACTTTAAAAATCAGTGATCTACACTGCCTGATAGATACAGTATATGATATAAAGTGGGTCTCAGACCGGACAAGAAGCACTGTGTTAAATTCCATTTCCCCCTGCCATCTCTTAAAAATATGAAATTTCATTTTACCCCAGTATTTTCAATGGAGTTTCTGTGCAATCATCTCTTTTTATGCTTGAACAAATAAATGAATGGTTAAGTCTATTTAACAGATTGTATTTTAATTACAATACAACATCAATGTTGTAAAAGGAATCTCATAAAGAAAATTAAATAGTCACATTAACATTTCACCGAAGTTCATCATTGGCTGAAAAACACTAGCTGTACATATAGCCCATTTGTGCTAAACAAGTAATGTTATTGATGATAATACAGTCTCTTACTGCCCTGACCATAAGGCAAAGTAACACCAACTCGCACTAAATTCCAGACTTATGCTAGTTTTGTTGAATAAAATAAGCAAACAATGTAAATGAAATATGACTACAAGATGCTGCGGTGCTAGAAACACATTGATCACTGCACGTACTAGTAAGAATTGATCATTAACAGATATTTTAGTGCAGAAATAATGCATACGTCCTCAGCACACAGATTCATGTGAAGTTATTCATAACATAACACACGAAAGACAAAGGCTATAACGTTAAGCCATATTACACTGTCAAGAGACTAGCTCAGAAGCATATTTTACCGCTATGATAGTGTGCGCTTACTGGCTCATCTTGGTTATCAGACGTCTGCTTGCTGCACATCTTCACCGTGTTCACTGAGGATGATGTTTACACACGCTGTGAAGTTTGCGCACTGCGCGGTTTCTGCGCGGATCACTGTTCATTCACAAAATATGTCCGCGTCTACGCTTCGCAAAGGGCAACAGCCTATAACATTACTTTTCCAGGGTTGCGGAAACATGATTGGCTAGCATATGCTCTAGGGTATTTGCATGAAGCGCTCTAGGTTCACTCAAAGTTCACGTGAATCTTTGACACTGACATAAGAAAAATAACATTTTAAAAATTACTTTAAATAATCTGAGGGCAGTTTTATTCAGTGAACTTACCTTTATGTATAATTCTGCCATGTAGTTCAGGTCAAACCACGTGATTTGTGCAACACAACCAGTCAATGTCAATCAAAAAGCATCACGGCAGAGCATTAAAGTCGACTAGTCGGTGCAACCCCTAATAAATGAATAACAAAATATGCTCACCAGGTGATCCTAAGCCCATGGCAGTGATCACACGACCTTTGACCTCCATAGAATGTAATGGGAAGTCTTCTGAACTGAGCTTTCGATCAATCCTCAGCTCCTGTGGATGTATGAGACAGTAGATCTAATGAATAAGGTGTAATGTAGTTGCAAAGGAGACTAATGTGAGCACCTCCTTCCTCATCACCTTGTAGTTTGAGTCCCGTGAGGCATGTCATCCAGCGTTGAAGGCCACGTTCTGCAGTATCCCAGAGGCCTGTGGTGGGAGCCACTGTGCGACTTCTCAATTTACTGCTGAGCCCTTTGTGGAGAGGAAGAAATAGACATCCTTGTTAGTAAAATACGTTAATATCTTCCTGAATGTTCCCGGAATACATTTGTTTTGACTTTTGTCTGTAACGCAGTCCTCTAAATGATGCCACATAAAATCATGCTTTGCCACAAAATCCAATTTAAGCCCATCAGAACACATTCATTGTGAAAGGATAATAGTGTTATCATATTAAATGAAAAAAGACAGTGATCATTTCCATTCTTGAATCTCTGCTGTGCCACTAAATCATTCATTATGCAGTTATAAACCTCTCTTCTTACTTTCTGGAAGTTACATCATCATGTGAAGGTAACATGACCACACTGTGTGAAAGCAAGAGCCCATATCAGGTATACTGTGGTAATCCAAGTTACACAACAAGTTACAAGAATGTTCAAATCTGGGTTTTCAGATTCTCTGACTGTCATGACTAAGCAAGTCAAAGCCAATTTAATGCAATTAAACTTTTGAAAAATTATGTAATAATTAAATGTAATTCCAGCTAGGCATGGGGCGATAACCGTTTGCAAGGTTTACCGCGGTTTGGAAAAGTCAAGGTTTTAAAACCGTCAAAATTTTCTGCAATACCATTCCAAAGGTAGGTATAAGATTTTTTATTTACTTTTTTAAAAAAGTTTTTATGACAAAAGTATCTCCAGCATAAAATACATCCAAAGATGCGGTTTTAAATTGTAAAATAAAAATCTGTTTTTGAAATAAATGAAGACTGCAGAAGTCAATGATTCATTCGAATTATTTAGCCTGACATGTTTACTGCTCCAAAATATTTTAAATGTTTCTTAATATATTTTATTTTGTGTTTAAAAGTTTTTATTTTTTAAAACCATTCCCTCCACGGCTACATTACAGCCTCTCATTCAAAACTTCCAGTTTTTTTATAGCAGGTTATAATCGCACCAAAACATTAAAAAAGTAAGTAAATTATAACAGAGCAAACTTTTTGTAATCGTAGTAATGCTGTGGGTTATTTGTTTAACCCTATAAGGTTACATGCTGCCTGACTGACAGGGCTGTGCGATGCGTGAGGCCAGCAAACATGAAGTAGCTTTCAGCTATGATGAACACAGTTTCCGCAATTATACTTTATTTACAGAGAAGGGTCTATGGTTCTGCATACAATGACTTTATCTTGCTGGAGTTTACGGCCGTTTCACTTTACTTCAGGATGCATTAATGCCGTTCTGTAGGTCTATTGGAGACATTCATAAATATTCCTAGCAAATTTAATAAATGTTATCGTTACATAAATGCACCAAATCGCACTTCAGCAGCGTTTATTAAAAAGCCCACAAGAAAATCTGCACTTGAGCAGCGTATATTAGAGGGCATGCAAGAAGTTGTGCACACGAACAGAGATAGTTAGTTGCCATAGATAGTTGGAAGATCTGTGTAAAAGGCCTGCCACCACAGCTGGAAAAAATCCTAAAGGAAACACTGCAATGATTTGCCTACTTACCCTAACTTGCCTAATTAACCATAATTAAACTAGTTAAGCCTTTATATAGCACTTTAAGCTGAAATATATAGTAATATTATATTAAACTTAATATTTTGTACTGTTATCATGGCAAAGATAAAATAAATCAGTTATTAGAAATGACATATTAAAACTATTATGTTTATAAATGTGTTGAAAAAAAACTTCTTTTCGTTAAACAGAAATTGGGGGAAAAATTCTTCTTAATTTTATGTCATAACAAAACCCTGAATGTATATTTCCAGGTATCATTTTTCAAATTAATTTTCTCTATATTATTATTATTTTAATTCAGTGTGCCTTTATTGACCTGAAACATAAAAATACATGCACTTGTAAAATCAGTTTGAATACACTATTTACTCCCCACAATACCACAAATAAAGCATTAAATATCAAATGTCACAAAGCAATTTGTTCCTGAACCATCCTTGGGGTATAAATCCTGCTGGCAGGACATGGCCAGAACAAGCAGAATGCATTTTTGTTTGTGAGGAAGTGGCGTAGGTCATGTGGTACAATGGGTGGCTGGGAATGCACTCAACAAAACCAGACATAAAACCACCATGTGCGTAGTAAACAACAATGAAAAGCAAGTGTAAGTATAAGGGTATAAACACATAGGGCAAACTATTCAAAACAAATAGCTGCCATAATCACTTATATGTGCAACAGAACAAATAAGATCCTTCAAAACACTACAAGCACATCTGGTGGACACATGCATGTTAACAGATATCACACTCATTGACTCTTGTAGAGAGCTGACAGAGAGTATGACGGGAGGGTAAATGCTCTGAGATCAAACCCTGACTCAGAGAGAACGACGAGAGAGAGATATAAACAAGGGATTTATGGGAATTTGATGACAAAGCAGCACCCAATGTCCCAGGACAAAACATGTGAATGAGATAAAGTGTGAGACAGGGAAGCAACACTCCTACTGGATGGCATTGTCTCTCAAAAAATAACAAAAAAAACTCTCTTAAAAAATATCTTAAAAAAACTCATCTATGTGTAATCATCTTATTTTTAAATATTCATTAATTCATTTTTCATTCATTTTCTTTTTTTCGTTTTAGTCCCTTTATTAATCAGGGGTCGCCACAGCGGAATGAACCGCCAACTTATCCAGCACAAGTTTTACGCAGCGGATGCCCTTTCAGCTGCAACCCATCACTGGTAAACACCCTACACTCTCATTCACACTCATACACTACTGACAATTTAGCTTACCCAATTCACCTGTACCACGTCTTTGGACTTGTGGGGGAAACCAGAGCACCCAGAGTAAACCCACACGAACACAGGGAGAACATGCAAACTCCATACAGAAATGCCAACTGACCCAGCCGGGACTCAAACCAGCGACCTTCTTGCTGTGAGACGACAGTGCTAACCACTGAGCCACCTTATTAATTGTCATTTTAAAGCATTATACTTTGCCTGCTTTACCAGTTAATCTATTACACGTTCTTAATCATTTGAAATGTGACAACAATTTATATGATCCCATATTATTTTAGATATTTCAATAAACACGGGTGAGAATATGTAAACATACATTCTATGCTGAACAACATTTCAGGAATATACCTTTTTTTAACACTAGTACATTTAATTTTATGTGAACACGAAAATAGCACATCATCTTTAAATCTTTGATTTTAAAAAAGATTTTATTGTTTTATTGTCCAATTTTTAGGACATTGTTACTTTTGTGAAACTATACCTGTTACAATTCTTGATGCAGAATCAGCAGAAATTCTGTCTTAAATGGTTAAATCACCCTAAAAGTATATCAATAGCCATTCTTAATGTTACTACTGTAAAACTCAATGAATTTTCATTGCCATGGAAAAATAATTACTGTAAATGTCTACAAATCTCTCTCTCTATATATACAGTGGAAGTAAGAATTATTAGCCCCCCTGAATTATTAGCCCCTTGTTTATTTTAACAGAGAGATTTTTTTAACACATTTCTAAACATAATAGTTTTAATAACTCATTTCTAATAACTGATTTATTTTCTCTTTGCCATGATGACAGTAAATAATATTTTACTAGAGATTTTTCATGACACTTCTATACAGCTTAAAGTGACATTTAAAGGCTTAACTAGGTTAATTAGGTTAACTAGGCAGGTTAGGGTAATTAGGCAAGTTATTGTATAACGATGGTTTGTTCTGTAGACTATCGAAAAAATATGTATAGCTTAAAGGGGCTAATATTATCTGACCTTTAAAGGTTTTTAAAGAAATAAAAGCTGCTTTTATTCTAGCTGAAATAAACGAAATAAGACTTTCTCCAGCAGAAAAAAATATTATCAGACATACTGTGAAAATGTCTTTGCTCTTTTAAACATAATTTGGGAAATATTTAAACAAAGAAAAAAAATTCAATAGGGGGCGAATAATTCTGACTTCAACTGTATACATGTATAAGTTTGGAATAGCTCAGTAAGTAACATATCAAAAAAGCCAACAAAAATGTCTACAAAGCTGTCAAATTCATTTTCTATTTAAAAGGCTGATCTGACTGTTAACCACTATACAATAAGACATTGTGTGAACTAACATGTTACTGACAGCTGTGGCAGGCAGGTGAGACTGTATACACAGCTGTGACTAATGCATATGAATATCTAATCATCTAATTTCGTCATAATTACATCAGATCTCTTAAACAAACAAAACTCTAAATAAAGAACGTACAAAATCAATCTACACTTGTAAAAGTTATGTTATGTGTGACTAAGTGGGCATCAGTGAAATGTTCATTTTACAGACTGTTATCACTTACAATCTACTGAACAACAAACATAAGTAAAACGAAAGAAAAACATTGTATAACTCAGCCAAGCTTTTAAGTATGACTCGATTAAGCTGCAGGAGAAACTTTTCGCTTCAGTGCGCAGTTTAAAGGACTTACCTCGAGCAAATGAAGTCGCGAAGAAGATATCCACAAAAAGGAGAGAAGAAAAAACTAGTTGCTTAATTCATTGCATCTCCGAATATATTAACACGTTGGTGTTTAAGTTATTTTTTATGTACGACGTCAAACGTTTACGGTGTTTCTACTGCAGACGTTGCAACTCTCTCAAGCAGTAATTTCTACGAGCCCTCCAGGCAATAAGGACGAAACCATCTACACGCGTTAACGGGGGCGTGCCACTCATAAATACCATAACATTTAAAAGAAATGAAATTGTTATATATGATAGTATTGTTTTATCTATCCAAACAATTATTCCACTGTATTATCCACTTATATAAAAATTGCCTATTTGGCGATAAAAAAATCCAGGTTATCACGGTAGGTTATTCTAATGGTTTCGTCTGTAAAGCGGACAGGTGAGGCTGTGGCGTCCGTAACAACCATATGGTTTCTAACTTAAACGACGCAGACAAGAATGATTTACTCTTTAGTGCAATACTTGAGAGTTTATGGTAAACGACTCCTTTCATCTCTTAAATGAGAAGGAGTTTATCCAACACGTGTTAAGTGTCTGCTAAAGTAAGAATTGTGGGTCCTTGGAGTATATTTAAAGGGACAGTACACTCAAAAATGAAAATCCAATCATGATTTAAGTTACAGAAATCTTGTTTCTAAAATTGTATGTCTTTCTTCTGTACAACGCTGAATTACCTAGTATTTCTGAAGACTTGTAAGGGAAGAAACATAAAATAAATACATGAAAGAATGAAATAATGCATTAATAAAGATGGTAAGTGTCACAATTGATAAAAAACACGATGAAGGTATCATTAAAGTAGTACACTAAATATATTGATTGATCTAAGACATATAAATAGACAAATAGTTAAAGGTAATCGGCTAATGTTGCTAATAATTTTCATTTGTTCCTCAAACCAGTCATTGTCTTTAATAAGGCTTCAGTGAATCATCAGGAGCCTTTTATTTTGTTTCACCTATGTATGCCTCTTTTGTTTTTGAGAGTGCTGGTATCTGTTGATTTACATTTTATGAATCACCAAGGACCAAGATTTTCCACCTAATATCTTTACTGTATACCAGTATAGCATGCCCGTAGCCAGGGGGGGTTCGGGTGGTTCGAACGACCAAAATGTCCAGAATTTGTCCTTTTAGTTTAAATTATTTTATGTAATTTAAAATTGTATAATATATTTATTATCTAATTAATATATTATATTTAATATATATTGTAATAAAGTGTAATTTTAAATAACTATGGCCAGTAATTCGAATCCCATGGAGCCTCAAAGCCACAATAATGTGACGCGAGTCACGTGACATAACCCACTGAGTGGTAACATTTGAATCTTTGATGCGAGTCGTGCGACATCCATACTGAGTAACGCTATGGGTCGAAAAGAGCAAGAGTGGCAGAAAGGCCAGGCAGCGGCGTCATTATCGCAAAATATTGAACATATGTTCAAAAAGACTGCCAAACAAGGTAAGGCTAAAGTTACTTAAGTTACTGATGAAAATCTGTCCCTATCCATGAGGTTCTAGGCTAACTGGCCGCGTTAAGACCCACCCCTTACTGACAAAGGTCCAGAATTTGTCCCATACATGAGCTCATTTGTACTATTTTGACTGCTATGCCATCATAAATAATGAAAATAATCCATCGAAAACGCCTTTAAGACCAAACAGAATCCTCTGTCCGCTGTTGCTTCGTTGGGACTATGATGTAAGACAAGTCTTCTTTCACTATTGTTTTTAAACAGAGAAAACATTTGCAGGTAACTTTTATTCTAAATCTTGGACCTTATTCCTGAAATAAAAATGAGCAATAAAAAGGTGTGAATTAAGCACCAGAAGCGGAGCATATTAAATTATTTTGAATATATTTTGACTATTGGTGATATCCATAAATTCTCAAATGTACTTTTTTTTTACCAAAGAGGCTAAAAAAATCTGAAGAATTTATTATTATTATTATTATTATTATTATTATTATTATTATTATTATTATTATTATTATTATGTTTCAATGATTTTTTTTATTGAAATGGCCAAATTGAGGACAGTTGAATGCTGGCCAGTTTGTTTTTCGTCTAATAAATGACAGTAGGCTACAATTTTTTACTTAAAAACTTTAACAGATTCCTATTTGTTCCTAATGATATATGATGTAACAAATTTGTATTTTAAAAATTTGTCTTCTTTTAATTTTTTTTTATTGAAATTTTGAGGAAATATATTTAGTACATTAAAAAGTGTGATTATGGTGACATCTAACTAGCTAATCCAGCAAAAAAAAGTACTGCCTGTCACTAAATGCAGTATTTATATCTCATAGTTAAATAGAAGCTGAGGTGTATAACTGCAAAAAGGTCCACTTTTTGAGAACAAAGAACCACCCCTATCACCAGGCTGGCTACGGGCCTGTATAGGGAACCTATGGCTCTCGAGCCACGTGTGGCTCTTTGACCAAAAATACGCGGCTCTCCAGCTGTCTTTCTTCAATAATATTTTACCGTTTAAAAATATATATCCATCACTAGAAATCAGTTTCCTATTGAAAATACAATTACAATTCCATTTTTATTGTAATTTTATACAGCAAAATGAAGAAGAACTCAGTTAACAATAAAAAGACTTTTCGACCAATGTGTGTTTGTGGCAATGTGGATAAACTTGAATTGTGACACAAATAAAGGGCAAACAACTTAACTTTAGTTCAACTAACTCAACTAACTTAATTTCAAACAACATTCATGAGTGATGATGGCGAAAATAAAAATACTATAAATTATTCTTTCTTCATTCAAGCACTTGCTCAACATGTGATGAGCAAGTTTAACATGTGACATAAATTAAGGTTTTGTTTAAACCTGTATTATTTATAGTTATGTTACAAATAATAAGATAGTGTTAGTAGTAAATCTTTAGTCATTTATAGTAATACAGTAGCAAATGCATTTTTAAAGAGGCATTTTGAGGTTGACGTCAGAATTATTCGCCCCCTTTGAATATTTTTGTTTTTTATATTTTCCAAATGATGTTTAACAGAGCAAGGAAATTTTCACAGTATGTCTGATAATATTTTTTCTTCTGGAGAAAGTCTTATTTGTTTTGTTTCAGCTAGAATAAAAGCAGTTTTTAATTTTTTTAACACCATTTTAAGGACAAAATTATTAGCCCTTTAAGCTATATATTTTTTCGATAGTCTACAGAACAAACCATCATTATACAATAACTTGCCTAATTACCCTAACCTGCCTAGTTAACCTAATTACCCTAGTTAAGCCTTTAAATGTCACTTTAAGCTGAATTCTAGTATCTTGAAGAATATCTAGTCAAATATTATTTACTGTCATCATGGCAAAGATAAAATAAATCAGTTATTAGAAATGAGTTATTAAAACTATTATGTTTAGAAATGTGTTGAAAAAATCTGCTCTCCGTTGAACAGAAATTGTGGAAAAAATAAACAGGGGGGCTAATAATTCAGGGGGCTAATAATTCTGACTTCAACTGTATATACATCTAAATGGCTCTTTAAAAAATGCATTTGCTAAAATAATCAGAAATGGCTCTTTGCTGAAAAAAGGTTCCCAATCCCTGCTGTAAAGAAAAAAGTCAGCTACGTTATTTTAGTGAACTATCCATTAAAATGAATAAAAAGTGCAGAGTTTAAATGAGAACTTGTTTTATATGAGCTACTTCTTTACGTCAACAGTCATGTGGTCAAACAAACGTTAAGTGTCAGCAGTGTTTACTTAGCAAGTTACTGACCTCGGCATCCAGCATTCCTCTCAACTTTCCTCTGTGCTTTAGAAATGCAACTGTGACAATACAAGAAATTATTTTGTCTCAGTCTGCGTAAATTCAAGTGAAAATGTTACTAAATAGTCACACAAAAAAAAAACGGGAACATAAAATGAGCTTACAAGTTGTCCAAAGTAACACCTTGAACACTTGTTACTAGATTTGTGCAAGGTTTTCTACACCTCCATCTGCTATCTGCAATTCTTATTTATAGACTAAGAGCTGGCAAGGGAAATAGCTGAATTCATGCAAAATGTCTACCTTGTAATACAGTTACCTTTCCTCATGCATGAGCGCTCTCATAGTCAATGAAATGAGCAGAATAACATGAGCTGGCTGTGAACATGCTGCCTGGAAATTTATGACACACTTTTCCTCCACATGACAGCATGGTGAATTGCTATAGCAGAGGGATCTGACGCTATTTGCGAGCATGAGACCTTATTGTAGAAATTAGAGGGGCCGAGATTAGCGCTTGGGGGCAAAAAGTGCTTTCTTAAAGCAGACAAAGGCAATTCCAAGGACTTGTCATGACCTGTCTCTCATTTGCACTGCCCTGTTTAAGCACACCAATAGGACTCTGCCACATAAAGCATCGGAGGATTACTGCTTGGAGATTACGCTCCTTCACGCTTTCCTCTTTTTTTTCTGGCCATTGCATCACTTTGGACTTCAAAATACAACAGATATGAAGAGGATTTCTGGCACATCAACAAAATGATTTGAGCATTATCTGATGGTCCATGCTATGAAAGCTTATTTTATCCATAAGATTGTAACAATAATAATAATAATAATAATAATAAATAAATAAAGAAATAATAATAATTATTGTTGTTGTTGTCATAATTATATTGAGATAGATTTTTCAAAAGTGAGTATAGTATAATTATTATAATTATTATCAAGTATATTTTTTAAAACTATCAAATGTAAACAAATCTAAATTCATAGTTCATCTTGCAATCTTAAGCTTAAATGTCAAAATAGCGACTATTTCCTCAGAATTGTTACTTCATTGTTCATGCTTTAGATTTTTATCCCACAAATTTGACTTTTTTTCTTGCAATTCAGAAAAAATAACTAATAAATGCAGGATTGTAAAGTGCTTAATTCTGCATTTGGATATCTCACATCCAATTTTATCTTATTTCTGCACTCATTTCTTGCTATTGCAACTTTTTATCTCATAATTTTGATCATATTTATTTGTTTACTATCCATTCATTTATTCATTTTCCTTTGGCTTAGTACTTTACATATCAGAGGTCGCCACAGCGAATAAACCACCAATTATTCCATCTTATGTTTTACGCAGTGGATGCCCTTCCAGCCACAACCCAGTACTGGGAAACTTGTTTACAATAATAATAATTTCTATTGTTAATTATAATTATTATTATTATTTTGCTGTTCTTAATTTAATATTTAACTACAGGGCCATAGCCAGCCTGGTGAAATGGGTGGTTCTTTTTTCTTAATAAAGACTTGCCTTATTTTCTATTTAATTATGAGGTTTAAATACTGCATTTTAAGCACTTTTTATTTGCTGGACTAACTTGTCAGACCGCCATCATCATGTCACCACATGTTTTGATGAACCAATAGCATTTCCTAAAGATTTTAACTACAAGAAATATGAAAACAATAATTATTTTTTAAATACAAATATATTACATCATATATCAATAGAAAAAAAATAGGAATCTGTTAAAGTTTTAAATTAAAA
Organism: Danio kyathit; assembly: GCA_903798195.1. Taxonomy (NCBI): domain Eukaryota; kingdom Metazoa; phylum Chordata; class Actinopteri; order Cypriniformes; family Danionidae; genus Danio; species Danio kyathit. The sequence goes on along the minus strand of LR812529.1, from coordinate 29,305,020 downwards.
ACTAGCCTATTGTCATTTATTAGGCAAATAAAAAACTGGCCAGCACATTCAACCTTCCTCAGTCAGAATTTTGAGACGGCGAATTTGTCACTTCAAATAGGAAAAACACACCGAAGCAGCAGCCAACACAGGATTCCACCTGGTCTTAAAGCCTTTTTCGATGGGTTATTGTCATAGGTATTTTTATACTATGGTGGCATAGCAGTCAAAAAAGGGCAAATTAGCTCATGTATGGGACAAAATCTGGACCTTTGTCAGTGAGGGGTGGGTCTTTCGAACCACTCAAACCCCCCTGATGACAGGCCTGAACTATAACTTATAAATTTAGAATTCCAAGAAGGAAAATCAGTCAATTGTAAGATAAAAATTTACAATTGCAAGAAAAAAAAGGCTAACTTGAATGCAATTATTGTAATTATTTTTAATTTTGTTGCAGAAACATGCTTCAGTAAAAAGCATTTTATAAGTAAAAGGCATAATTAAGGACACATTTATGTTGATAGTCTCAAAAGCAACTTGATTATAATTATCAATAACTCCAGTTTAAGGCAGGTTACATTCATTTATTAATCTTAATACACTGAATAAATGATTCATTGGATTTACCCTAAAAAAATTCAGATAAGTGGTTAAAAACAATTTATATGGGCTGAATTCAAACAAACAAATCAAATTTAGTAATGTTCGGCTTAATTTGTTTGTTTAATTTCAGCCCATGTAAACTTTTTGCAACCACTTACCTTTAGTAAAATCCAATGAATCATTTGTTTTTCAGTGTAATGAGCATAAAAATTAAAGATGCAGCATTTTTTTATTCCTTTAAGATTGTTCAGCAACCCTATAACAATAAATTGTGAGCAAACTTGTCAAAACTAATCTGAAGTCCTTTAACTGAGGGCAAAACTAATAAACAAGGACTGTGTGTGGAGTAAACAATGAAATATGGTGTGACCAGCAGTGATTTCCCTCTTTACAGCTGCTGTCCTGCAAACCTCTGCCGTCCCGCGCTTTGATCTCCGCAGGTCAGGTTACAAGGGTCAGAAAACAACCACTATGTTCAAGAGGTTTTAACGGCTACAAGATCAAGCCCTGGGTATGCTGTAATCAGATATTCTGCTCTTCATACTTGCAGCCTTGTGAATTACATTCAATAAATGGGATCATACAAGAAATACAGTAATAACCAAGCAAATAAAATTAGGAACATTCTATCTCAAGGACCAGTCCAAACCACAACTAACAATAACAACACTGACAGACATTATCTTTGAAATCAAGATTGATTTTTTCTGATGAAATCCCAGAGCTCAAGTATTTAAAAATAGTGCAGCCCGCTAATACTTAAAATAAACAGATTTCACATTTTTATCTAAATCTTATTTCTCATTTTTAAAGCGAACATTCACAAAAGAGCAACTTGTAGTAGTTTGTTCTGAGGAATGAATATAATCAAAGACTGTGGAGCTAAAAACAATATTGGCTCTAACTGACTTTCATTGAAATAATAGAGTAAACATTATTGTTTTTTTTAAATATCTTCCTTTGGTTTCCACATGAGAAAGTACATCATACTGGTTTACATTCTGAGGTAAATGTCTGAAGAATAAAACATCTATGTACACAGCTATGAAAATAAATGAGACCTCGGGAGACAACTTAAAAATTCTCTGGATTTATGATTTATACTTTGAGTTAGGGCTACACAATATATCGTTTCAGCATTGATATCAAAATGTGTGTCCGCAATAGTCACAGCACAGGATATGCAATGTTAGGTTGGGATTATAGTCGATCAGCACAACAGCTGACAATACATGAGATTTGTGGAGTCTTAGTATAACCATAAGCAAAGTATAACCATAACAGTTAAAGGTTACCATTTGCTTGGGATTTTAAGACAGTTTAAAGTTTTCAGGCACAAAATGTATATTGTAGCTTTAATGAGGAATGATTTTACTGAATTAATGCAATGAGGAATATACAGTGTTACTTTACATTTCATTATGCAATTTCTGTACCTGAATACTGTTTGAAGTGCTGTTTATGTTACATTTTTCGTTGTTCTATTGTAATTATTTTTGGTTGCAATTTGTTTATTATTTTTTATACATGATTCACACCCTTAGAAATCCACCACAATTAATCTAAATTACAACCTAGGCTCATCCTGAATATGTACCCCTGTATATATTTCCGGAGAGCGCCAAATACATCACAGGAGGTACGTTTTTTTGCCGTTTTTGTTTTCGCAAATCCACCAGAGGGCGCTGTGTGTGCTTTTTCAGATCTTGCACCTGCTGTTCTAGCAAAAATCCACCAGAGGCTGCTGTGTATGCTTTTTGAGATCTCAAATTTATCTTGCGAGTGCTATTCGCACCTGCTCTTCTTGCGTAAATCCACCAGAGGCCGCTTTCAACTGACTGAATGACCGATCGACTGACCCACCCTCCTCCTTCCCTAAACCCAACCAATAGTATTTTCAAAAGCACAGATTGACCTGCCCACCCACTTCCCTAAACCCAACCGACAAGTTTTAAAAAGCAATCCAGAAAAAGCCCTCACGGCAGCCTGATTTTTACCATGTTTTAAGATTTTACCACATTCTCACCCTGTTGTTTATTTGTTTATTTTAATTTTTTGGCTTTTGCTTTTGTTTTACCTGCTTTCTGGAACTTTTCTTCCCCAGACTCGAACCCTGTTGTCGCGGTCGACTTCGCTCGACGTCACAAGTCCACCGCTGTACACGGCAAAGCTACTGGACAAACTGGTAACAGCGGAAAAGCCATCTACAAGGAGGTAAGCGGTCAGCTGGTAAGTGCTAAAAGGAACGGCGTCATACCGCCCCATAGCTTTAATTCTGAAGATGAAATGCAGCCATACGTTCCTCTGGCTACATAATTCACGATCTCCAGAATATATATAGCACTACGTTTTCAGAATGAGCCTGTGTTGCAACATTAATGATCTGTTGAAATTGCATTCATATCGCAATATATATCACAGATAAACAAAATATGTCAGAATATTGTGCAGCCCTAGTTTGAGTAAAACTTTTTTTTGTCAACTACTGATGACATTTCTTCAACATTTTACTCATAATGAATACAGTAAATGCAAAATTTAAACAAATGTTAGTACACTCAAAAAATGATATTTGCTGTTTGAAAAAACTACTTATTTTAATTGAACTGAAATGACACAAATTCTTGAGGTTTTTTGGTGCACAACTTAATTGTTTTATGTTCAATCCACTTTAAGGTCCCATGAAGTGCTTGAAATATGATGTTTCATGTAATCTCAACCGAAACACGAAAAGAGGGTGGGACATAGTGTAGCTCCTCCCTCCCCTTTTTAAAAAACAGCCAATAGCATTTCGTTTTATCACCGCTCTGCCAGTGAGAGCGATTGAGCTCAAGTGCATCAATTAAAAGCAAATAAAAAGCATCTTGAAGGGGGCGGGGCATGTCAGATAGAGAGCATTTGATTGGTAATGATTTGATGAGAAACTGTACTTTGAGGTAGAGCTGGGCGATTAACCGAAAAAGTAATCGAAATCGTCATTCGAAATCGATCTAATTTTTCCAGGTCAATTTTTTTCAATTAATTTCCCTCCCGCGTGTGGAGTCACGTGACCCTGCTCTATTTACACGTCTGCCTTGAGCACAGCGTATGGCCTGGCACAGCCTTCCTGCGTTCACATATCTATCGCCGTGACTGACGCCGACGCTAACTTCTCAAAAAATATAAGGACGCATAGAGCAAGCTCTGTGATTGGTCGACCTGGTAGCATAGACGAGTGTGGGTGGCACAGAGAGGGCAAAAAAAGAAATATTTAAATAAAAGAATCGATCATTTGGTGATCGATCAAAAATTTATCGATCACCAAACTGCCTAGCCCTAGTTTGAGGTGACGTGAAAAAAATTGTTGCTCCATTTAGGTGGAAATGACAAACTACAAGATTTACATGTTAATATTGGTTTTATATTTTCTAAATGCGAATCTTGTCACTGTTTTGGAGCACACTCGCTTATAGATATCTTAAAAACCTACAATACTGATATACAAACATCTAAAAAACTTTATTTTCATTTCATGGGACCTTTAACTTAATTCCTTCATTCATTCATTTTCTTGTCGGCTTTGTCCCTTGCGGGGTCGCCACAGCGGAATGAACCGCCAACTTATCCAGCACGATTTTACGCAGCGGATGCCCTTCCAGCCGCAACCCATCTCTGGGAACTTCCACACACACATTCACACTCATACACTACGGACAATTTAGCTTACCCAATTCACCTGTACTGCATGTCTTTGGACTGTGGGGGAAACCGGAGCACCCAGAGGAAACCCACGCGAACCCAGGGAGAACATGCAAACTCCACACAGAAACGCCAACTGACCCAGCCCAGCCGAGGTTCGAACCTGCGACCCAGCGACGTTCTTGCTGTGAGGGAACAGCACTACCTACTGCGCCACTGGGTTGCCTAATTCCTTCATGTTGTTATTAATTGTGTGGAACCCAGCCTTTTTTACAGTATAGTTCCTTAACCTGCAGACTTTTCTAAATGAAAACATTTTCAGTTTGTTCATGAAGTGAGCAGCACTGCACTGCAAAACATCAGAGCACTACAAATCCCTCCTACACCAGTGGAATGGAGGCTTAAATTTGTGTTGTTTCTGCCCGAGTAATTGCCTCTAACTCCTCTTTCTTGTCCACCCAAAGACGGAATTCTTTCCTCTCTGTTTTCTTTACTACTGGATAAACAAAGACAAAACAGACAGTCAGCAACAAAGCTGACCACAGCTTGGCAACACTGTGGTAAATCCCTCTGTGAAAACATGTCCGTTTGACAGCCTTGCCGGGGTGGGGACTTTGTTTTGCCGCCTCAGACCCTGTCCTAGGGTCAGACAGAATCGTAGCTGGACAGAAAACACAAAGACTTTTGTTTGGACACTAACACTCACACCCTGAACTGTAATTTGTGGTCATGACTTGAAATAGTCTGTCATCATCCTGACATAAAACTCATGTTGCTCCAAACCTGTGTGACGTCTTTTGATGTGTGAAGTGTGTAAGAACATATTTAAAAATAATTCAATTGTTTCAAATAGAAAAGATTAGGTATACAGTTTGGGGTAATACTGAAAAAAATTTGACACTATTTGGCAATCCTTCCACAATTTCAAAATAATAAATAAATAAATAAATAAATAATAACCTGGTTTAGTTATGAATGGAGAGCACAGAGAAAATATGCATGTTTATGTTTTTTTTATTTATTAGTTAATTATTTTTAAAATTCATTTAATTTTCACTACTGTACCTTTTGCATATTTGTATTTATATATTTTTCTGTATTGCTGTAATGTGTGTTACTTTTATCTATAATGTTATTTTATTTATCTTTATTATTATTTTTTTATTTTATTTGTGTAGTGCTGTGCCTCGGCTGGGTCAGTTTCTGTGTGGAGTTTGCATGTTCTCCCTGTGTTCGCGTGGGTTTCCTCCAGGTGCTCCGGTTTCCCCCAGTTTAAAGACATGCGGTACAGGTGAATTGGGTAAGCTAAATTGTACGTAGTGTATGAGTGCGAATGAGTGTGTGTGGATGTTTCCCAGAGATGGGTTGCAGCTGGAAGGGCATCCGCTGTGTAAAACATGTGCTGGATAAGTTGGCGGTTCATTCCGCTGTGGCGACCCCAGATTAAGCCGAAAAGAAAATGAATGAATGAAGGAATTTTATTTGTGTTTTGTGTTTTGATATTGTTCTTGTTGCAAGAATATATAATTGTATTGTTAAACTCAGAGAGAAACAAAATGTGAACTAATTGTTTTCTGCTGATAGGTTGGAACCGTTGATGTCTTGTATTTCTTTGTATTTAATACTGTAACTCTCTGACCAATATGCATCAATAAAACAGAGGTAAACTAAAAATAATCATATGTCAGCGGGAGTTATTGTTTCATATATAGGAAACACAACTATGACATTATTGGAAAACAGATGTCAACTATGTCAAAACAATCTTTGATCCACATAAACAGCTAAAATGCTGTATTATCCATGCCGGCCAGACCAGTAGGTGGCGATGTGACTTTGTAAAAGAGCCTTATGCTTCCGTGCACATTTCGTTCTAAAGATGTTGTGTTGATTGTCATGTGATGATTTTGTAGTTTCGATGTTCTGAAATATTTGTTCAACAAATTTAATTTGTAGACAATAACGTACATGCTACAATGACTCACCAGAAATAAATGAAATAAACGATATATTTTACCTGCATTACGCAGATTTTAAAGCATGTTTAAATTATTAGTTTAGCTAAAAATTACAATTCTGTTATTAATTACTCACTCTCATGTCATTCCAATGCCCTGTGACTTTCGTTCATCTTCAGATCACTAATTATTACAAGAAGCTCCAAGAACTTTTTTGTGGCAAAAAAAAAACAGGAGATAATATATAAGCTAAAAATTCATATTTACAGTTTTTTTGCTACACAAATGTGTTCATGGAGCTTTTTATGATTACAGTTGAAGTCACATGGAATGTTTAGACCTTTTCTGAACTTCTCTACTGCTGTCTATTGAGGATGAGAGAGCTCTCTGATTTCATCTAAAATATCTTCATTTGTGATCTGAAGATGAACAAAGTTCTCTGGGCTTTGGAACGACATGGTGGTGAGTAAATAATAACAGAATTCAATGCTTTAGCATTTAATTTAAAAAAAGGTAAGGTACAGTAAGTCTATGTGAGGGTGGCACCGTGGCTTAGTGGTTAGCACTGTCGCCTCACAGCAAGAAGGTCGCTGGTTCAAGTCCCGGCTGGGTCAGATGGCATTTCTGTGTAAAGTTTGCATGTTCTCACCATGTTTGGTGGGTTTCCTCCGGGTGCTCCGGTGTTCTGTCGATTTGTCTAAGACAAGCTCAACCCTATTCCTGGAGATCTACCTTCCTGCAGATTTCAGCTCAAACCCTAATCAAACACACCTGAAGTAATTGATTAGGACCTGAACAGTACTTGATAATTACAGGCAGGTGAGTTTGATCAGGGTTGGAGCTGAAATTTGCAGGAAGGTAAATCTCCAGGAACAGGGTTGAGCACCGCTGGTCTAAGAAGAACCTTAATTGGCTGTGTGTGTGTGTGTGAATGATTGTGTATGGGTGTTTCCCAGTATTGGGTTGTGGCTGAAAGGGCATGCGTTGCATAAAATATATGCCAGAAAAGTTGGAGGTTCATTCCGCTGTGGCGACCCCTGATGTAGAGACTAAGCCAAAGCAAAATGAATGAATGAATGTCTATGTGAAATCAAAATGTATTAATTTTCTTTTGCTAGTGCACATTGTTATTCTGTAGTTGAACTATTAATCTGTGCTGGTAAATAAAATAAAAAAATGTTTGTTTGGGTAATCTTCAGTCAAAGTCTGATCATTTGCTTCAAGATGTAAGATTAGTGCAAAATAAGCCAGCCCCCTACTCAATATTCCATTCCAGTTGAAAGTACATCAACATACTGAAATAAAAGTCTCAGCAACTTCTCGTTCACACAAACTTTAAAGGGCGCTAATGATGAAAATCATCTTTTGGAAGCCGTTTAGACAGAACTGTGTGTAGGTATAGTGTGTCCACAGTCATATCAGAGTGATAGAAACACAAGCTTCTTTTTTTTAATTTCCTGACGTTAAAATAGGATCCAAATTCCTCCCATTTCAGGTCCACCGCAACATGACGTAGGAGTGCGGTTTCCCTGCCTAACGAATTGATTGACAGCCGAGTATTAACATGTCTCTGTAATAATGCGTTTAATCATATCAACAATACAAGACGTGCGCAAAACAATGGCTATAAAAGATCTGTTTAGCTCGCTGTGATCATCAGTCATCATCAAATGTGATCAAGAATGAGTTTTACAAGGTTTTAAAACAGTGCATGTTTGTAATGAATTACAGCGATTTTACCGTCTTTATTTCATCACTACAGCCGCACGTCAGTACAATTCTAAAAGAAGACGTTAAATCAGGTTTATTTTGTACATTAACATAACAAATATCCATACAGCAGTGCATATTAAAGTGTATCCTGTCACATTTGCCATGCAAAAACAGTGCAAAGTTAAACCCGCACGCTGTGTGTGTGTCCGCTGTGTGTCTGTGTGAATTTTGTAACGACATTGTGTGGCTCATCATTGCAGAAAGGCTTGAATTTAAGCCACAACAAATACATCAAATAATAATCGGGAAAGTTCTTACTGTAGTATTTCTCACAAACGTTACGTGAGATCTGCTTCTTTCATGTCTGTCACTGTGCTGTTCATCTGACGCAGCCGAGGCAGAAATTGAGGCACACCCTGACAGGCACGTGGGAATGGTGGACGGGGAGAACTAGCATTAAATGCACAGGCTAGAAAAACAGCTACATTGTGTTCAGAGCAGAAAATTCCAATATTCTGAAAGGTATAATAAATAATCTGATGGGTGTTTTGAGCTGAAACTTTACAGACACATTCTGGAGACACAAAAGACTCATCTTAAATCTTGAAAAAGAGATAAAATAGGTGCACTTTAGAGAAAATGACAAAGATATTTTTTTACCTTAGTGATGGAAATAAAATAAAAAACCTTTTCACACACACACACACACACACACACACACACACACACACACACACACACACACACACGCACACACTCATAGCCTCTCATCAGAAAAGTGTCCGACAGATTTAAATACCAGGTTTAAACAGTAATGTGTCTCCCTCATCTACTTCTGTTCCAGTTGACCAAAACACATCTTAATACCAGGGGTAGTTACAAAAATCACTTCCTATCAAAGATACTTCAAATCACAGCCTTCAAGCTAAAATACAACAAAAACGATGTTCCCTTATATTCCCAGTATGAGTCTTTTGTGTTTGCTTGTGCACACATGGCTACAACATCAAGACACAATCGACTCAGTTTGAACTCTTTATTGCTGTCGCACCCTGGAGACGGAGGAGCTCCAAACAGGAGAGATCTGCTGAAAATACATTCTTGACAGTGTCAGACGGAGCACGAAATCCACGCTTTGCAAAGCAGAGTGACTCAGAGTCTAGACACTTGAAACCACACACTCCATCCACGGCTCGGAGCGAATACTATGGGACGCGAGTGAAGAGCTTCAATTACAGATGCGCAGATCATTATGTGCCATGAAAGGCGCAATCTGAATGTCTCATTCAAATCAATAGGAAAATCTGAAGATTGCTATACAAATTAGGCTTTATGATGTGGGCTGGTTGAAATTAGTGTTGTAAATCAAAAGCAAAATGACATACATGATGCTACACGACCACAAAACACGGCATATGAGTGCTTTATGCCCAGCTGTGGGTCAGTGTTAATGTTAACTAAATATACAGTGGCCAAAAGTGATGTGCAGCCCATAATTATGCCTTTGACCTTTATTAAAACATATTGATGTCATGTGTTGATAAAGATTTTCAGAGCATATGTAATGTATGTATGCTGGATTTAATGTGAGGGAACATGATTATTGAGGAATGCACTAATGAAAGGCCACTAATCAAATACAAGAGAGATTTTCATCAGGGGTCGCCACAGCGGAATGAACCGCCAACTTATCCAGCATATGTTTCACACAGCAGATGCCCTTCCAGCTGCAACCCAGTACTGGAAAACATCCATACACACTCATACACTACGGCCAATTTAGTTTATTCAATTCACCTATAGCACATGTCTTTGAACTGTGGGGGAAACCGGAGCACCACGAGTAAACCCACGCCAACACTGGAAGATCATGCAAACTCCATACAGAAATGCTAACTGACCCAGCTGGGACTCGAACCAGCAACATTCTAGCTGTAAGGCGACAGTGCTAACCACTGAGCCACCGTGCCACCCAAGAGAGAAATAATGAAATATTCATAACTCAAAAATACTGTACTCAATGTTTATTTCTATATCCTATATCCAGTTTTTGTTTTAATATGCCCTTTTGTTGCATGATAAACCTATATTATGGTCAGCTTTAGCATTTTGTGCCACTTACTTTCGACAGTTAAATTAAATTAAAATAAAATAATAACTGAAAATATGAAATTAAAGCTAATAAAAGTACCAGATATCTCATTCATAAAATATTGGTAAATACAATAGCAGTATGTAAAAGTCTATAATAACGCTGAGGTGAATATGTAACACAGTCAAACAAACAAAGATGATATCAGCTTTTGATTAATGTCTTGGCACATATGAATGTTGGAGATGAAAATCTTCGAATCTTCTGAAAGAATACCATGAAGAATATATATGCAAAATACACTGGCTGACAAGTCTTGTCGCCTATCCAAGGTTTAGGAACAACAAATAATAACTGGACTTCTAGTTGATCATTTCTATCAGAAGTGGCTTATATGAAAGGCAAAGGCCTCTAGATTACACTTATTTTACCTAAATAAAATATGATCATGCCTTGATTTTGAATTATTTAATAAGGACAGTAAAGTCTGACTTTGCTTAGACAAAAGTCTTTGTCACTTAACAGAAATAATGTACAGTAGAATATAAAGTCATGGTGCAGTGGAAAAAGAATTAATATTGTGTATGACTCCCATGAGCTTAGACGACTGCATCCACACATCTCTGCAATGACTCAAATAACTTATTAATAAAGTCATCTGGAATGGCAAAGAAAGCGTTCTTGCAGGGCTCCAGAGTTCATCAAGATTCTTTGGATTCATCTTCAATGCCTCCTCCTTCATCTAACTCTAGACATACTCAATATTGTTCATGCCTGGTGACTGGGCTGGCCAATTCTGGAGCACCTTGACCTTGTTTGCTTTTAGGAACTTTGATGTGGAGGCTGAAGTATGAGAAATAGCGCTATCCTGCTGAAGAATGTGCCCTCTCCTGTGGTTTGTAATGTAATGGCCAGCACAAATGTCTTGATACCTCAGGCTGTTGATGCAGATCTCCCTTCTGCAGATCTCTTGCACGCCTCATACCGAATGTAACCTGTGACTGATTTCAGTGAGAATCTTGGGTCCATGTGGGTTCCAAAAGGTCTTCTGCAGTATTTGTGATGATTGGGATGAAGCTCAACAGATGGTCATCTTTTCCAAAGGATCAACTAGAAGTCAAGTTATTATTTGTTGCTCTTACAACTGAGATCGACGACAATACCTAAAATGGCAGTGGTAAATGGCAGTACCGTGGCACTTTTGTTAAAGCTTCAAATATTGTTTTAAGCCTGCTATTACCACACTATTAAAATGACGTAGAACGCTAATGAAATTCATTATTTATGTAAAAAAATGCATGACTAACCGTTGACAGAATGGAGAAAAACTAACAGACTTGATTCACTGTCATTTGTGTGGGGAAATAAGATGCTCAAACAATCTTATTTAAGGCTTCTAGAATTTCTGTTGCGACGCTTGTAATTCGAATTTCGATAGTGAACGACTCAGTGTTTATAAAGAATCGGTTCAACGACTCGCTCAAAACACATATAAATTTGTAAGCGTACTAATGCGCTTCATAACATAGTTATGACAGAAACAGTAGGCCTATGATGCCTAATAATAGGCCAATAAAGCGTCACCTTGTCACCTTCTGGCGACGTAACTTGAGGAAACGGTCACTGAATAAATCCTTAAGTAACAGATTCGAAAGAGCCGATTCGACAAAATGAATCAAACTGGTCCAGCGTATGTAGTATCGCATTATCGATCAGAGTGACTAATCCGAAAGAACACATGCATATCCACACGACACATTTACTGTTAAATCAATCCCAGCATACGGATAACAGGTAACTGTTTTGCATTAACCCATCGCATAGCAACATCATCCCACGAAAAAAGCCACGCGCGACGCTTCATCAGCACAACTACATGCTGTATGAATGAGGCGCGCATTATACAGAATAAACGATCATTTACAAGGACAAGACATATTAATACAAACATACAGCACGACACCAAAAAGCCATCTAACGGGACAGGACATTCCCCTCATGCGTCCCTGCATTTAAGCAGCACATGCGTTATCTGCAATATCACACACACACATATAAAGCAAGGAACATTGATACGTCATATATGCTTCACAAAAAGATTATCTGTGTGAGAAAACGCGATGTTTTAGAGCAGATTTGCTGAGGAAAAACCATGCACACGGACCTGCGATGCCAATTAATATTCATCTGCGGCTCTTCTCTCCTCAGTCACATCCTCTCCTTCATGCAAAGCACATCCAGCCTGCCTGCATCGCGCCAGCACTCTCATATTACAGCATCTTCTGTCATATTTCAGCATCCAGCCGGGTTATAAGGAGTAAAGGGCTGCTGTCACACCTCTGGAAGAAGACTGGCAAACAGGGAAGAGCAACACGCATCCACTTGTCTGATTAACTCTTTCAGTGTCGCCCGTTTAAAGAGGCTCACTGTAAATACACACAGAGGTTGGACTGAGGTCTGCCGTGCTTTTATTTAGGAGGTTAGCGGTTAGTTTTGCATGACAAATGCAACATTCCAGTGAGTATTCATCGTGATTTTTAATAATTGTATTTTTAAATTGCATTTTGTTAACAGTATAATGAAAATAATCTTTACTTGAAATTCAACTTTGCGCGAGCTGCTTACAGTGGTAGGGGCACACTGTGTTATGGCGCCCCCTCTGGCGCATGCGTGAATTGCATGTTTGATCCATGATACCGCAGGAGAATTAACATGTGGACGCTGCAGCAACTATTTGATTAAGCGAGAGATCTTTAATTCTACAACTTTTTGAAGTGCTTGAATCATTATTTAGCGAGGTCTTGTTATGTCTAGACACTAACAAAAAGCTTCAGGTAAAAACATAGTTTTTTACTAGCAGGGCCGCTGGATGCCCTAAGGAAAAATTTACTGTGGTAAAACAAAAACACGCTAACATACGTACACACACACACACACACACACACACACACACACACACACACACACACACACACACACACACACACACACACACATTTAAACTTGTATTTATTTATATATATATATATATATATATATATATATATATATATATATATATATAAATATGCATATAAAGACTCAAGATTATACTTAACATTCAAATATTTCATTAAACACGGTCACGGTGGCGCAGTGGGTACCACGATCGCCTCACAGCAAGAAGGTCGCTGGTTCGAGCCCCGGCTGGGTCAGTTGGCATTTCTGTGTGGAGTTTGCATGTTCTCCCCCTGTTTGCGTGGGTTTCTTCTAGGTCAGGGGTGGGCAAACTCAGTTCTGGAGGGCCGCTGTCCTGCACAGTTTAGCTCCAATTCTAATCAAACACACCTGAACATGCTAATCAGTGTCTCCAAGATATAAACCAAATAAGACTTTCTCCAGAAGAAAAAATAATATCAGACATACTGTGAAATTTCTTTTGCTCTGTCAAACATCACTTGGGAAATATCTAAAAAAGAAAAAAAAATTCAATGGGGGCTTTAATAATTCTGATTGCATCCAAATTATTGAATGAAATAATTGTGCAGTGCATGTGTAGGTAGCTGGTACGCAAACAGTTGTGGCGAAGTTAAACATCAGCCTCACTAATTTACTTGAACAACCAAAAATATGTTTTCCAGATTCATGGACATGAGTTACCTGAAAGTGATGCACGCGATTCATCTTGTACTGTTTTCCTCTTCCTGGCTGCAGACTGCTCTTGTCTTTTCCCAGTTGCAACTTGCATCAATTATAATCATAAATTGCTAGCAGCTGCAAACATAAGTGGGCCGGACCACACGCACACACACACAGAAAAAAAAATTACATTACATTATTTTTGCGTTCGCCATAAAACGCATTTTTTAAAATGTATTTGTTAACATAATATCAATATACTTACACTGATAATATGAAGAGTTTAGATGCAAAAACCTCTAAATGTCGTCTGAAATTTTCCTCTAAAATGAGCATTTTTATCAGGCTCCTGTGTGTATGTTCAGTAATATCACTTTTATGTCAAAGAATAAGTCCTTCTCTTTGTCTTTAAAGTGAAATATCTCAACATAAACAAAGGAGGCTGACAAAAATGTTTATTTTAGATGGAAATTTCAGACGGCACTTCATTCTCATATACTTCCTTCACTCTTCATATACTTACACTAATATCAATATTTACACTGTATTTGTTAATATTAATAAATATATATATAGGTTTTTTTGAGCAACCGAGATGGTGCCCACCCCCCCCCCCCCCCCCCCTCCAGAGTTGGTGCCCTACGCAACCTCTGCGTATAGGAAGCGGTACTGTTTACTAGTCAGTTTTGACATATTGATTTCTTCTATTTTTTTAAGATTAGTGGAAAGAAATGTGCAAAATACATTTTAAATGTGTAGTTTATATATTCAGGTTACAAATTAAAGCTAAATGTATCTCTTGTCCTGTTAGTTGGGTACTTTTTTTATTAGAAGCTCACAACTTCACAATTCATTCATCTTAAATCCTGCCTCAGTGGACAGTGTCAAGTTTCATATTTTATTTATTTTTTTACTAAACATATGGTTAGAAACATGACTACATGACACCTAATCTGTGTGTGCAGAAATTTGGAATTTAGCCAATCATGTGGTCTATTTATTTAGGTGTAAATGTGTGTAAATTTATATTTATTTAGTTTTTAAATTGGTTTCAGTAATGACAATTGTTAAAAATGTTCATATGATTTATTTGAAGTACAGTTTGTAAAGTAATATTTTCTGTCTTTTAGTAGATATATGATAGACTTGCTTTGTTTACCAACTATGTGGATCTATTTGGATTTGCATTGTAAACATTAAATAAAAGTTAAAAAGGTATTTTTTTATGTCATATATTAAGTTTTTAGTTACGATACTCCTAAAATTATTCCACATAAATCCGCACATTTTTTTTTACAAAATTCTGTGCAGAAATAGCAAAAAAATATCCACAGATTTTGTCTGGCCCTATATGACTTCAAACTACATCAGATAGGAGCTTATCTTTTTGTGACATTAGTTTTAAATTCTTACCTGGGTTAGACATATATACAGTTGAAACCAGAAGTTTACATACACTAAAAAAAGGAACATAACCATTTTTTTAAAAAATGTCTGATGGTAAATCATACTAAACGTTTACTATTTTAGGTCTGTTAGGATTACCTAAATGATTTACGTTTGCTAAATGCCAGAATAATGAGATAATTTTTTATTAATTTCTAGTCAGTCAAAAGTTTACATACATTTCCTTGATATTTTTTTAGCTTTGCTTTTAAACTGTATAACTTTGGTCAAATGTTTTGG
Source organism: Danio kyathit (assembly GCA_903798195.1). NCBI lineage: Eukaryota > Metazoa > Chordata > Actinopteri > Cypriniformes > Danionidae > Danio > Danio kyathit. The sequence continues at coordinate 29,289,693 of LR812529.1, read as the reverse complement.
GTATCCTTCCACAAGCTTCTCACAATAGTTGGCAGGAATTGTGGCCCATTCCTCCTGACAGAATTGGTGTAACGGAGTCAGATTTTGTCTTGCTCGCACAAGCTTTTTCAACTCTGCCCACAAATTTTTTATAGGATTGAGCTCAGGGCTTTGTGATGGCCACTCCAAAACATTCACTCTGTTGTCCTTAAAGCAAATTTTAACTAATTTGGTAGTATGCTTAGGGTCATGGTCTGTTTGGAAAACCCATTTGTGGCCAAGTTTTAATTTCCTGGCTGATGTCTTGAGATGTTGCTTCAGTATTTCTACATAATGTTCTTTCTTCATGATGCCATCTATGCTGTGAAGTGGACCAGTCCCTCCTGCAACAAAATAGCCCCACAACATGATGCTGCTGCCCCCATACTTCACAGTTGGGATGGTGTTCCTAGGTTTGTAAGCTTTTCCCTTTGTCCTCCAAATGTAACACTGGTCATTATGGCCAAACAGTTCAATCTTAGTTCCATCAGACCACAGGACATGTCTCCAAAAATTATTCTTTTTCCCAGTGTAATTTAGCAAATTGTAATCTGGCTTTTTTGTTGATTCTGGCTTGTTGATTTTCTCATGTTGTCACACAAGGAAGCAGTGTGTTTGAGGCTTTCCTTAAATACTATTCTACAGTTGTGTCTCCAATTAACTCAAATGTTGTCAATTAGCCAATCAGAAACTTCCAAAACCTTGACACCATCATCTGAGCTTTTTCAGAGGCATAATAATCTTATTGTATGTAAACTTGACTTTCAAGAAAAGTTATAACAATTTCTCAAACAATATCTCTCTCATTATTCTGCTATTAAGCATAACAGAAACAAATTTGATAATCCTAACTTACCTAAAAGAGAAAAAGTTTAGTCACATTAACATCTGACTTTTTTTTTTTTAATGGTTATGTGCCTTTTTATACAGTGTATGTAAACTTCTGGTTTCAACTGTATGTATGTATATATATATATATATATATATATATATATATATATATATATATATATATATATATATATATATATATATATATATATATATATATATATATATAGTTTAGTATTGCACAGATTTACATTTTCAACTTTATTCCATTTCATTCATTAATTTTAGTCCCTTATTTATCAGTGATCGCCACAATGAATGAACCGCCAACTATTCCAGCATATGTTTTACGCAGTGGAGGCCCACCCACTACTGGGAAAAACCCTTACACTCTCACATTTAATCACACACGTATGCACTACAGCCAATTTAGTTTATTCAATTCACTTGTACTGCATGTCTTTGGACTGTGGGGGAAACCGGTGTCCTGACACCTTATCCTAGCCATCAGATTATGCTACCAACACTGCATTTGAATAGTTCTGGGGTTGGGTTAGGGATTGGGTATTACAGCTTCATATCACACTACTCCACATTAAAATTTACACTGGTAGCAAAATCTGATGGCTAGATTATTGCGTCATCAAAATGAACATATGCCAAGTTGCCAACCCATGCCAACACGGGGAGAACATGCAAACTCCACACAGAAATGCCAACTGAGCTAACCAGGATTCAAACCAGCAATCTTCTCGCTGTGAGGCGACAGTGCTAACCACTGAGATAATTTGTAATTAAAATTACAATTTTAATTACAAAAAAATTTTCACTACAAATTGAATATTTGATTTAAAAAAAAAATTTTTAAATTGAATGCCTTAACCACAGTACATTAACAGGTGAGGTACGCATCTAGTACGTACAGCAGTTAAATCTTTTACCCTATTAACCGATGATATTTTGGTTGATATAATACACATTAGCAACAGATAATATGATTTATTAAATAAACAGAATTGAGAATATCCATATGAAATCACATACAAACGATTTAAAGTGATTTATAACAGAGGAAACGGAAATTCTGGAAAAAACAAGACATGTTTATAAAAACATTCTGGCTATATTGGATCGAATTTCTCTGCCACCGCTTGCACTATGTACAAAATCATCTTTCCAAAATCATAAAGCAGCCTCACCCCGTATCATACAGCAAATATGAAACAAACATGGATCTTCCATCTGATTAATGCATTCTGAAAAATCCCCCCTGAGAAGTACATAAGCATTAAAGGTGTATTATTGGTGCAGGGAATTCAACCAAAATGGATATGAAGCACTATAGTGTTTAGTGCGAGGCATGACGTACAGTTAAACTGCTCAATGGTCAAACATGCCCGTTTACTACCTCAAAGATGTGCAATGTGTAGTACCATGATGCATCACATACTTAAGGGTTCAAAAAAAAAATTATGTTATGCTTAGTGGTCGCTTATTAATATAGGAAGTTTGTCAAGTAAAGCAACCAAAAATTGAGTCGCAAGTCAATGAATTCATCTGAGGACAAACAAAACACTCCAACAATTTTACATTAGAGTAAGAAAATATTTCAATCACACAAATAACCTGGAATACAAAATCAGAAATTAAAAAATGTATCACATAAGAGCAATTTCCAGCTTTCTCTTTCTCTCTACGCCCTTTGTAAAATCTGGCATTTCTCACAGCGTTCTACCTCTGCTGAAATCAGGAAGTCACAAGTAGCCGCCCGTTCGGGAATCACCAGCTCCGAGCCGTGTTTGTGCCCTGAGCCCTGGCAGACGGAGTGCTTCTCCAGATCCTCAATGAGGGCGATGATCTCAGCTGCGCTGGTGAGGCGAGATGGGTGGCAGTCGTAGAGTTTGTGTGTGGGCAGCAGCGGCTGATCCTGGACGCTGATGTGATAGTGAAAGCCGGGCTCAATGTAGATGACGGTGTCTGCCATAGTGGAGCGTTTGGAGCACTGAAGCACCTGTAACCGCGGCCCGTCCACCACCACACAGAACCAGAGGACTGGAAGGACCATGCTGCGCAGAGATCTCAAGAGCGGCATCAGCTCGTGGTTCATGTCCATGCCTTGGACGGTGTGGTCGCTGTCTGCCACGCTGAATATCTGAGTGATCTGTCAAAGAAAGAAGAGTGTGGGCACTAGCTGTTTCCATCCACCTATTTTTAAGCGCATTTTGGAAATTTTAAGATGTGCAAACATTTTTTAAAAATGCACGTGCATAACTGAGTAGAATAAACCTTTTATTTTATAAGAAAAAATGTGAATAAACTATGATGGAAACACTTTTACCAAATAAATTCCAGTATTTATTACTGTACAGTACGTATTAAACAAAAATCATGTGATTTTGTTATTAGAGATCATGTGATGATAAAAATGTGTGCGATGGACAGCATTAATGAACCCTTATCACAAAATTGCTATGGTGGTTATGGTTTAACAAAGCGGTAACATCCCGCTCTCCCTCATAAAGCTACTACGGAGATAACTGAAACTGCAATTCATCAAAATTCCACTAGGGCTGGCTCCAAAACAAAGCACATTTCTATTGACCACAATGTTAAAATAGTCAACTTTACAGCAGGAAAATAGGTGTTTACAGCCTGGTACAAAGAACGATTTTGGTTCATACAGCTAATATTAGCCTTCATGACAACTGTGAGGGGGGTGAATTTTTTTATAACTTATCCTTTTCATTTATATTAAGTTATATTAAGTCTGCATAATTAAGGGTGTGGTCACTTGAGTGACAGCTAGGTCTAACCGGTTGCCATCAGGTCACCTTAGCTGATTCCGGCTGATTAGCCGCTGAGCTCAGCATATACATCGCATTTTTGTTTTGTTTTATGTGGCTTTACAAGTCAATTGCCTTTTGGGATTATTTCTTACAATTAGCAGATAATATAGCATGCTGTGTGCACTTAATTGCACAAACCGTTCAAGTGCTCTCCATTTCCCAGGTGAGTGAAATTCTTATTCTTGAAAATTCTTGACTAGCCATCTGAAATGTTGTCATACAGTGTTATGGCTGGATTTTATAAATAGCCTTGCATTTTCTAACACAGACTATATTTGAAGTGTTTCTTGAAGTGTAAATTAGTATTTAATTAGTAATTAGCATTTTCCTCCTGTAGAAAAACGTCATAATGTTTAGTGGCTCAATGTATTACAACAGTGTTTCTAAAAGACTGAACACTTTATTGATATAGTGTACAACCAAGCACATGTGGTCAGAACATAAACAAGTCGCAGGTAATGCAGTGTTCTCCTAAAGAAAAGTCTATGACTTTTCTCTTTTATTCCTGTTTATGTAAAGCACTTTGAATTATATTGTGTATGAAATGTGCTATATAAATAAACTTGCCTTGCCTACAAGTCTACAGTCTATGAGTTTAACACAGTGTTTCCCAGTCCTGTTCCTGGAGGCACACGAACAGTACATAGTATGGATGTCTCCCTTATCTGAGCCATTAACTTCAGGTTTGAGTCTCTTATGTTCTGATGAGTTGATTCAGGTGTTTGATTAGGGTTAAAATGTGTACTGCTGGTGTGCCTTTAGGAACTGGTTGGGAAACACTGGTCATTAGCATCTTAAATGCTTGAATTTTTTTTTTTTTTTTTTTTTTTTTTTTTTTTTTTAAACGTGTGAACATTTATATGCATTTATGTATGCATTATATAATCTTTGCATCAAACTTGAAAACAAAAATTACTGATTGTGCGAGGTGTTTGTAATGCAGAGTGTATTGACAGGACAGTAAATTTGACGTTGTTCTGTGTTGTGGCTGCCGTCATCAGTCTCACACTTTTTTTTTCTCTTTTCTAAAATCTAGAAACATGATCATGGAGTTTTGACAATTTTGTTGTCTTTGACTTATCGGATGGAAATGCTGCTTTGTTTGCAAATCTTTTATTATAAATTCCAGTTTTGCGCATAAATTTAATTCACATCTTTGTATGGAAACATAGCTACGGTTACTTTAAAGTCTGTATGAAATCAAAATATACAACGTTCATTTTACTAGTGCACATCGCTATTCTTTATGCGAACAATTAAGCTCATTTTCTTTTTATTATTTCAGCAAATAGGACTGTAAAAATGTATTTGTTGTGCTCTCCCATTCACTGTGCTTTTAAGTTTATCCAGCTATGATGACTTATGCTACTGAGAAACCCGCAAATGTGAAAAGGGCCCATGAATAAACCAGCAGGGTAAGCACATTGTAAAACATATGAAATATTGTTTTAGTCATTCTAAAATGCCTTAACCAAAAGTGTGTCATCAGTATTATTATTATTATGATTATATTATTATTACCTCCAGGACTGTCATGAGCGAGAGTCTAATGTCTGCAATAACCACTGCATGTTCATTGCGTGTCTGCATTGTCTTCTAAGGGCGCAAGTCATTTATGATACAAGAAAAAGACTCACGTAGCTTATTCTACCACAGCAAATTCTGTTTTCCTTTTTGATATTTGCCATCAGTTTATCAGGAATTGACTATTTTGTTGTCTTTGACTCATTCATTTTCTTTTCGGCTTAGTCCCTTTATTAATCAGAGGTCGCCACAGCGGAATAAACCGGCTGTCTTTGACTCATTGGATAGAAATGCTGCTTTATTCACAAATCTTTTATTATAAATTCCAGTTTTGCGCATAAATTTAATTCACATCATGTATGGAAATTTACAATGTTCATTTTACTAGCGCACATTGTTATTCTTTATGTAAACAATTAATGCAATCAAGTTAATCCACTGATTTTTTTGTTTTGGCAATCTTGCTTCTGTGTTTGTAGTGGCGGTGCTTCTCTGTTGACATCAGTTTGACAGCTTCATCTATATTTATATTTTTAAACTTCGCTCCTCTTACTGTTAGTATGCTATGATGTGCAAAAGTAAGCCCTGCCCTCGACTCAATATTCCGTTTTAACTGCAAGTTCATCAACATACTGAAAAAAGTCTCAGCAATGTCTGGTTCAGGTGGACTTTAAAGGTGCAGTATGTAAGTTTGACACCCAGTGGTTGAACTGGGTATTGCACTCCTAGATCAAAATAAACACATGCGTGGGATGCCAGAGATTAAGTACAGGAGCGAGTGATTTAAACACAGGAGCGAGTGATTTAAACCGTGTTCTAAATAAAATCAACGACACGTGATAGAAGGAATTATGTTCCATATTAAAAGGAGTTTTAGTTCTAACCAACACCTCGAATTGAGATATTAGAAACGGTTTCTATTTCTCACAGCTCAACATGTGAAACCTATGACAGTGCACCTCAGGTAAGCCTCGTGTGTTTTATTCAGTGCTAAATGCTAACAATGTGAGTTTGAACGGATTCTAAACCTTACCGTTTCGTGAGTGAGTGCTTATTCTGTGCTTCTGAAAGGCTGTATTTACATTTTTGTCGTGTTTCGTCTGGTGCAAAGAGTCAAACTGCTGTTTGCGTGTTGTTAGGACACGAGATTACAATGTAATCTGCTCACCTAATGTATACGTTCGTAATATTTATATCATTTGCTAAGTAATAACCTCATGTGGAACTGAATCTGTCTCATTTCGACGTCTGATACTGTCCATTTCGGTCACGGGCGCATGCTTTCAGAGCCTTTCTGAATGAATGAATGAAATACGCTGTTTTCCATCAAGGCAACCCGGAGTGCTGAATTATAATTGGCTAAACTGGCATTCTGCAGGTTAACTTTACCTAAACAGAGACAGCGTTCCGGCACGGAAAAACCATTTTCAAAGCAGAATATCTGACTTCAGCATTGTTTTTCAGTTAAACAAGTATGTTCACTTGGGATGTTTCTTAAATATCTGCAAACATATTATGGTATTTTTATGCTTTAGAAGAATCAAAAACTTACATACAGCACCTTTAATGAGACAGCCTTATCATTGGGACAGAATCTGGGAAATGTCTTCTTACCGATGGGCAAGACTCGCCCTCTGATTGTTCATCCTGCGATCGGTTTCTTTCAGTTTTAGAGCCTGGATTTCCTGTGCTGTCACACTGAGTGGTAGGAGGAACGTCTGGTCTCTGTAAATAAATGTGAAATACTAATAAGCAATTGCAAAGACTTTACTGTAATACAATTATTACAGCACAGACACACATTTACTTTACACATACATACACAAACACATACATTAGACCAGCGGTGACCAACCCTGCTCCTGGAGATCTACCGTCCTGCAGATTTCAGTTGCAACCCATATAAAACACACCTGACTCTGATTATTTGGTGCTGTTCAGGTCCTGAATAATTGGTTCAGGTGTGTTTGATCAGGGTTGGAGCTGAACTCAGCAGGAAGGTAGATCTCCAGAAGCAGGGTTGAGCATCCCAGCATTAGACACATGCATAAAGTTAAGCCTGAAATTATTCACACCCCTGCCAAATTCTGAATTTAAAGAATAGTTTTACAGTATATTATTCATTCATTAATTTTCTTTTCGGCTTAGACCCATTCATTCATTTTTCATTCATTTTCTTTTTTTCGTTTTAGTCCCTTTATTAATCTGGGGTCGCCACAGCGGAATGAACCGCCAACTTATCCAGCACATGTTCTACGCAGCGGATGCCCTTCCAGCGGCAACCCATCACTGGGAAACATCCACACATACTTGTACACTACAGACAATTAAGCTTACCCAATTCCCCTATAGTGCATGTCTTTGAACTGTGGGGGAAACAAGAGCACCCATGTGAAACATGGGGAGAACATGCAAAATCCACATAGAAATGCCAACTGATGCAGCTGGGGCTCAAACTAGCAACCTACTTGCTGTGAGGCGATCGTGGTACCCACTGTGCCACCATGATACCCCAGTATATTATTTGTAAACAAATATTATTTTTACAATAATATTTTATTGCTGGTTGAATAAAAGTAAATTTACCTCAGAATTTGCCAGGAATAGGAATAATTTCAGGCTTGATTGTATATACATAAATACACAAACAAACATATTAGATACAAACACACATAAATACATAAAGGATTAAACGTAAATATATAGAAGTAAAATGTATACCAGTAACATCAAAGCTGAACTTTCTGAATTATTCTGAATTATTATTTTTGAATTACTTTCCTTCAGAAATTTCTTACCATTAAATGGATTTTAAAGTAAATTATTCATTTTCAGAATGTTTAGTTAATTTAAAATAATCTAAAGGTTATGCGCTACAGTTACTATCGCCTTGTTTCGTGCTGCCAAGAAAAAAATAAATGCATACTATCATTAAAGAGGTCACTTTGAGTCTGTCTTCTGACAATACCATGTAGAGAAGAGGAAAAAAAAGAAAGGATGCCAAACTTATTTTAATAGTTTTTTACAACTCAGATGAGCTATGCTTATTTCCCACTCACTAATCTTTCTTTCTTGTTGGTTTTTATTCATTTAAACACAGACAACCATAAGGAGCTTACCCTAGCCACAAAGCTTCTGTTACTGATGCCCTGAAGCCCATTTTCTTTGATCATCTCCGCCTGTCCCGTTCGCACCTGAGGACTCATCTTCTCCACAGAGAGAAGACGACAAATCAACATTCATATACAGTAGATTCTGTTCAAACAATGTAAAAATGCATTCTGGCAATAAAATTAGCTTTTTTTCGTTAATGGACTGTTGCTTTGAGAGTACTTTTAGAATGATCAAGATTTGATTAATTTTATACAGCTATTATATAGATTTTTTTATGTTTATGTTGAGAACATACCTCAACTTTGTGTGGATTATAGAGTGGCATGTTGTTCACCATATGACTGTTTGGCACATCAGTATAACTGTAGGCCTTCATCAGTACGTATAAAAACAGAAATAAGTTATTGCAAGTGAAGATGATTAAGTGGTGATGTTTTAGGAGTCTGCTGCAATACCTTTCCATTGTAACTGGGGTGCAGAAATCGGTCTCGATTCATCAGGTGAGCTGAATTTTTCTGCATGTACTGTTCAGGCACATCATCTGACATCTCAAAACCCCACATCTTCTTGGACCCGGGTGTACCTCGTCCGTATGTGTACCGGGGTCTGCGGCGGGGCACCCAGCCCTGAGCAAGCATCTCTGCCTCATCCATTGGCAACAAATGCTTCTGCTCACACAAACATCGAGACAAATTGGTCATTCCTTATCCTATCCAATCTGTTGAGGATCATTGAAAGCTATTTTCACATAGATATATATATAAAGAGCTCATATCAAATCTAATTTTGTATACATTTTCAAATCCAGTTGTACTGTGCAGAGTTCATCCACAAAAAAACATGACTTGTCAAAATCAATAAAAACACTTTCCGTTTTTTGCCAGATTAACTCTTCATATATTTGTGGACACATTATAAAACTATTTAGTCGATTAATGCTAAGGTTAGACTGCATGATTTCAGCCACGATTGACTCGTCGTCAGGTTTTGAGAAATCACAGACAAATACCTGAAATCACAGGCAAATTGGTGCTCGTTTACGCGAATAAAAAAAATAAATAAATAATTAAATTAAATAAAATAAAAAAAATCACATTGTGAACTATCAAAGACGCAATCTAAGAGAACTGCCGATGAGCTGCGGGGACCCATGAGATATTTGGCATGCTAAATATCTGGAGCTGTCTGCAATTCAAAATCATGCTGTGTAAAATGTGTTCTGATTGAATAAAACATCAGAAATGACCAGTCAATGAGAGAGCAGAATCCATTAGTAAGGGTATCTGCAGGCCAGCAGGAGGTTGGGGGAGAAATTAAAAGTGTTTCTTTTCAGTCTATTTGGACCCAAGAAATGGAGGAAAAACTAGTGGAAATTTGTCAGGAGCACCCGGGTCAGTTTGACATCTGAGTAATACCACTACGGGTCGAAAAAGAAAAAGTTCAGAAGAAATTGCTAATTCCCTTCAAAAGCCAGGTGAGCCAAATGTGTACATTTTCTACCCCACTAAAGGCTTCTTTCTCATTATGTCGTTAAGAACAAAATATCTACTCCTCATAATCACTGCACTATTTAACAATTGCACATATTAATTGCACTGATTAATTTAATTGAACTGTACATACCCACCGCATATGTACATTTGTAATTATGTACACACCCACTGTTTATTAATAGCAACCTGTACATATATCCATCTATTGTAAATCTCTGTTCATAGCTAATACAACCTGTATATAATGTTCATAGTACATCCATTTGTAAATATCACCATAGTTTTTTTATAACTGCACTTTATACTTTATACCTATCCTGCACTTGCTGCTATTGCACTCCTGGTTAGACCTAAACTGCATTTCGTTTCCTTGTAATTGTACATGTGTAATGACAATAAAGTTGAATCTAATCTAAATATACTACATGATTTCTCATTGTTTCCATGTCACTTCTCTCCTGTGTTTGGTTGTGAGACAGAGTTTGTGTATCGAGACAAAGTTGTCTGCGATTCTTCCTATTCTAAAGTCATGCAGTGTGAAACCCTCGGTTGCCAATCCACACTTGCAGTGTAAACACAGCAGCGATGGAACGCTACCCCAGATAGTCACGCAGTGTGAAAACATCTGTGACGTAACTACTTTGAAAATCGTGGAGTCTGAACTCAACATTACCTTGTCAGGATATTATTTTCAGACCATTTATGACTGATATTAGATAATCATGCGAGTTAAAGGTCAATGAATTTAAAACAATACTAAACCAAGTTTCATAAAATACAATTTATCCCACATAAATAAAATAGTTTAAAAAGCCCACCATAGCCTCTCGTTGGCATTGTCGTAGACGGCATTTCTGTCTTTTTTTATTTCTGCCTCCAAACTTGGGTTTGTCCATGCAAAAGTCACAAGTTCCACAGTCTGTACGCCGAACACAGCCTTTACACCTTCCACAAGAACGGCGACGCACCTTTGGTACGCCCATCTGCAAATCAAATCAACAAACTTTACTATCTGAAGAAAGCATTTAAAGTCTGAGTACAATTTGCTGTGTTATATATTTGCTGCTCAAGCCTCTAGCATGACGATATAAAAATGCTTTCTATGCCAACTATGAAGCAAGCATTACTACTGTGATCAAGGCTCTTGGATCGTGTGACTGTAGTGTAATAAATGCAGTGTCTTTAACTGTCCAGCTAGAACTCTACCTCATCCAGGCCATTGTCACCATCATTACCCTCAAAGAACACAGACAGATCCTCTGAGTCACTGTACTGCAGATAGGAGCTCTGCACACAGAAAAACAACATTTAGATTTGTTCAGAGTAGTTTTACATCAAACGCTCCAATTATAGTATTTATAAGATCATTACCTGTGATTCGTCATAATCTTCTGAAACTGAGGGCTAGAAAAATGGAGAAAAATGAATGATAAACACTCTGGTGGTACTCAAGTCATTCAAGGTAAAAAAATAAAATAAAATAAAAAAAAAAAGTTCTTCGAAATTTTAAAACAAAAAAGAAAAAAAAATACTTTAAACTAACTGTCTGTCCGTCTGTCTGTCTGTCTGTCTATATATATATATATATATATATACACAGTGTTTCCTCTAGGATTTTTTCCAGCTGTGGCGGCAGGACTTTTTTTTTTACACAGATCTGCCAACTATTTCAAAGACAAATATTACACGCAGTATAACAAGTTGAGATAGCATTCATGTAATACGAGCATGCAAATCTCTTTGCTTGCGCACCGATTTCCTCTGTTCAAGCACAGAACTTCTTGCACGCACTCAAATTTACACGTTCAAGTGCAGATCTTCTCGTGCGCTCTCCAGTAAGCGCTGCTGAAGCGTGATTTAGTGCGTTTTTGTGCGTTTTCCGACATTAACGCGTCCTGAAGTAAAGTGAAACGGCATTAAACTCCTGCAAGATAAAGTCATTGTATGCAGAGCCATTGACCTTTATAAATAAAGTATACTTATGGAAACTGTGTTCATCTTAACTGAAAGCTACGCGGTGTTTGCTAGACTCACGCACCTGTCAGTCAGTCTGTCAGAGAGTCAGTCAGTCAGTCAGCATGTCACCTTGAACAAATAGCGCACAGCACTACGGTTACAGAAAAGTTTGCGCGGTTTACCTCTAATATGTTTTGGTGCGATTATAATCCGCTATAAAAAACACGACTAAATGTTTTAAATAAGAAGCTGTAATGTAGCGGCCCTCCACGAATGAATGAATGTAGCGGAAACCTTGTATATATAAAATACAAAATAAAATCCAAAATAAACAATATATGTGCATAAACAATATATGATGTGCATTCATTTATACAAATTAAGCATATAAAACAGGTCAGTACTGAAAGTCGAGATTGACAGCATGGTGTATTAAGTATAAAAAAATTATAATAAAAAAATTAAAATAAAAAAAGGAGTAAAGTTTTGAGAATTGGTGAAATCAATTCAATAATCCTGCTAAAATGGCAATGGTCTATTGGCAATAGGGTATATGCACACAGACTTTTAATTTCAGCCAGCCAGCCTCAGGGCTCCCGGTGAACTGTCTTTCCATTATAAAATTGCTACGTTTAAAAATCAGTAATCTTCACTGCCTAATAGATATACTATATAAAGTGGGTCTCAGACCGTACAAGAAGCACTGCATTAAATTCCATTTTCGCCGACATGTCCTTAAAATGTGACAGTTTACTTTACCCCAATATTTTCAATGGAGTTTCTGCACTCGCCTGCTGATCCTGACAGTGCTAGCAGTTAAACAGTCTTTTATCTCATTTTACGCTTGAACAACTAAATAAATGCTTAAGTCTATTTAACTAACTGTATTTTATTACATTACAATATCGATGCTGTAAAAGGAAGCTTATGAAATTGAAAATAATCACATTAAACTTTCACCGGAAGTTCATCAATGGCTGTAAAAAAACACTAGCTGTGCATAGAGCCCATTGTTGTTGTTGTGCTGCATGATTGTTTCCTTTTTACTATGAGGTTTGATACCTTCAAAGCAAACAATTCTAGACTTTATTCTTTATTTGTTGCTTAGATATGGTTGTATTTTAGGCAGGCAGAAATGCTGCCTTTCTATTTTGGAAGTTACTAGTGACTCTCAACTGTCCGGTTACCAACATTATTCAAAATATCTCCTCAAGTTTAACAGAACACACACTTGTTTGGGACCACTTCAGATTGAATGTGTACATTATTGTTTTTGGATCAATTATACCTTTAAATACTGCATTAACTGTTTAGAAATGTACTGTCTTTGGCAGGTGGAAATAAAACCTCACATGACATATTCTGTTCTTTAACAAAAAATAAAGGCAAAATGAAAAATCATGGGAGACAAACTCATAATAGTAAAAAGAAAATCGGTACACTGCCACTTTAGCTTTCAAAAAAGGATTTTTTATAACAAACGGTGTGGTTTGATCGAGCACCTGCCTTCAAGAATCTCTTAGATGTGTGCACACTTTTGTTTTTGGTTGCTTAATGACAAACTTATAACACCCTAACTGTTAACACAGGAATTACAAGGGGAAGAAGTGGGCAGGCATTTCTAATCAAAAGCCTTTGGATTCGCTAAACATCAGGAAACGTGTGTGTTATCACAATGCCAAGGAGGAAAGACAATAGCAATGATCTTAAGCTATTGTTTCCAACAATCAGAGACGGATAAAATTATGGTCTAGGACTATGAGACCACCATTTTCACAACAAGGCTGTCAATCTGACAGCTAATGTTTGGCCAAAATTTGATCATGCAACAGGACAACAATCCCAAGCTCACCAGCAAACCTCCAACAGAACAGCTGAAACAAAAAGATTCAAGGTGTTGCAATAATCCAGTCTAAATCCAAAGCTCATCCTGACTGAAATGCTGAGATAAGAAATGTGCACAGAAAAAAAAAGCCTGCAAACTTTAAAAATGGAGCAATGATGTGAGTGGACCAAAATTCCTCAAGAGCAACATAAGGAACTGATCAAGTCATACAGAAAATGATTACCAAGAAATTGCTGCTAAATGTGAATCTACAGGCAACTGAATACTCAATTTGTCACCCATTGCTTTTCCATATTGGCTTTATTTTTGTTATATAAATGATGACATGGTGTGATTTGTCATGTGAGGTTGTTTTTCTGAAGGCTTTCTTTATTATGCCCTGATATGGAAAACTGTGAAATTCAAAAGGATCAACAAAATGTACATGTCCTAATTTTCTCACATGACCTGACATTGCTGCCCCCGTGCACCGACCCCAGATAAGAGGCAGATAAGGAATGAATGAAAGTAGAAATAAATGGTTAATAATTTAAATGTGATTTTCTAGCGCATGGAACCCCATAAAATACAACAGGAAAAAAACTATTACTGAAATAAATAATGTATAGTACATTCATTTGCTAAATGTAAAATGAACATCTGATTACAGTCTCCAGGCAATTCTCCCCACAAAACACAAGTGTGATCCTCAAAAGGATAATATCAGTGACTTTTTTACAAGCATAATGGAGTGGGAGTGTTCTTTGTGAAAGAAAAATATTGCAAAAGTTGTTTATTTCCCTTACTTCTGTGCTCATTGAAGATTCCATGTTTGAAAAATGCCCCTCTGAAGCCTGTGGATTAGACAAAAATGGGTTAAACATATATAACCCATATATGTACTTTAAGTAAGATGCATTATATTGGTTCATAGGGAAAGTAAGCACAGTTTACAATGTTCTTCTTGAATCTTCTTTCATAACAATGCTAAAAAAGCATGAAAAAAATACCACAAATGATCTTCTTAACATTAATAATGATTAAATATTTCTTACGCACACAATTAGCACATTAGAATGATTTCTGAAAGAGCATTTAAAGTATTGATGCTAAATATTCAGTTGTCATAACAGGAATAAATGACATTTAAAGAAAACTAAATCAGAATTCTTTTTAAATGATAAGGTTTTGCATTATAATTTAATTTACTCTTTTGCAGTATTGGTGAATATAATGCTACAAAATAATAATTATATATTTTGAAAATAAATTATATGAAAATCATACCGACCTTTTCAGAATCATATTGTTCAGCTTTATTTTTAGGAATTTACACCCAGACAAGAAGGCCTGAGAAATATCTATTTGGCATATTTATAATTGCAGCCAAAAAAGCAATCACAAGGCATTGGTTACTTCCTGAAACCCCTACAATCCAAAAGTGGTTGGAAATTGTGTATGACCTTTACGCTATGGAAAAAATTACATTTTCCCCTTCTCCTTCAGAAATATCTGGACCAAATGGACTGAATTTATAAGGTCCAGATTTTGTAGAAACATAAATAAATTGCTATTTAGTTTTAATCTGCAAGGTACGCATTTTCTGATTTAATAACCGGTAAGCTTTCTCTCACAGTCTCCTCTTCAGATTAAGAACAAAGATTTCATTTTATTTAATACGGAGTTTGACTATTAGGTGTATATTTGACCCTCCCTGAATTGTCAATTTTGTTATTATTATTGTTTACATTATTATTTTAATCGCTACTGTTATTATTTACTTTACTGAAGTTTTTACATTGTGTTTTTTTACTTTCTATATTGTATAAAAAAGCTAAATGATTGGCAGTGGAAAATGTATCCCCTTTTAAGCTGAAAAGCTTAATAAAAACATCATGTTGATCATAAAAACTTTAAACAAAGCCAATATAGCATTGTACCTTAAAACCCCTCTCCCTACGAACAGGGTGTAAGCATTTCCGTTTGCGACATTTAACAACTTTCCGAGAGTGGATATTATGTCGATGGCGTAGCCGGCCATTTCTGCAGCTAACGCATTTCCCACAGTCCACTGTTGTTTGACAAGCCCAGCATCGACCACATGGAACCCACTAAGAACAATAAATCCATAAATAAATACAATACATAAACATACATTTCTTAATCTGTTATACAAAACATTCCATAAAGTAAAAAGACGTCACCTTTTTGTATGGTTTTCTGCCTGCCACTAATGCAAAAAAACAAAGAAAACAAAGATGAATATAATAACTATGTATTTAAAATGACACAAATTATGATAAAGCTTATTATTAACCAGCACTCACAAAACTGATTTTTGTCTTTGACTTACATTCTCTATTCTCTATCCTGCAGTCCTTGCACAAAGTTTGTCCTTCTTCATAAGAATAGGTTTTATTACATCTAATGCAGACTCTAAGTACAAAAAAGTGAAGACAGACATTCCCATCACTGTTCCTCATATTTATACTTTAATGAACAAACCTAAATCGGCACTGCTTACCCAAACAAACGTCTAGGACCTCCACTGGCACCATTGACAGGTTTCTCTGAGGCTAAAGACACTACAGGAGGAGTTGGATTTGCAACATCTTCTGTCAGATCAACAACAGGTTGAGTGGCGGCACTTAATGAAGACCTATTTGTCCCAGGACTCACAAATGTACTGAGGTTCGATGCAGTGGTGGCATGTGGAGGATTTGGAGTTGAATGCAAGCTCTTTTTTTGAGCAGTAGCGAAACCTCCTGAAGACGCTGGTCGCTGGACATCTGCCAAATCGCTTCGAACACTGAGTGTAAAGGAGGTTTCAGGGTGTGCCAGAGGAGATTCCATTTTCCTTCTCTGTGAAAAGCAGATATCAGTGGGAAACTGAGCAGCAGAACTTGAATTGGTCTCATTTTTGATGAAGCTTGCATCATTAGTTATACTTTTAAGGGAAATTTACAAAGAGCAGATTTGGATAATTTAAAATGCACCTGGCTGCATTTTCATTCTCACTACATTCAAGCATCTTCACAACAACATGTCAAGATATACGCTGGGTTTAACTTTATGAATTTTATGTGATAAAATCATTTATATTGTGTTGGAGGATGTACTTCTGATGTAATGAAAACCTTAACATTTATTGCAAAAATAATGCATTTTTATAAAGTAGTGCATTTTCTTGATATATAGTATATAATACACAAATGCTACATACTAGGGCTGCACGATACTGGAAAAATCTGACATTGCAATTTTTTTATTCCTGCGATATATTTTGCGATATTAATACAATTTCAAAGATGACTTGAATAGCTCTTTTTGGAATGAAATTAATTTTGATTGAAATAATCGTGTTGAGGTGTGAATCAAAGAAATTGCAAGTGTAAATAAATAAGATGGAGAAAAGATAAAGTGAAATGAATTAGTCAGATATACAGGTAAAGTAATACGATACGATATTATAGTTATATTTTGCCCCTGATTATGATAGAGCACAATATCAGCGATACATCACAAGGAAAAAACCACAAAATATCATGATATGTGTAAATGAAGAGGTAAAAATGGATAAAAAATTTATAATATGTATTTTATTAACAGCACATATATTTTGTAGAATTGCAACATTGATATGTGTTCGATCTGAGACTACAAGAAGCACCATCACATGTACTGTCGCCTAAGTGGTAAATGGTGGCAGTGCAAGGCTGATGAATTAGTTCAGATCTTTTGTACCTTCAAATAAATATTGATACTTGGCTACATCAATAATATATTGCAGGTGGAATTATCACAATAAACCAGCATTGATATTTTGTTCTGGCCCCATTATTGAATAATCAAATGTAATATAAAATAACACTGTGCATTTTTCATTGCTGATCAACTATGATAATCCCAACTCCACATTGCAAATGCTGCAATGTGACTATTGAGAATGCACACATTGTAATATCAATGCTGAAACGATATATTGTGCAGCCCTAGTACATACATTCATTCACACACACATACTGCACAGACAAGAGTGTATGCGTGTAAAACAAATTATACTTAATCTTTAAATAAAAAACGTCTAATGGACAAGCTGAATATGGAAAAATAAATTTAATTTGATAGGGCCTTAGTACTGCATATACATGACTAGCCAGAAAAATAAATAAATAAAATATGTGCATGCTGTACATACCACTCTAGGTTTTCTTCGAGCCCCTTCTCCAAGAAACTGGCCTGATTTAAAATCAAAATTTGTCAGGTCCACGGAATGGCCAATGTGTTTAGTAAGCTCAACCCTGCTTCTTACTTTACGACCTCTTGGACTGTAAACAAAAGAGAAAAAATTTAATTGTAATGCAAAATAAAAGCCCCATTATGCAAAATGAATGTGTCAAAATTAGTTTTAGCCAATGTAAACATACCTTATATAATATGTATCACTGCGTCCTTCACTAGTGCCCGATCGGCGAAAAACTTCCTTGCGTTTCCATCCTTTACCCAACGCCGGCCAATCTTCCCAGCCTTCATCAGCCTCGAACTGTGTTTTTCTTCTAGCTCTCCTAAAAGAAAAACATACATCAACAACGTTGCCTTCATTTGTAGCAATTATTTTTGAACTAGCAAGATAAAATATACCATAGAATAAAAAACAAAACAAATAAAAAATAAAATGAAACTATCTAAAGCAGTGATTCTCAGAGTCACTTTTAACATACCTGTGGTCGTATTTTGATCATAAAAATTGCTGGCACTTAAACTAATCAATTTTTTAAATTGACACTTTTGCACTTGTTAATATATATTTTAAATGCACTTGTTTTAAAATAGTTGATGTACATGTTTATTAAACACCTTTTGTTATAACCGATTTAACTAGGGTTGTTCTAATAACCATACTAGTATTGAAATACTTGCCATATTACGATGCCAGATTTTTTGCAGTATGGGCAAGTATTTGAAACAATAAACCAATCCGATACCATCTTTTTAAATGAGACATAGGGCCTGCTAGCTTTGCTTAACACTGCAAACCCAGATTCAGTTCTTCTTCGCTGTTCAAAATGCAAACACATGATTTTGTGCTTTGTTGCCACAACAACCGCTGTTAGAGCAGCGAAGAAGAGGGTAACGCACTATTTTTTTTAAACTATTTAATTTAAAATTGTACGTTTCAAAGTGGTTATTTTTCTATATTATTCATACTTAATTTTTATATTTCTTTATATTTTTATTACAGTTATAGTGTATTTTTTTCAGTTTATGGTGTTTGATTTGTGGCTGAACCCGTTTCAGTAAAGTATAGTAAATAATATTACTGTTTAAGGTCCGATAATAAGAACACTCATTTCCACTCTCAACATTCATCCCCTGTATGTATTTGTTCATGTTACATTAATAGATAAGTCTGAAGCACATTGTTAATCAATTCTGTCAATTTATACAGGGCTAGAAGTATACATAACTCGGTATCACCGTTACCCTGAGCTCAGGTATCGGAATCAGAAAGGGAAAAAAGGGTATTGGAACATGCCTAAATTTAACCAACTGAAATTTAAGATTTGGACCCTTGAGAACTCCTGATCTAAATTAATGCTAGACCAATTTCAGTTATTAATTATTATTGTACAGACTTGGGAAAATAAGGACCGGTTTCTGAAGGTTTCACCAAATTAAATTTAAGACTTTAAGACATTTTTAAGACCACTATGAATGAAATTTTAGACTTATACAGGGCTAAATGCTAAGGATTTTATTTTTGAATATCCCAGTTGGAAAAGATGTTCACTTGCACTATCAAAAAATTATTATAACTTAATACATTTAATAATACGATAATAATAATTTAATAATAACAAATATAAGTCAGGTCAGTATCCTCAGCAGTAAATACATGGAGAACTTTTAAACAAATGTTATTGTAAGAAAAATAATTACATCATTACGGTAAAAAAAAAGTTAAACATCATTATTATTTTCTTAAATAATAAGTTAAAAGTTTTATTGAGATGGATTGTTGGCGATTGTATGGGTGTTGACCAGATAGTTATACATGAACAAAGAGAAATTAAAACCTGTTGAAAAAAGATTTAAAGACCTACACACAATATTTCAGTAGATTTTAGACTTATTAAGGTCTAAAATGTAGTATTTTAGACATTTTCAGACCCTGCGGAAACCCTGGAAATTGTTTATTTTTTATTTGAACATTTTAGACTTCAAGACCCTGCAGAAACTCTGTGCTAAAATTTAAATGTTTTTTTTATTTCTAAAAGTTTGACATGATGTAGGTACATACCCAGCACCTCTTCCGCCTCTATCTCCAGCGCTTTTCAAAACCACACTTCCACTCAACTCGCTCCCCGCAATGCTCTCAACTTCTCCATCGACGCTCTGAGAATCAGCATCTTCACAATCTTCTTCAAGTGGCTCCAACCAGTCACAAGAAGGATTGTCAACATCTTTAGAAGATTCACCTTGCTTCTCGGTTACAGCTTCTTCACCTTCATTCTTGGTTACAGCTTCTTTACCTTTATTCTCGGTTACAGCTTCTTCACCTTCTTTCTCGGTTACAGCTTCTTCACCTTCTATCTCGGTTACAGCTTCTTCACCTTCTTTCTCGGTTACAGCTTCTTCACCTTCTTTCTCGGTTACAGCTTCTTCACCTTTATTCTCGGTTACAGCTTCTTCACCTTTATTCTCGGTTATAGCTTCATTACCTTCTTTCTCGGTTACAGTTTCTTCACCTTTATTCTCAGTTACAGCTTCTTCACCTTTATTCTCGGTTACAGCTTCTTCACCTTCTTTCTCAGTTACAGTTTCTTCACCTGTATTCTCAGTTACAGCTTCTTCACCTCCTTTCTGAATTACAGCTTCTTCATCTTTTTTCTGAATTACAGCTTCTTCAGCTTCCTTGTCAATAACAGCTCCTTCACCTTCCTTTGCAGCTGCATCTTCCTCTTGTTTTTTGTCCATGACATGATCCTGGATGTCTGTGCTTGTCCTGGACTCTTTATTTTCCTCTGAAGTTACATCTTTTTCCTCGGTTGCTGTTTCTGCAGGTGCTTCAGCTGCTACTTCCTCTGTGTCCATGGTAGTAAAACTACCTTATTTTTCCTATTTGAACTACAATAAAAAACATACGTCAAGACATTCAATGTTTTCAGCAGCATAATAAAAGTCAGAGGAGTTTAAGTGAAACTCTTACATCTTAATAACGTCGAGTTATCTGCATACTCTTTGTGCTGTGTGTTATGCATTCGGTTCAGGCACCCATATTCGCATTCAACGGCCTATTGTTGCTTTACGGAAGAAAAAAAACTAATGTTTTGTTTACTAAACCTCGACTCTTGGAGCGCTCTAGGTAGCCAACACGCTAGGTTTTGAGACACAGCCTAACAAGTATCAGCGCAAATATTTAGCATGGTGGCTAATGTGCTAGCAAGCGTGAAATTATTGCAAATGGCACTGTATAGTGAGGTTTCCTTGCACTATTTGCGGAGTTTTGTGGTTCGGTTGCATGAAAAGTCATAAATACGACGACGACATTTTTTAAAACCTACCTGTAAACCCCTTAACGAGCCACACATTGGTATATTTTAAATAACTGACACAGAAGAGGAGCCGGAAGTGCTGCTGTAACCCGGAAACCCGTGACTCGTTTGTAATAATTAAAGCTCCCGTCTCGTGGCACACATAAAGCTGATTTATTTAGTGTATCTTCATATTAAATTATCTATCTTCTTTTCAGTTCATCCCATACGAGTATTATGCAGAGTTATCGTATTTTTGTATAAAATATATATATATATATATATTTTGTATTTTTATATATAGAGTGGTTGTTGTTGTTGTTTTTAGAAACTTGGCTTTTACCAAGGACATCTCTAATACATAAAAGGAAATTGGTGTAAGAAAATGTCTAATGTATTTATATTTTCTATATTAAAGTATTATTAATCACAATTATTCATAATTATCCTTATAAAATGTAATGTTCTTTTAATCATTCATATCACTAGGTTATGCCTCCTATTTCTGATATTATTCAGTTATTCTTTTCCTGGTTTGTGTCTACATTCCATGGACTGTTTGACATTTGAAATATTATATATTATGTAAAGGCGCGTTCACACCAAACACGGTAACGACAAATTTACATATATCGATATATTTGTTGATATATCGATAATATATGTTGATAATATATATTGATATATTATATCCGCACATACAAACGATAATGATCTGTTTATTTAGATCAGTGGTTCCTAAAGTGGGGGTCAGGACAATGTCGGGGGGGTCGCTGGTGATTTCCAAAAGTCAAATAAATTTTATTAAACAATTAGAGTTATCAGCTGCAGTAGATTGATTTTATGGCACCAGGTGATTTTATGGCACTCAAATACAGTAAAAATAAATACAGAGCACAACTGAACATGGACTGGTGGTCTCCAAAATTTAACCAGTCTTGTGCTGGAAACATTGTGCCCACCAGTTTCATTAGATAAAGTCAATATTAAATTAAATTAATAAATGACTGTAATTATATGGTCGTTGTACTTTTTTTGCTCGTGTTACATAAATATGGTTTATATAAGCCTATTGTTGTGTGTGGAACGTTTGTATATTTACAGTATACGCACCTCCGAGAATAATGGGGGTCACAAATCACTGGCATTGTTATTTTGGAGGGGGGTCAAGGTAATTAGGCATTATCTCTCTTGTTACCAGCAGGTGTTCTCAGTGTGCTGCTACTGTGCTACTACCGCATCTGAAATCTCCTCGCTTCCTTTTCTTTGGATGCGAGGGAAGGAGGCAAGGAATCAGGGGGAATGATTTATCCTCGCTACCTTTATAGCCTACATCACTGATTTTATTTGCCTGTCAATATTCTTGAATATTACCGAGATAATAATTTACAATATACCTCTACAAAACGCCATGTTGGTCTATTTTTTATTTTACTTATGATTATGAATTATTCCCTATTATTGCTTATATTTATGCTTAAAAGTATATTACATCAAAATGAAAGAAGTTGTGAAAACAAACCACATTAACAATAACTTTATGCTTAATATACACATTAATGTGTGTTTGAATTGTCAACACAGTAAAGAGGAGAATTATAACATGCGTCGTGCACGTTTAGTCAATAAAACACTTTAGTGAAAAATCCTTTTTATATTAACATTAGGAACAATGGGGGATACATAAAACCTGTAATTTGCACTAATATTAATAATACTAATATTATACGACTTGAATACAAATAAATACACAAACATCTTTCATTTTCATTCATTCATTTCCTTTGGCTTAATCTTTATTTCAGAGGTTGCCACAGCACAATGAATCGCCAACTATTCCAGCATACGTTTTACGCAGCGGATGCCCTTTCAGCCGCATCTAAGTATTGGGAAACACCCATAAACATATCTTTGGACTGCAGAGAAAACCCACTTGAACACGGGGTAAACATGCAAACTCCACATAGAAATGCCAACTGACCCAGCTGGGACTCGAACCAACGACTTTCTTGCTGTGAGGCGACATTGCTAACCACTGAGCCACCATGCCTCCCATCTTTTATTTTCTGTTATTATCGATTACTTAAAACTTTCTTGGACTGATTTGTTAATTCTTCATGTGAATTATTACAGAATATCTGTTATTGCAATTATTGATTCATCATTGTTGTCCAGATAAAATTATAATTTTTAATACTTGAAGAATATGACTGACTGGATCTCATCCCATCCAATCTTTGCATCAGAAATACATTTGAAAGTTTACATAAGTTTTATCTGGTAAATCCTAATATTTCAAACTATTTGGTTATAGAAAGCTTGTGTTCTTTTTGTAAACAAGCAGATGCAATAAAGTACAGCTGCTTTTTGATGTACATTTCATTACTCTTCATTAGATGTTTTTAATTATAATTGCATATAATTTTTTCATTCACAAACAAAACTTTGGAAAGTTACCCATCCTATCCTCTTATTAAGATTATTATCCTCTTATATAGATTTCCATACCATAAGCTTACTATATATATATATATATATATATATATATATATATATATATATATATATATGATAATAATAAGATTCCTGAAATATTATACAGACATATTTGAAGACGATTCTTGTATTTACCACATAAAATTAAGAAATGTGTAGTGCGTTCCAGGCATTTATTTTTAGTATTATTAAAATTAAAAAATATATATATATTTTAGACTAATGCAGTGTGGAGCAAATATATGACATTCTATGTTTTAACAAAATTGTTTAGATATTGGACAATGAAAAGAACAAATGTACCATCTCTTCTGCTTTTCCTTATATGTATGTTTGAATGTAACTTTAATGACATTTTCATTTATTTTCACATCAGTTATTTTGTTTTTGTGTGCATCTTGTAATATCTAAACTGTATACATATGTATATTTACTTTTATTCTTGTCTCTAACTAATGTAATGCCATGGCTATGTTGCCGTTTTTCTTGTATTGTCAGGTAAAAAATAAAAACATTATTATACACCATTTACATAGCATGTTTACTCATCTATTATTCTGTGCAGTACTGCTACATGACAGATATATGTCCAATTTTGTATTTTCATGAATAAAGTTAAAAAATATGTACCATGTTCACCATAGTTTTGCCCAAAATATGCATAAAAATAATAAATTATATAATAAAAAACATTAAGTAAATGCATTGTTTTACGGATAAATCCATCCATCTATTAGAAAATGTGTTTTCATGAATTACGATATAAAAATTATTAATAATTTATTGAGTCTCACTAATTCTTCTCTATATCGTGTGTTGGTATACATGGTTTGTGCATTATTAAATGTATCAATGATATCTAGAACACAAAAATAATACTGTTATAATTCATCACTGTGACACATGTGAAATGACTCCTGCAGACTACGAGAGACACATGAAGATGATGTTTAATGTGAATGGTCAAATAGTGGCAAAATATACAATATGAAAAGTATACAAATATAAACAGCAGGGTTTTATTTAGGTGAATACTGATTACTGAGATGGCTATCTGTCTTTGCTGCTGCGGAGGTCGGTGGTCAGCGGGTCATGCTGGATGGTCTGGTGAAGCATGAGGGCCAGCAGTCCTGCTCTGTTGGTCATGGCTGTCCTTACATTGCGTTCCTGTTCAAACAACTCGTCCAGCTTGTACCACTGTTCAGAAAAAGAAAAAAACAAAACAAATTAAATGGATAATTTAATTACTCAATAATTTAATTAACTTTAATTATGATTGTACTTTTTAACTAAGTGTTAATGTGTTATGTTGCAGTTTGAGCATAGATGACATCTGCTAAGCTGTAAAAACACTTAAAGTTCAATGCAATGAGACCTTTTTTATCTGGTAGTGACTATGAATGAGTTTTTCCTGAGTTTGTGACATCCCCAATCCCCAACTTTACATAAACCTCACTCCCCAGATGTGACATTTCTCTCAATTTCCAGTAAGTGAACAGTGAAATATAACACACTGACCAATCAGAGCCCATAGCATATTTCTAAGGGAGGAGCTTGATAGAATAATTTAAAGAACGGTGGTGTAGAATTAAGGTTAAATGTGTCAAGATTAATGTGATGTATTAGGAATAAATTTTAAAAGTTACAGTGCACCCCATAAACAAGATGAAGAATTCGAAAGCAGCGTGTTGACCACGCGTTTAAAACTCCCGTGGAGATTAACGTGACTGACCACTCTGACACGCTCCAGGTCCACCTCAGCCCGCCTGAGCTTCTCCCAGCAGTAATGCTTGTTGCACTTGCGTTTGGAGACCCTGCAGTAATCTCCAGTCGGATCGAACACGTTACGCACTAGTGGACATCCACACACCTCATCTGATGTGACCTGAAAAGCAGAAAAAATGGTGATTTACTGAACATATATAATGCTATGAAGAGATGTTCAAAACGGGGTTATTTGAATTAAGATGTTTCAAAGAAGAAACACTGCAAAATGTTGCAAAGCTCTCACCTTTGGGTCTCTGGAATGTTCTGGACATAAAACTTGTAGTCTCTTGCAGTATGTTTTACTCTGAGGGTTGTAGACATCACAGAAAAGTCTTGTTGCACTAATAAAATATAAGAAAAATTAAATAAATACAGGGAGTGCAGAATTATTAGGCAAGTTGTATTTTTGAGGATTAATTTTATTATTGAACAACAACCATGTTCTCAATGAACCCAAAAAACTCATTAATATCAAAGCTGAATATTTTTGGAAGTAGTTTTTAGTTTGTTTTTAGTTTTAGCTATTTTAGGAGGATATCTGTGTGTGCAGGTGACTATTACTGTGCATAATTATTAGGCAACTTAACAAAAAACAAATAAATACCCATTTCAATTATTTATTTTCACCAGTGAAACCAATATAACATCTCAACATTCACAAATATACATTTCTGACATTCAAAAAAAAACAAAAACAAATCAGTGACCAATATAGCCACCTTTCTTTGCAAGGACACTCAAAAGCCTGCCATCCATGGATTCTGTCAGTGTTTTGATCTGTTCACCATCAACATTGGGTGCAGCAGCAACCACAGCCTCCCAGACACTGTTCAGAGAGGTGTACTGTTTTCCCTCCTTGTAAATCTCACATTTGATGATGGACCACAGGTTCTCTATGGGGTTTAGATTAGGTGAACAAGGACGCCATGTCATTAGTTTTTCTTCTTTTACACCCTTTCTTGCCAGCCACGCTGTGGAGTACTTGTACGCGTGTGATGGAGCATTGTCCTGCATGAAAATCATGTTTTTCTTGAAGGATGCAGACTTCTTCCTGTACCACTGCTTGAAGGTGTCTTCCAGAAACTGGCAGTAGGACTGGGAGTTGAGTTTGACTCCATCCTCAACCAGAAAAGGCCCCACAAGCTCATCTTTGATGATACCAGCCCAAACCAGTACTCCACCTCCACCTTGCTGGCGTCTGAGTCGGACTGGAGCTTTTCTTGAGATATTTCTTGGCCCAGTCTTGACGTTTCAGCTTGTGTGTCTTGTTCAGTGGTGGTCGTTTTTCAGCCTTTCTTACCTTGGCCATGTCTCTGAGTATTGCACACCTTGTGCTTTTGGGCACTCCAGTGATGTTGCAGCTCTGAAATATGGCAAAACTGGTGGCAAGTGGCATCTTGGCAGCTGCACGCTTGACTTTTCTCAGTTCATGGGCAGTTATTTTGCATCTTGGTTTTTGGTTTGATTTTTCCACACGCTTCTTGCGACTCTGTTGACTATTTTGAATGAAACGCTTGATTGTTCGATGATAACACTTCAGAAGCTTGGCAATTTTAAGAGTGCTGCTTCCCTCTGCAAGATATCTCACTATTTTTGACTTTTCGGAGCCTGTCAAGTCCTTCTTTTGATCCATTTTGCCAAAGGAAAGGAAGTTGCCTAATAATTATGCACACCTGATATAGAGTGTTGATGTCATTAGACCACACCCCTTCTCATTAGAGAGATGCACATCACCTAATATGCTTAATTGGTAGTAGGCTTTCGAGCCTATACAGCTTGGAGTAAAACAACATGCATAAAGAGGATGATGTGTTCAAAATACTCATTTGCCTAATAATTCTGCAATCCCTGTACACACACAACAAATGTATAATTTACAGTAAACTGAATCCAATATTAATGTAAATGATGCTTAAATGTAATAGGGAACACTTGTTACTAATTACCTATGTCACTAATTGTTGTTTAACTTATCGTTAAACTTTTCAAACCACTAACGGAGTTGATATTTCACATCATTTTGTGTTTTATCTTAAGTTTCTAACCTCACACCACGTACCATATCTAAACAAATCTAGGCATAATTATCAAATTATTATTATTATTATTATTATTCGAAATATCGCAACAACAGAGTTGACAAATAATTGATCTACTATTGGTTTATTCTAAACATTTAGTACAAATGAATGAGAGAAGATTAAAGTAAAAGCACTTGGAGCAAGTTACATGCTTTTTCTATCGGTGCTTTAAATAGTGTTAGAACATTTTAACCAATGTAACAGGGCTGACCAGAATGTAGAGACAAACACCAAATATATCTTACTGAAAATGAATGGTTTATATTACTTATGAGAGTAAACACACTCAAAAAGGTATGAATGTAATATTTAGTAAGCAAAGACAAATGTCACTTTCTACACATATAAGCTATTTTCACAAACTAATCGGTTTATCTAGGAGCAACAAAATGTAATTATAATTCTTGAATCTGATTGCTGGAGAAGGGCAAAGTGGGCTATTCTATCTAAATAGATCTATCCCTAATCATTATCAAGCCACTACCCATTCAACACACTTTTAATCATTGAAATATTGTGTGTGAGTGATGCTCTGGCACAATTACTGATTTTAAATAGCCCCTATTATGGGTTTTTGAAAATGACCTTCCATGTAGTGTGTAACACAGCTCTAAGTGAAGTGAAATATCCAGCTAAGGCTTAAACCTGAAAGTGCGCCGTGTTTAAAACTATTGGTTCATCTATAAAAGAGCCGACTCATAGTGCTTCAAATGAATCATCTTGATAACGAGTCTTTAGCTTTTGCAAAAATACCTCAGCATTACAGCCCCAGCCTTGTGCTGTGTTCCCGGCATTTTTCTGACGAGTGCTTCAGCAATCTACACGCTTACAACGGGGGATTTGTCGGCCGTTTGTTAAAGGAAGTTGAAATTACAGGACTTTTCCGGGAGAAATAACAAAACAGGAGGGTGGGGGGAGATGTGTCTGAAATACGGGAGACTCCCGGGAAAAACAGGAGTGTTGGCAGGTATGCTCACACATGCACTCTGGCTACTTCAATATTGTTGATAAGCCGCGGTGGACAGCATTGAACGCGGTCAACCAATCGCAACAGACTGTCATCGGTCTAATCAGCGCAGATTAGCAAAGCGCTAAGGAGAGGTTTGGGAACAAATAAATCGCTGGACGAATCATATGGGAGTCGCTGGGATAATTAGGTAAAAAAATGCATATTATAAGACAATGAAAGTGTTTTTTGACCTTGCATGCATATCGGCCTGTTGTTAGAGACCCCCAAAACCAAAATAGGACCCTTTTTAACTCATAATAGTATCTTAAAAATTTTTTTAATGCTCAATTTTTGGATCTACATATAAGAGTGAGTCATTGATTTTACTTATACTCGGTTTAAATAGCATATTTAATAATAATATTATATTTAAGTTTGTTTAAAAAAACCCTTTCTGTTATTATATTATCTGTGATGATCTTTCAATCCTGAATATTCGTGTGTCAGTTATGACAGAATTTTAATTATGGTGCATCCATAGTATTCAGGGATATTAGACTAAGAAGTGTTGTATCAAAATCATTTCAATAAAGCTCTCTTACCCTTCTATTCTGGTTGGAAAAATGGAACCAAAAGATGTCTGGCTTTCATACTGTAAAAAACAAAACAAAAAAAAAACTGTTAAATATTGAAAGGGTTCATACACCACTGATTTCTGGGGTTCTAAACCTTATGTTCACCTTGGCATAACATCTCTCCATATGCCTGAGCGCCACCTTGGGGTTGACAGGATGACTGCAGGACACACAGAAGATCTGAAGGTCTGTGTCCTCACTGTCTGTTTCGTTCACCTGCAAGAAAAGACACTTGTTTATACTACAAATATAACAATCCCTCAAAATGCCAGTTCCAGTTATCCTATAAAATCCTAATGACATCAAATGTAAACTCACGTCCTCGTCCTGGAGGACCAGCTGTTGTTTGGCTTTGGCAATGATGCCCTCCAGCTCGTGGAAGCGGCGCTCCATCTCTGCCAGGCGCATACGTGCGGCCTGCTGCTCTCGGCGGATGCGCTCCAGCTGTTTTTTACCCTGCTCCTCCGCAATGCAAGGGCTTTGCTGCCACTGCTGGATGCGCTGCGGGAGGATCTCATAGATGCGGCTGCACAGATTGACACATTATGAAGTCAAGTGATTGCAAATGGATATTGTGAGACACCCTCAGAGCTCTACAGTGCGAATTAAAATAATTACTTTATGTGACTGTGGAATAATATTTAAGCACACTGGAACAACTGACCTAATCATAACTCATGAACCATTATCTAAATGCAATCAAATAAACATAAAAAAATCACTACAATGCCCAAATGCACATACACTCAAAGGACAGTCAATAAACAAAAAGCTGATAAAATATTAGTAGTGATGTGCAGATACCTCCGATACCAGATCTTTATGCTTTATAAGATCGATTCTCTAATAAAAACATCAATACTTTTGATACTTCAGTAATTTGAGGTAATTAATATTATTAACAGGAACACAGTGGGAAGTAACTAAACTAATGAGATATTCTTTAAATATTATGCAGTTAGTGGGAACTTTTTTTTTTCTTTCACCTGGGGAAGCGCATAATGTCGAATGAAGCTCGTCAATTCACTCACACAGTCAGTCCAGTCACAACAATGGCAGACCGAGAGCGTAAACGAAGTCACGTGTGGAGCTATTTCAGCTCCACAATCAGGCAAGACACGATTTTCAATGATTTGCCATTTCATAAGGTTTACTGTTTTTACACGAATATTTTATTTTTTTGAATTTTGATTGTATCCTCTTCGTGGTTTTTTGTTGTTTTCTTAGCTCGTCTATATTGTAAATAAGGCCACTACCTCAATATACTTCAAAGTTTAAAATAAATAAAATAAAAAAATACTATGATTTGAAAAATACACTACTTTTTCACATTTATTTAACACATTAGTATTGGAATTACTAATGTGCCAGAATTTTACTCAGTATCGGATCAGAAAGGAAACCTGTGGTATCGAACATCACTAATTAGCAGCTTGTGTTATGATGAAATCCATCACATTTTTATATAAACATTTGCCCCAGAAATTATAGTTTTGGTGGTATTATTATCATAAAAGTGCCATTTGACCAATCAGAGCAAAGTAGGCTGTTTACAGAAGATATTTAACGGGCTCCTACAGAAGTCTTTTGTGTCTCCAGAATGTGTCTGTAAAGTTTCAGCGCACAACACCCATCAGATTATTTATTATACCTTTCAGAATATTTTCTGCTCTGAACACAATGTAGCTGTTTTTGTTGCCTGTGCCTTTATTGCTAGCTCCCATGTGCCTGTCAGTGTGTGCCTTAATCTCTGGCTGCGTCAGATAAACAGCACAGTGACAGACATGAAGGAAGCAGATCTCACATAACGTTTGTGAGAAATACAACAGTAACTACTTTCCCAATGATTATTTGATGTATTTGTTGTGGCGTTAATTCAAGCCTTTCTTGCGATGATGAGTCACACAATGTTGTTACAAAGTTCCCGCACACACATAGACACACACACAAACAGACAGTTTTTCCACAGAAATGTGACAGGATACACGTTAATATCCACTGCTGAATGGACATCCATTATGTTAATGTACAAATTAAACCTGATTTAATGTCCACAAACCGGGATTGAAGCGTCTTCTTTTATAACTGTAAAGTAAAGACGTTAAAATCGATGCAATTCATTACAAACATGCACTGTTTAAAAACGTTTATAAACTTGTATAACTCATTCTTGATCACATTTGATGATGACTGATGATCACAGCGAGCTTAACAGATCTTTTAATCGCAAGTTTTGCGCACGCCCTGTCTTGTTGATTTGATTTTATGTGTTAACACACGGCTGTCAATCAATTCAGTGGGCAGGGAAACCGCACTATGTCACGTTGCGCCTCAAAATCGGAGAGATTTGGATCCTATTTTAACGTCAGGAAATTAAAAAAAAAAAGAGGCTTATTGTGTTTCCATCAGTCCAATATGACAGTGGACAGACTATACCTACACACAGTTCTGTCCAAACAGCTTACAAAAGATGATTTTCATCATAGGTGCCCTTTAAACAAGTTATTTCTTATACTATGAGAAAAGATGCACAGAAAATAAAGTGTTTTCCTCAAATGGACATAAACCTTATTGTAGGAGACCTCCTAAGCAAAAACGATGAACTTTTTTAAAACAGTACATTAGGGGCACTTTAAAGCACATTAATCTGGTATTGGTATAACCTTGTGTTCCACACTGGTTGGCTGCACTTAATGAAATAACCTACTTGGCAGCCAGCTTCATGCCACAGTCCTCAGAGCAGTATTTTGAGTTTGGCCGTGCAGGTTCAATGCAGTTCGGCCCCAGGCACTGTTGCGTGTCTCCTCCGTGTCTGCCGTCTGCCCTATCACTGTGTCGTAAACGATCACGGTGCTTCTGCTTCTGCTTGTGGCGACGGGACTCTTTCTGTGAATGATAAACGTGATCAAATGAAGATCAATTCCGTAATGCAATCAAACATTCATTAAGTACTCTGCTCCCCTTTGTACCTTCTTGTCAAATTTCTTGTCTCTCCTTTTGACGTGCTTGACTTTTATAGCTTTCTTCCGTGGAACAGGACTGTAAAGTTGGCCATCATCATCCTCACTGCCCCATGACTACATAAATATATATAAAAATAAAAAAGCAAATCCATTTTAAAGTGCTGAGACCTAACTCATCATCCCTAATAAGCAAATGTACTTTTGTACCTCTTATAACTTGACAAGAATTCAAATTAATGTATATACTAAGTGGTTGTGGTTGAACTGCACCAATTAGTAGTTACCGCATTTCTGTCCTTGTAGTGCTCATATAGATCCATATCGTTCTCATCATAATCATCGGAGTATCGTCTATCCCTGTGCATTATATTGTCTTTCCTCTCACGCAGCGAAAACTCCTCATCCCGAACACGCAGCATTTTCTGTAAAAACAATATGAGGGGAAAATTAACATCAACACTAGAGCTAAACAATGAACAAGCTAAATGGAGAGACGGTTACCCGAGCACGAACAACACACTGCCTTAGACGACACTTCTGACGAATCTTGTTTGGGCCTCCAAATTTCTTCATGTCTTTACAGAAGTCACAATGACCACAGTCCTCTGTCCTGGTGCAGGGTTCACATTCACCACACATACGGGCAGAGCGCTTCACCTGAAACACAATGTTAAAGGACAATGTTGCTTTAAATTTAATAATTAAACATGCCAACATTATAGATGTTTAAAGGGTCAGGAAACACCAAAACACATTTTTTAAGATGTTGACAGTCATATATATGTGCCAAGTTGCTAAAAACACTATTAGGAAACACATATTTAGCTAACAAGTGAAAATTGGTTGTTTTTGCGTTGTGTAGAGCAAATTCGTTCTTCCGTTTTGAAAAGAAATTGAAACAACGTCACAACAACGAGTTTATTGTGTAAATTCCAGCATAGAGATTGGATGTCTGTACCGGCCAGCACAAAGTGACGTCATTGAGTTTTCAGCACATCTGTTCATTAATTCATGGGAAAGACTTGGATTGAACCCAGGCCGGATTAACGTAAGGGCTAGGTGGGGCTGAAGCCCCAGGCCCACAGCAGAAGGGGGCCCTTGATTGGCTAAAGAATTAATTTGCGCTATGACGCGGGAAACGCCTCTTTGCGTTATGCTTTCTCTCGTTGATAATGTGAAGTATTCCTTTCGGTTCGCTGCTGTTCAAAAACAGTGACGCCGGTGCTAAACTGCAGCTCAGAGTGGCTGTAGCCCAATCAGAATATCGAATAGCCCTGTTTTAGTCACCCATAAGGGTCATCAAGTGTCCCAGTTTTCCCAGGACAGTTCCTTATTTCGGCACTACGGTGAGAACCGTCCAGTCAAAGGTAAGCTAACCAAGCTCGTCATAGAACAAAAAATAAAATTCAAACAGTCTTCATCACTGATACACTTGTACATGTAGTCACAGAAGCTGGGATAGGCGGAATCATGCTGAACAGAGTCATAACTGAAGCGTTGTCTCGGCCGTGCGGCGGTTACAGCTGGATTCAAACCGGCGCGTGCCCGCATAATCCATTCATCACACAATATAACCGAGACAGTGTGCGAACAAATCAAATAGCCTACACAGTTATCAAAATATCCATCGTTGAGGAGTATCTATCTCAAGTAAATACACTCCGTTATGCTTTACAGTAAGTCTAACTGAACCAGTTACAAAGCAAACTTTTTTCATGAATGTTTACTTTGCCCCTTTTACGATAACGACAGTTATAATATGGAGCAATGAAATATTGGCGCTGGCTTTCATTAGACAATATATCTGATGCAACAAATAAATAAATAAATAAATAAATAAATAAATACATCCATACATACATACATACATAAATAAAATAAGGATGCTAGCCTTCTGTAACTCAGAAGACCACAATAAGCTATTTTGGATATTAGAAGTATCGATATTAAAGATATTATATCATTAAGGATTTATGGTCAGCTAAAGTTCTAAAGAACCTTTTTAAAGGTAAACCCCTATTTAAAGTATTTATTCTAAAGCACTGATTTAGAAAGTATTGCAAATGTTTTTTGTTTTGCTGAATGTTTGAACTATAAAGTTCATATTATGTCATTACTTAATTTTGTATACTTGCAGGCCTATTTTAATAAAATAGAAAAAAATCTATAATAATCAAATACAAATCAAATGGTGTAAAATTAGATAATAATATTAAGTAGAAAATTAATAATAATAATAACAACAAAAATTTTTATATATATATATATATATATATATATATATATATATATATATATATATATATATATATATATATATATATATATATATATATACTTTTGGGAGGTTGAAAATTAAAAGAAGGCCCCTGGATTTGCTATAGCCCCAGGGCCCAATGTGTTCTTAACCCGGAACTGTTCGAACCAATCAGCATGCTTTATTGTGAATAAGATGCAGCTTTATTAATAAATATGATATAGCTTTGAAGACTCTTTTTACGTGTTACAGTGTTCAGAGAGACGCCACGTTGTGTTGCCAACCATAATTCAAACAAGTATTAGAAGATAAATATTTTGGAGACATGGGTCGTCAGTGTTGCGTTTTTAAATGCGTCGCAACAAAGGTTTTGTTTCCATTTCCCCATGATGAGAGCACAGCTTGTGTGTGGACCCACATGTGTGGACTACAGTGGTAATTACAGTAAGTTTGTAAGGAACCTTTTTTTACCCAAGAGCTTTTTGCATCTGGAAATGGTGAAATTTGGATTTGCCACTCATCTCCTTTTAAAAAAAGACGTGGCTCCAGTTTGTGTTGATTGTTCTGTCTCTACGGATTTAGTAAGTGTGTGACACAGCTAAAAAAAAAAAATTAGATAAATATATAAAATATAAATAAATAAAATTCACACAAAAATATATTCAAAGTTAAATATGATTTTTCAGTAAAATTTTTGATAAAAAAATTTAAGATTCTTCCTGGTGGTACCTTTTTAAAAAAGTACTCTCCTTATAAAATTTAGTCTAACTGTATTCAAACTTCCACATTCCAACAAAATATGTTTGATAGTAAGAGCAGCCTGGCAGTAATTACATTTAGGTGGGTCTTCGTTATTGAGTAGATACAAATGAGTCAACATTGAATATCCAATTCGACATCTAGTATAGACAGTTTGATCATGCCTGCTTATTTCATAAATAACCCATAATCTAACTGAAGTCAGCTTATTAATTATGGTCAAATGAACAAGCACTTACTTTAGACCCACGTCGCTTATCAATCTTGTATTCTGGAGTGCTGGATCGTTTCTCAACCCTCTCGGGCTCAACATCTTTATCCCGGTTCTTCTTCCGATACCGTATTGAAAGTGATGGATCCCTTGCTGAAAATATATATTGTATATAAAATATTTTTCAGCACATATTTAATTATGTTGAAGTCAACAACATTAAGTTAACAAGAACGTCTTGAGTGACTGACCCCGACACTGCTGACAGTACCACTCTCTAATAGCTTTGGCCATCTTCTCTGTCACATTAATACAGTGACCGTGAAACCACTCATTGCAGTTGTCACAACCACTGAGGAGAAAAGATTTAAGACACATTATGCTCTCTATTTGAACACATATATACTATTTTGAGAGAATGTGGTTAAAGGTATTTGTCTCACATCATGAAGCAGTTGATGTCTGATTTTCGACAAATGCAGTAAAGAGGAGCATTTTCTCCTTTATCCATACTGTTGTCCAGACCTGGAGTCTGGTCCATATCAGACATCTCGCTGTCCTGTGAAGAAAGTAAAATATTATAATAACAAACCACTGAGCTAACAATAAAGAGAACATTACAAATGAAACGTGATCAATATCATACTATTTTCCTCAATCTAAAGCGAAATGAAACAGAAACGAATAGAGAATCTACTTTTTAAACATCTTAAATAAATAAAAATAATACTTAAACATTACAAATATATATTAGCATGATAGCTTTTGATAACCATCGGATAATCGATTAAGAACTACATATAAAACTAAATAAGTATTAGTAAAATATTTATTACTAAAAAATACTCATCGTTTCATTCCAATAACTGACTATGGAGCATTTAATTTGTTATATTTTAACATCTCAAGTCGAAGCTAATGTGCTATCAAACAATAATAATAATGTTAAGTTAGCTAGCAGACTTACCATCGCTGCTCCCCGCCTTCAAGAAGATCCGATCAAACGGACGAACTATAGATTAATTCATATAATATTTCACTGCATAGTGAATGCTGCGACTAGAATAACTGTAAAAAAATCCCCACATAAAACTAGAAATGAAGCGGTATTATAACCAGAATTATTCTGACCGTGGGCAGAAAGCTAACAACGTCGTTTCGGTGTGTATGTGCAGAAGGCTAATTGTCATAATAAAAGTCCTCATCAGGGAAACAAATCTGTAACATAGTGATCAGTGAAAGACTTGATGATTATGTTTTCTTAATTTTAACAATAACTATTATTGTTAATACAATAAAATATCAATAATAATAATGATTATCATTATAATCATCGTTATAATAATAATTATTATTGTTGCTATTATTATTATTATTATTATTAGTAATGACAATTATGATGATTTATGTACTTTTTGAATTATTGTTACTTTAATATATGCCAGTTATTGATTTATTTATTTATTGGCAGGGGGTGTGGTGCACAGTCGCACTATCAACACTACGAGCATGCTAACAAATGGATAATGATGAGGCAACGGCCCCTAAAGAGCAGAGAATCAATCTGCCATCTGACGAGCGATGAGATGAATGGGGTGACTAAGGTTAGTGAATTTTTTTAAATTTAAACGATTAACGATAATATCTTTTTTTCAAATAACTTGACAAAATAAATTTTGAAGTTTATAAAAATCACACTGCTGTTATCGTGCTGGTATCTGTATTCATTGGCGAAAGACGACGATGGTGATGGTGATGATGATGATAGGCTAACGTTAGTGTTTTTTTTGTTGTTGTTTTTTAACGATAAATCTTCCTTATTACATGTGGTGAAGTTTAGGAAATTTAGAAGACTAGAATAAATTGTAATACTGGATTCTTTTGTGATGATAATAATATTATACATTTGTTTTAATGTCTGTAATTTCAGGTATAAACTAATATTCCGCACATTTGAACAGTTTTGGGATTTTTTCCCCTTCAAAACAAGGATTTGAAATCCTCATAGAAGTTTTTCATCATTTTGACTCGAGGTAAGCAAACATTGGCCTAATAGGTTGCTGAAATTTATTGCCCTCTTTACATCTAAGATGCCTCTTATCCCTGTCACACAATATGTTTGCCAAATGGATTGAGATTAATAATAGATTAATGACTCTGGCACTTTTTGCTCCATCAGTACTTTTTTATGCTAGGCTTTGTGTTTTTTTGCATGTACTGTAAATTATTACAGCATATTAAATCCACAACTCCATAATTATCACATCAATCAGTAAATGTTGCCAAATTAATCACAGAACTAAAAATCTGACGCGGTGTAGACATTATTAACTGTTAGTTGCATAATGCATCAACATGTCAAGTGATCAATTAGCATTCTCTCACCACAGTATTTTACCATTAGTATTTAATATATGTCACAGACTATAGCACATCTACTTTGCTTCCTGTGCTTGAATATTTAATGATATGGTTTGGAGTTGAACTGCTCCAGCATTTTCACTCTGCATCTTTACACTTTTTGTTGTTGTAGCAGCGAATTCTCTGAAAGAAGTTTGTGAAAATGGACTGTGATCATGAGGATGAACATGGTGGCCGCTCACCAACTAGATCAAAATCTAGCTTTCTTGAAGATGAGGCACAAACTACTTCAGCTCCTGCTATATCAACTTTTCAGCACTCTGGTCAGTAGTTTGTGTTTACATGTGACTTTTTAATCTCACAATTGTGAACTTTTTTCAGATACTGTGAATTTACATCTCACAATTCAAATAGTGAAACTCAAATTCAAATTCAAACACGTGAAATTGCGAGTTTATTGGAGTTCTAAACTTTTTCTCAGAACTGTGATTTATCTGTTGATAAAACGTAATTCAAACAAAAACTATAAACAGAAACTAAACTA
>LR812529.1:29074028-29249028 GCA_903798195.1 Danio kyathit | reverse complement strand
GGGGGAAACCGGAGCACCCGGAGGAAACCCACATGAACACGGGGAGGTCCAATCATGCAAGTGATGCAAATGGAGTTATTTTTGACACTGAGTTAAAGTTTGACCAAGTGGTTAGAAGTGGTTTATATCAATTAAGAACATTGCTAAACTGAAGCCTTTTCTGTCTTCTAAGCATTTGGAAACCATTAATAACGTCTTTATTTATCTATTACTATTGCAATTCTCTGTATTCAGGAGTTTCTCATGCTTCAATTGCACCCCTGCAACTGGTTCAAAATGCAGCGGCTAGGCTTTTAACTGGGACTAAAATAACTTTCTTGCATTTCACCAGTTTTATCATCCACAATGCCATTTAGGATCCAGTACATGTCATTGTTATTTGTTTTTTAAGGTTTGAATGGCACCTACTTACATTGGTAAAAGCGTCTGCACTGGCATAGTTCATCTAGGCCTCAGCACAACAGTTTCAGCTAGTTGTTCACAAGTCTCGATTAAAATCAAAAGAAGACAGGGCTTTTTCTGTTGCAGTCCCTTGTCTGTGGAATGGATTGCTTTTCTATATCAGGTCATGCTCTTCCTTTGGTGCTTTTAAGTCTGATTTAAATAATCATCTTCTGTCTCTTGCATTTGATTGTAATTCATTTTATTTTGTTTACATATACAAGTATAGGGCGACGCGGTGGCGCAGTGAGTAGCACGATTGCCTCACAGCAAGAAGGTCGCTGGTTCGAGCCTCGGCTGGGTCAGTTTGCATGTTCTCCCCGTGTTTGCGTGGGTTTCCTCCGGGTGCTCCGGTTTCCCCCACAAGTCCAAAGACATGCAGTACAGGTGAATTGGGTAAGCTAAATTGTCCATAGTGTATGAGTGTGAATGTGTGTGTGGAAGTTCCCAGAGATGGGTTGCGGCTGGAAGGGCATCCGCTGCGTAAAATCGTGCTGGATAAGTTGCTGGTTCATTCCGCTGTGGCGACCCCGCAAGGGACAAAGCCGACAAGAAAATGAAAATGAAAATTGTCCATAGTGTATGTGTGTGATTGAGTGTGTATGGGTGTTTTCCAGTGATGGGTTGCAGCTAGAAGGGCATTCGCTGCGTAAAACAGATGCTGGATAAGTTGGCGGTTCATTCCGCTGAGGCGACCCCAGATTAATAAAGGGACTAAGCCAAAAAGAAAATGAATGAATGAATGATACAAGTATAGATTTTGTGTGTTGGTTGATTTGTAAAGCACTTTGGTCAACATTTGTTGTTTTTAAATGTACTCTATAAATAAAGCAAACAAACAAACAAACATGCAAACTCCACACAGAAATGCCAACTACTGACATTTAGTCAGGTATGGTAACCAAAATCCAATCTGATAGACGTCATATTAACGTCCACACAATGTAAAGCTGTAACATCATTAGATGTTGATATTTCTTCGTTTTAGGTTGCGTTGGATAGTAACCAATGCGCAACTGTCCGACATTGGATATTGACGTTGGCCTGACGCTGATATTTTCATTTCTAAACAAAATGCAACGTCCCATTGAGCCACCGTGCCACCCCTGTTTAGCTTCCAGCAAACATAAAATTAACAGTGATCTCTTGGCCACTTTAAATATCAATGGACAAATGTGCAATATACACAAGCTGGAATCAAGAGGAATTACTTTACCAATGATTTGACTTTTTATTTGTATTTTAACCCATAAACAATTGACTTTAATACACTCCCACATACAATGAAATAAATTACCCTTCTCATGTATACATTTATAGCATGTATCGGGAATATCCTGGATAAAATGATGCTTAACTCGAGTTACATACTGTGCACTCAGGCTACCACCATACTTAAAGCTAACATCAAACTAACCTAATCATCGCCTCTTAATTTTAGACGTGCATATAAAAGAAGTCCCAGCAGATGTGAAAACGGCTTTTCAGGATGATCTAAACCCTCCTGTGAGCGACATCAGCGATGCCTTTCCTGTTTGCGTTCAACTGCCTGCAAACCATCTTAAAAATATGGCCACTTATAAAACAACACGCCGTCATCGCAAAATCAGCCATTGTTCCACCTCCACCATCCAAAGTGGACTGAGCCTGAGAGCCCCTGTTGAAGGTAAGCAACACCTCAAATTCAATTTGACTCAATGAAATGAGGGAATTCAATTTTTATGACGTCTAATGCATTATAGATGACACAGAGATCCTCACTAGCAGGACTGGACACAGCTTTCCTTCTGCCTTTCTTGGTTTATATGTGTTTTGCTAAATTGATGAAGATGGAAACTTTACAACTTTTTTTCCTGGTGCTTATTAGTATTTTAAAGCTCATTAAATTTATACCAAGAGGACAGCCGTTGTGAGATGGACTACAGTGTCTGCAGAGCTGCATTATTTGCGGTTAGCACATCAATAATTTGTCTGTGTTACAGTCATTAAAGGAATATGGGTTCAACACTCAAGTTCAGCCTAATTGACAGCACTCGCAGCGTAATGTTGATTACCATAAAAATTCATTTAGGCTTTTATTTCCCGCCTTTTCTTTAAAGCATCAGAAAATAAATGGAAATGGAAAAATATAATAGCAATAGTACCCAGCAGACACACAAGGACGTTAATATTAGGTTACATTTAGGGCATCAGCGTCTATGTTATTTTTATGTCCAATAACGATGTGAAATGACGTTGATATTTTGTTGATTTTTGGTTGTGCTGGAAAGTGAAAATCTAACGTTAAGCCAACATCTTAAACCAACATCACACTGACATTAAATACTGACATTTATTCGTCAGGTATGGCAACCAAAATCCAACATCTGATAGACGTCTTATTGATAGACATCATATAGACGTCCACACGCAACGTCAAACTGTAATATCATTAGACGTTGATATTCTGTTGTTTTTAGGCTGCGTTGGAAAGTAACCAGCAGCGTTTGTCCGATATTGGACATTGATGTCAACCCGATTTTCATTACTAAACAAAATGTAACGTCCCACGTCATTGGAGTACAATGGTCAATCTGACGTCATGTTGACGTTCTGTGCCTGCTGGGTAGATGTACAAGACTTTGTTTATGATTATATGTGCGTTAACATGGTTTTAGTGTGTAAAAATACTTTCTTTTGAAAATCGATATTGAATTTGACAGTACATATTGTTGCATATTGATTAGTTATCTATTAATCAGATACTGGTATTTATTCATTA
This sequence comes from Danio kyathit, assembly GCA_903798195.1. Lineage (NCBI taxonomy): Eukaryota > Metazoa > Chordata > Actinopteri > Cypriniformes > Danionidae > Danio > Danio kyathit. The sequence goes on along the minus strand of LR812529.1, from coordinate 29,245,826 downwards.
AGTCAGGGGTGCCCAGACTCGGTCCTGGAGGTCCTGCAAACTTTAGTTCCAATTCCAATCAGATACACTTGGGCTAGCTAATCAAGCTCTTATTAAACTTCCTAGAAGCATCCATGCAGGTGTGTTGAGGCAAGTTGGAGCTAAAATATGCAGTAAACCGGCCCTCCAGGACCAAGTTTGCGTACCCTTGCTTTAGATAATAGTTCTTAAATAAAAATATTTGTTACATTATTTATTATGTGTTCATTTGTTAAATACTCATTAGTAACAATAAGTAATTATTCATTATTATACATAATTAGAAGGTTTACACTGTGTGTGGTTGTTCTTTTGCACATACTGGTCAGTTTAAGGCTATGATCTGAAAATCTGATATTGGCCACATCTAAAACAACAATGTGAAAAAAAAATTAGATCTGAGGAAAATATCTGATTTCGCAGTGTGAACGTAGCCTAAATGTTGTCAAAAATCAGATACAACCACAAAGTTGGAATTGGCCACCAAGATCTACAGTGTAAATGCAGTCTAAATTCCTGAGTATTTCCTCCTTCGTATGAGAAAGAACATTATAAAAGTGTGCCATTTACTAACAGGATTCAATAGCAGGAATCTTATCTATAACAAACATGGTGGGATTAGTGTAGTATTTTAAAAGGATAATGCCTAATTTGAAGAAATGACATGGAGTTTACATTTCATAAACTAATTTTTAAAACACATTAAAGGATTAGTTCATCCAAAAATGAAAATTATGATATTAATTACTCACCCTCATTCCAAAGGTCCTAAGACGTTCATTTGTCTTTCGGAACACAAATTAAGACATTTTTGGTGAAATCTGACATCTGGTGAAATCTGCAAAGAACTCATGAACGTGCGCAATATACTGACACTGAGGAGAAGAAACTGAAGTTATTTTTATTTTTTGAATATGAGATCGATGGCTGTGCTCAATGCATAAATACTGTATAGAGAGACAGATTGGATCTTGTGTAAAATGAACAAATGTAATATATATTTATTTATGTAAACACAGTTCACAGAGATTGCAGCAGTGGGTCCATCACAAGGTTCCATTGCAGTATAGAACACCTAATTCAAATGTAAAATCATGAGTTATCATTTTTTTTACTCAACTTATAAAATATAATATTAAGTGCAAAAAATGCTGGGTTCTACACAACTGATTTGTGTTGGGACAACATGAACTAATTAAGTTAACTTATTTGTTTTTACAATTTTAAATAGATTAAACATAAAACATTAAAATGGTCTCGCCAAAAACTCAAAGATTGTGTTAATTTTACTCATTTTAAATAAGTTGTTTGAACAAACAGCAAACATAATTTCTTGAGTGTATATTATCCAGTATAGCACAATTTAGACACCGACATTATTCTGTGCTGTAAAAGGAATGTAACACAATAAAATATTTCTAATATGGTTATAGGTTTATCTTTTTAATACAGTAAACTGATTTTACATTATTAATTTGCCAGCAATAGATGAGTAAGTAAAATAATTCAATTAAAGATATGATAAATAGCATGGATCACGAATAATGAGAAAGGGGACACATATCTTTGCATAGGGCCCAAGAAACTCTGAGGGCAAGTAATTAATAACAGAATTTAGATTTTTGGGTGAACTAACCCATTAAAGAGCCTTTAATAAACTAATCACAAAGTCTGCAAAAACCCATACACTAGCTGACAAAAGTCTTATTGTCTATCCACATTTTAGGAACAACAAATAATAAATTGACTTCTAGTTGATCAGTTGGTATCAGAAGTGGCTTATATGAAAGGCAAAGGCCTCTAGATTACGCTTATTTTACCAAAATAAAATATGATCAGGCCTTGATTTTGGCATTGAGATTGCCTTGCCTTAGACAAAAGTCCAGTATAGAATATAAAGTCATGGTGCAGTGGAAAAAGAAATAATATTGTGTATGACTCCCATGAGCTTCCATTCATCTCTGCAATGACTCAAATAACTTATTAATAAAGTCATCTGGAATGGCAAAGAAAACATTCTTGCAGGACTCCAGAGTTCATCAAGATTATTTGGATTCATCTTCAATGCCTCATCCTCCATCTTACCCCAGACATGCTCAATAATGTTCATAGCTGGGGACTGGGCTGGTCAATCCTAGAGCACCTTGACCTTCTTTGCTTTCAGGATCTTTGATGTGGAGGCTGTAGTATGAGGAGTGCTATCCTGCTGAAGAATTTGCCCTCTCCTATGGTTTGTAATGTAATCGGCAGCACAATGTCTTGATACCTCAGGCTGTTGATGTTGCCATCCGCAGTCTCGCATGGCCCCATACTGAATGTAACCCCAAACCATGAGTTTTTCTTTACCAAACTTGACTGATTTCAGTGAGAATCTTTGGTCCATGCTGGTTCCAATAGGTCTTCTGCAGTATTTGTGATTGGGATGCAGTTCAACAGATGATTCATCCAAAAAATCAACCTCCTGCCACTTTTCCAAATGATCAACTAGAAGTCAAGTTATTATTTGTTGCTCTTATAACTGGGATCGACGACAAGACTTTTTTCAGGTAGTGTAAGTGTTCCAAGTTTTAAAACCTAAATCTGAAATACTAAGCCAAAACTCTCGGGTTATTATTATTAATAATGAGAGTTGAGCCATTTTTAAAAATGGAAGAGCTACTCAGTGTCTTCACCTTGACGTTTTCTTCTGTTCTTCTCGCACATCCAGATCTGTGCGCGTCTTTCCTGTTGGCGTGTCTGTTCTGCAGGTTTTGGGACTGCGTGCTGGCGCTGGGTGATGGGTGTCAGTTCTGCGTGGCGTCTCTATGTTCCTCCTTCTGCTCGAGCATGTGCTGCTGCGATCCTTCCTCTCTGGAGGATCTGATAGATTTGTGTCCGTGCTGCAGTTGTGCTGAATATGTTGAGGCATGCGGCTGCAGCTGTGGAGAAAACACCTTCGACTGCTCCATCTGCGACCTGTGTCTGCAGACCAGTGAGTGTCTGGAGCTCGGCATGGAGCTCTCGCAGATGCTGTTTCACTAGACCTCTCATGACCGTCCCATTAAAGCTGGAATGGAATGCGGCAAATGCAATGTGCTGATTTTATAAGCATGAAACTAAAATGCGCTGGTTGATGGTGGCTGTGATGCTGCACGGCTGCATTTTGATACTGCATCAGAGGACAAAAATTATAAGCGTATAGTGTTGTTTACATATCATCTGAACGAGAATGTACCAAAATATGATGTTTTTTTTTTCTCTGTCTTTTTTTAAATATCATTGGTGGAATTGTAAAATGTAAACTTTTATTTAATTTAAAGTCTGTGTGAACTGGAAGTGGCTGAGACTTTTATTTCAGTACGTTGATGTACTTTTAATTGTGCGTTCACACCGATGGCGTCGAGAGCGTCAAAGTACTGCTCCACCAGCGAGAGCGTCAAAATTCGCTACGTTGATCTCGTATTTAAAGGGGCCGTTGCAGCATATCAGCAAATCAGTTACATTCCCACAAAAAAAAAAAAACATGCTTTCTAGAGTGAAAATGTTGGACGCTTTTTATCAAATTCATTTAACTATGGAAGATCAAGTTGTTATGCTTTGTTCACACCAGACGCGGCACGCATGTATAAATTGCGCTATTCGCACGTAAATAGACGCGTGAACATTTTGAGTCTATGCGATTCATTCGCACACCAAATTCACTTCACAATATACGCAGATTCACATCATGGGCAGGGCTTCTGTCTGCCCGGTGACTCTAGCTTCATTGCTAAATGGCTAACATTGATTTTATTAAGAGAATATCTGTGTATATGTGCTTTAGGAAGGCTGAAAAACAACGTAAATACGTTCGACGCCGTACCTGAGTCCACTAGATCCTTTCAGAGGTGCACCCAGGTCTGTGAGTTTATCAACTCCTCCAGAAACTTAACCGGGATGATGGAAGCTTTCAGCGGTGCTTTAGACTGAACCGAGCCCAGTTTGATGAACTGTTGTTTGGCAAGAGGATTTTCCTCCGCTACACCAACAAAAGGCACTATGTCTTAATCACCCCCTTACAAGAGCAAGCTCATGATTGGTTAACGTGGCGCGAGTGTCCGCTGATTCACGCGAAATGCGCAATATGCACAAAACGATCAACTCACACAGCGTCATTTGCGCCGCCGCAATCGCGTAACTCGCACCGCAGGATTTCTATTTACGTCTTTGCATTGACTTAACATGTAATTCATTCGCACTTGATGCCTAATCCACATCTGGTGTGAACGCAGTATAATAATTATCCTGTCGTATATAATTGAAAATCCAGTGACCACAAAAAATCAAACCCTTGGGAACATCTGTGGTCAGAATCAAAGTTAACAGGACTGTGTTCTCTAAAATCCTCAACATTCCGATTGATTGTTGCTAGATCGGATATGGTTTCGGCTGGAAGTTAATGAGAATTATTAATATAACTTTTTTAATTTCCCATTTATTGTATTTTATTAACGTCTACCCCAACCCTAAACCCAACATCACAGTACTGTAAAAATATTAATTATTGTTATACAGTGTACTTTATCATTCCGATAGTTTGCCGCCAAACCGCATCATAGCTAATTACCATAAAGTTGACAAAGTCGCCGCCCACACCGGCGAAGACGTGCCGCATGGTCCTTGACGCTTATTGCTGCCGTCTCCTATTGAAAATGAATGACTTCTGGCTACTTTTGGTGTGAATGCACAGTAACTGAAACTGAATATTGAGTAGGGGAACGGGGTTTTCTATTTTCACATCATTCCCTCATAGCAAACTAATGGTAAAAGGGGCATGGTTAAGAATATTGTGGCTGAAGCCGTCAAACTTATGTCATCAGAGAGCCACACAAATGCAGAATCAAATGGTCAGACTTTAATAGAAGATTACCAAAACAAACATTGTTTCAGTGGATGAAGTCGCACGAATTAATTGTTCACCTAAAGAATAACAACGTGTGCTAGCAAAATAAACATTAAACCTTTTTATTTTATAATGACTTTTAAAAAATCAGCTATTTATTTGTTTGTTTTAATTTATAGTTTTATTAACTTGAATGTTATTCATCTTTTTCAAAGAATATTTACCCTTTTATAGGGCAATCAATGGAAAAACCATGAAAATATACTTAGTTAAAAAAGGTGAATATACTTGGTAAAAAGTTTGTCTGGTTTATTATTTATTTATATTATTTTAAAGCTTTTCTGTCTGAAATGGATGCAATTAATTGTAAGACCTACTATATTTGTTTAACTAAAACTGATCAAACTGTAGTATTGGTGTCACATTTATATTGTTATTAATATTTTGTTAATATTTAATTTTCAGTTAAAAATTGGAGGTAAATCTAAACTATAAAATTATAAAAATGATAATCCTGGATAAATTTTCCCATCTTTTAAAAAAAGCTCTTTTGTCAATCTATATGCAAGATCTATTGGATTTGTTTTCACAAAACTAATAACTTGTACATGAAATATATACAAATTCATTTTCAAAAAACCTTTTCATAACACAAAAGAAGAACAAAAGCTTCTCTATAATTGACTACAGACATAATGAAGGTAAATATGGCAGTGATACACATATACACAGACACACCAGCAGCAGAAGGTCTTGCAATTTAGTTTTAATGAGTGTAAAAATGTCCTCAATCACACACCAGCGCTCATATATCAGGACTGTACTATTATTGCTGTATGACTTTGCATAATTAAAATCATTTAAAAAAACAAAATACACCCATATTTATGCCTTGACATATGAGAAGAAAAATAACAACAGGGAAATGACATAATCTATCACAACATTCAAGTTTTGAAATCTATTTTACATGCTTTTACCTTTAAATGGTTTAATTTCATATATTATACATTCATTTGTAATGCTGAAGAACTCACAGAGAAGACTTTGGAGAATCAATCCAGTTTTCTATTTACAAACCAAACAAATGACTCTTGTTCCTAAAATGCTAAAGGCACAGGTCGATCAGAGGTCGAACTTCATTTGGCTTTATCTCGCAACCGCTCAATGTCACGTTTCCGAGTGTAAATACATTAATATTTGCCAGTAAGTGTGTATTTAGCTGCATCTAATAAACTGCTGATTTAGATCTACTGGTTTAAAAAAAGCACTTTAGGCAGAGGTAGCTTGTAATATTTTACACCTGAAAAAAGCTAGTTGTGCATGACATTTGTGTGGCTTGTTTCCTTACACACTTCCCAAAATTCTGTAACACTTTACACATCATTAGCCTTGTTAACATCTCGTATTAAGATGCGTTTTGGTTGATCAGATCACAAGTAGATGAGGGAATCACATTTCTGGTGCTTTTTTGTCCACTTTCGTTTGTTTACAACTTGTCTTAAAGGGTTAGTTCCCCTAAAAAATGAAAATTGTGTTATCAACTATTTTACAGAACACAAATGAAGATATTTTAGGTGAAATCTGAGAGCTCCCTCATCCTCCATAGAGAGCAATATTACAGAAAGATATAGAAAACATCCTTAAAACTGATCATATGTCTTCAATGGTTCAATTGAAATATTATGAAGCTCTGAAAATACTTTTGTGCACGCATAAAACAAAAATAATGACGTTATACAACTGTTTCTTCTACTCAGTGTCAGTATATTGCGCACATTTATGATCGCTGTTCACTGATACAGATCTGTATACCCCTGATGCGCCCTATACTGACACTGAGGAAAACAAATATTTTATGCGTGCGCAAAAACATACTCATAGCTTCATAATATTCCCATTAAAAAAAACTGAAATTATACATTTTGAGGACGTTTTTTGGTATTTTTCTGGACAAGTTGGAACCATTGCTTTCTATGGAGGATGAGGGAGCTCTCAGATATCATCTAAAATATCTTCATTTGTAATCTGAAGATGAACAAAGATCTCAGGGGTTTTCATTTCTGGGTGAAATATCCGTTTAAAGGAGGGCATACTGTACATGGTACGAATTCTGTGGGTCAAGCACACGTCAAAAGTGAGGTTATGTGAAAATTGTTCGGATGCACTGATATATGACTATGATGATTTTATGACCCTGTGAATTCCATGGCAAAAACATGGACAAAGGAAAACACAGCTTTCATGGTATGAGCGCGAGTGATTTACATGTTAAGTCAATGCAAAGACTTGATCAGACATCCTGAGGCAGTATTTGCGCGAATGATGCAAATCGAGCAAATGACCGTACGAATTGAGCGTTTTGGGCGTCTGACATGCTTAACGTATGAGTTGAAAAATCTGAACTGTGGTAGACATTCGCATCGCGTTAACCAATCAGAAACTTGCTCTAGTAGGGGCGTGATTATGACATAGCGACTGTAGTTGGTGTCCTGAGGGAAAATCCTACAGCCGACACGAGACAACAGCGTATATTGTGAAAAGAATTTGATGCGCAAATGTAGCAAATTTGATGCACCAATGAAGCGAGTAAACTGAAAATATTCACCCATCTAATTATGCGTGATATAGCATGATCATCGAGCTAATGACATGGTGCAAATTGAGCGTTTTGGGCGTCTGACATGTTTAACGTATTATTTGTGTGAAACGCTCGAGTTGAAAAATCTGAACTTCGGTGGACATTCGCATCGCGTTAACCAATCGGGAACTTGCTTTAGTAGAGGCGTGATTATGACGTAGCGCCTGTAGTTGGTGTCCTGAGGGGAAATCCACCTGCCATATATTGTGAAATGACTTTGATGCGCAAATGTAGCAAATTTGACACGCCAATGAAGTGAGTAAACTCAAAATGTTCATGCATCTAATTACGTGTGAAGTAGGGTTGTCACGATACTGGAATTCAGTACTAATCGATACTGAAATTTAAAAAATGTCCATTTTCCGCTAACATTTGGGCACTGTTGAGCATGTTCTTAATCACCGCTAATTTGCCATTATGTTCTCATTGATCAGGTGGTTTGTCTATATGCCGACATACGAGTGATCCACTGATGAATCGTGGCTTTAAAACGCTCAAGTGTCCCTGTATCTGTGATTACACTCAGTAAACAGCGGTAAATTCGGTGAACTGATGACCTTCACGGTCAATCACAGTCGTTTCTGTTAAGTATTTGAACACAATGGCAAATCAGTGCTGTTTAGAAATGTGCTCGAGAGCGCTCAAATGTTGCAAATGAATGTTTTTTAAAATTTCAGTATCGATTGGTACCGAATTCCAGTATTGTGACAACCCTAGTGTAAATAGCCCACTATTTTCGTGGCACAGCAGCTGCATAACAGATTTTTTTTTACAGTGCACAATCTATTCATGCAAGCTGCATTTAGTGTGAACGCCTAGAGTTCACTATTTACTCGTGTGTTTAGCATTGTCCACTTGTAATTGGATCTACGAAAACTAATCTTAATATCAGGTGTAACAGGGCTTTCATTCACATTAGTTTATGCAGGAATCAGGAATTAACTAGCAATGAGCATCTAGGTTAAATTCCTTTATAATTAATTATAAATATACTACAGAAGACTGTTAAATCGTTTTTGTTCATAAATTCAATATAATTTCGAATATATTACTATGTGTTTTAAAATGTGGAAATTATACTTTTTTAATGATACCCGATGCATTAAATACTGCTAATAAATTGACTGAAAATAGACATTTTTACCCTACTGTAAAGTGTTACCAAAACATCATGAATGAGCACTTTAGCAAAATGTAACATTAAAAATGATCTCAGTTTAAAACAAAGTGGTGTAAACGAACAAATCAAATTAGCTGTAGTAAAATTAGTTAGTAGTAAATAGGCAAGTATTTGGCTGAAAGTAAAGCCAGCAAGGAGTGTTAAAAAAATAGACATTTCTGATATACGCAGTAAATATTGCTTGAACATCTTCATCATAACAATGTGAATAATGAATTCATGCTGTTAAACACACCTCACGAAACATCCCTTTGGTATGGTAAGTGACTATAAAGTGACTACGCACGCCACACGCTAGTCAAATAAAAACAATAATGAGCGTCACGTCATTTAACGCTAAAACGTCCTACATTTTAGCTACAACAAGGCTAAACATTTTGGGAGAGTTTCATATTTCTGATAAACATACGGGATTGTTGTGATCACTTACTGCCTACGATACTGTATAATACTATAGCTATTATTTATAACTGCCTCGAATTAAAGAGAACAACATGTGGGGTGTTTTTAAAAGAGCAGTCCACCAAAAAATTAAATATTTGTGCAACATAAAAGAAGAAATTTTGTTGGTAACCAAAACAATGGACTTCATTACAGCTGAAAAAATGTCCCTAAAATTTGTCTATAAAGTTTCAGCTTAAAATACCAAACAGATTAATTATTACACCACGTAATGAATAATAGGTTGTATTCATGTCTCTTTAAATGCAAATTAGCTGCTACTCCCCTCCCCCATTCCAGAAGAGGGCGGAGTCTTTACAGCCTGTGTTCAAATTAATCAGTTAGAACAAACAAACATACGCATGCATTTGAATGTCTTGTCAGTTTAAATTCTGGATATATATATATATATATATATATATATATATATATATATATATATATATATATATATATATATATTCTAAATGTTTATCCTAGTTCTCTTGTAAACATTTGAATGTTTGAAACAGAAATAACTATACTATGATTTAGACTGTTTACTTTGGGTCAATGGATGATATATGAACATTCAATAATAAACATTCAACCTATGTATAAATGTTTCTTTGCATAGTACTTGTCAAAGTTTTAATAAAACCATGAGATTGTGATTTTTAGCAATTATTCTTGCAGCACTATTTCTCATAATACCTTATTTTATGTTCCACAAAAGTAAGTCAAAAAGATTTGGAATAACGAAGTCCAAAGTATACTTCACTTCATATAAAATGTTCAGTGAATCAATCTCTGTCATTAGCACAGTACATACGTTTTTTGTAACTATGAGTACTACACGCACAGTTTACACATGCAAATTTGACCAAAAAAAAACAGACACAGATCAGCAACAAACTACTGAAGACAGCAAAAACAACGGACACTAACGTTGAGGAGTGCATGTGTGATTAAACATATCTGGAACTCTAACTTAAATAAATAAAAACTTGTTTTATTGGATTAAGTTAGAGTTCCAGATAATTTTAGAGAGAAAAAGGGCTGGACAAGTAATTTTTTTTGTAGTGTGCATGTATTAAGCACCTATGTTCACACATGCTCTCAAATATATGTGTACTATAAAAAGTGTGCATTGGACTGTGCTAATGGCTCATTTCCACTGAGTAGTATGATTCAGTACAGAACAATACAGAGCAGAATTATTTATGTGTCCAATGTTAAAAGTAGCGAACTCTACCACTTTTTGGAACTCGTTTGTAATGGTATTTAGCAAAACAATACAGTAACAACAGGGTGGAGCTAGACTCGCTGCTATTGGTTTACAGAAAATTATCACCAATTTCTGCAACAAGACACGGAAATACAGGAAGTGTTATTTTTAAAAATACAGATCTTTCCGAAAATTTCCAGAAAGGGATCATGAACAGGCCCCTTATGAAAATACCAGTAAATTCGTTCCGGCAGTTTTGCGGAAAGAGAAGTTGTGACATTACTGGTAATTTGCCGAAATGCTGCTCTGTGTGAATGCAGAAGGAAAGATCACGTTCACGTTTAAAAGGCGATGATGTGACGCGAGATGTCTACTCCAGTCAATCAGAACATTCAGACGCATTCACATCTGTGCTGTTTATGAAAATAAAATCCTTTATAAAATTTTCCAGACACATTTAGCTGCTAGATGTTTGTCAGATAATGTTTCTATGTTCCTTCTTAATGCCAACTGTGTAAAAAATGATCGGTAAAATGCTTATGATAAACCGCTGTTTGTTTACCCTCAAGCTCTGCTTCAGTTGCTTGACGTGTGTGTATGCAAAGCAGCTGGTGAGTGCCAGCACACACACATATTATGTACATCTCGACATGCGAAAGTGTTTCTCCATATGTTTTCATCGAAGTCGTTCACAATACTTATCCATCCACAGAATTTGTAATGTAGTCAAATGTGTAAACATTTAGCCGCGGTTAGCGCTTTTGCCTTTGAATGTCTCTGGAACATAGCAGCTGCATGAATACTAAAGCTTTAAATAAAAGTGAAACCATCAACAAAAGCCCGACCCCTTCTATGTTCACAAATACAAGCACAGTCGTTTAGAGCTCATTTCTGGTTAATGATGGCAGAATTTACTGGTATTTTGAAATGGATGTGTGAGCAGTCTTTTTCAGAAAAATTCCAGAACATCCTTGCCTGTGTGAACAGCACTTTTTTTAATTTACCAGTAAAGTCGTTGCGGAATTTTCTGGTTATTTACCGGTATCACTGTGTGAAAGGGGCTAATGACTGTGCACAGTAATGAACCATGCTCAAACATAGCTTGCTGTCTTCTTGTGACAAACAGCCACATGCCAAGAAAAACGAACAGGTTCTGCTGTATGTGCTCTATTCTTGTTTAAGAGGCTGCTCACATCACATTAAAATTGTGTAGAAATCGCAACTCGTGCTGCATCCTCTCTCTATTTGTGCAAGCTTGCCACACATCTACATTTGAAATAAGTTGCAATATGTGAAAAAGCCATATAGCTTTCTTCTTTGGGCTAGAATGACATCAATCGAAACGTTCTGGCATACATCACGGCTACCAAGTACTGTTGGCAGTGGAAACACAAGCCTGATCAGGGTGAACCATACCTAACTGTACTGTACTGCACCGCACTGAACCTTACCGTACCGTTGTAACTAGTGTTGTCAAAAGTATCAAATTCGCTACCAATCGGTACTAAAATGTAAAAAACGTCCATTTCCTGCTAACATTTGAGCACTCAATGGAAATGATTGTGATTGGCTGTGAAGGTCATCAGTTCACCAATCTTCACTGCTGTTTGGCAAGTGCAAACACAGATACCGGGACACTGGAGCGTTTTAAAGCTCCGTAGATCAGTCGATCCATCAGCGGATCGCTCGTATGTCAGCTCTTAGACAGACCAACTAATTAACAGACTTTGAAATTCTCCATTGTCCATGTATCTGCCAATTGTCTACCTGGTGAACAGTGGTGAACCAATGAACTTTATAGCCAATCACAGTCTTTTCTGTTGAGCATGTGAACACAGTGGTCAATCAGTGGTGTTTAAGAACGCGCTCAAATATTAGCAGTAATGGAGGTTTTGAAAATATCAGTACAGATTGGTATCGAACTCGATACTTTTGACAAACCTAGTAGAAAGAAGGCAACAAAGTATACTTTGGACTTAAAATATTAATTTTGGGTGAATTTTTCCTTTTTACAAAACCCCACAGTGTCCCACATGAGGAAAAAGCACTAAAACATACATCTAGTGGTCAGTTGGGTCACAAGTCGTCCTCCATGTTTACGCTGCTCCCTTGGCTGCTGGTTTTGGAGGCTCCGGGTGACATCGGGGAGAAGAGCACATCCGAACCCCTGACGTCATCCATCAGAATGTCACTGAGACCAACGTCAGGGTACAAATCAGAGGCATGTTCGTCCAGCTCTGTGAAGCTAAAAGTCTCCAGATGTAGCGGGCCGCTCACAGCCACAGCAGCCGGAGAGCCAGATGGAGGTACTGAGAGGAAGGGAGATGGTGAAGTCTGTGCCATTGCTCCATCCATGTTGAGGTGCCTCTGAGGCTGACCATCTCCGGCGCCAGCCTGCATAGACACATTTGGCTGCAGTAGCTGGTTTTGGATAAAGGATGCATCTGTGTTCAGGCCTGGGGACATGGTGGCGTTGAGGCCATGGTGGCGTGCTTGTATTTCTAGTTCCTGCATACAACAAACAACAGGAGGTCACATTCATGTCATCTTGCCAGTGTATATATTACATACTGGCAAAATAAGCAGTTTATTAGTAGCTGAAACAGTGTTACACACCATCAAATCTGATAAATTTAGATTACTCAAAACATTTAAGTAATCTAAGGCTACGTTTACATGACAAAGATGTAGTCAAAGCTGGTGTGTGTTTGTTAGCACCTGCCTTTAAAATCAACTGCACATTTCTACATAACTAACACATACTTTGCACAGGCATGGTGTCACTGTTTTCAAAGATTCTTGTATTGGGTGTTAACATGGATGTGATAAAGGTAACACTTAGAAAAATGTACACTTTTTGAAACTCTTTTGCTAAATTATGCTTTTTTCAATTCCCCAAATGCCATTATAATGTAGGTGAACAGGCAAAATTGTTCTGGTTTTGTTATGTTTTGTTATGTTATGTTAATAACTCATTTTTTTTAAAGTTAGTTTAACCATCCTACTGCTCTGTGACTATGTTTACCTGGACATCAGTAATCAAATTATTTGCCTTACTCTGAATAAGACAATAATTTGAATGTTTCTTTCATAATCCCGTTTTACATATTATAGCTCATAATTCAATTAACGTCATTGAGTCACCGTGCTATCCACACTTCATCTGGAGTTTCATGTAATTTCGGGTGTTTCATTCTTAATTTGTCGACTTTAACTGCAGTGTGGCACTTTCACTTTCAATCCCGAACATTTCATGCATGCTCGCCCATAACAAACGAGATATTGGATGCGAATATGAACTGCTGGAAGAGTGTTGTTGTAATGGAATTTGATACTGCACGCCATATGGGAAAAAACCTCCGCATTTCGCAATGCTGGTGTCTGTGGTCCTTCACTGACTCTGTAGGTGCAGAGAATAGTGTCAAACAGCCATGTGCGTATAGACTATCCTGTCGCAAAATGCGACAAAGATCCTACACGACGGTAATAGTTTGATTGCGATGTTTACATGTCCAAGGTTTCCGCTACATTCATTCTACCATGACGGGGCGCCACGCCAAAATTCATCCCGCCACGGCTACATTACAGCTTCTTATTCAAAACATTGTCGTTTTTTTTTTAAATAGCGGGTTATAATCGCACCAAAACGTATTAAAAGGTAAGTGAATTATAACAGCGCAAACTTTTCTGTAACCATAGTAGTGCTGTGCGTTATTTGTTTAACCCTTTAAGGTGACATGCTGACTGACTGACTGCGTTGGACTGACAGGTGCATGATGCGTGAGGCCAGCAAACACGACGTAGAGCTTTCATTTAGGATGAACACAGTTTCCATAATTATACTTTATTTATAGATAAAGGTCTATGGCTCTGCATACAACAAACAAAGTCTTTATTTTGCTGGAGTTTATAGCCGTTTCACTTTACCTCAGGACGCATTAATGCCGCTCTGTAGGTTTATTGGAGACATTCATAAATATTTCCAGCAAATCTAATAAAGGTTGGAGACAAATTCACTACGTAACCGCGCTAAATTGCACTTGAGCAGTGTATATTTGAGGGCGTGCAAGAAGTTTTGTGCAGGAACAGAGGAAATCCTAGCGCAAGCAAAAAGATCTGCATGCTCGTATTACACAAATCCGATCTCAACTTGTAGAACTGCGTCACATTTGTCAATGAAATAATGTCAAAGGTAGTTGGTAGATCAAAAGGCCTGCCGCCACAGCTGGAAAAAATCCTAGTGGAAACACTGCATGTCTGTTCTGCACTTCAATAAGATGACTAAAATCGGCATACTCCACATGTCTTCGATTTCAGTTTAGTGTGATTATGACTTTAGTCAGATTAAGGTAATCAAAAATTGCTGTTTACATGGTAGACTCTTAATCAGAGTATTGTCTTAATCGTATTAAAATTGGAGTATTGGTGTCCATGTAAACGTACTCAATGTTAATTATAATTTGAAGATAAATATTGAAAAAAGCCATTTGTTTACATTAATGTCACATAAACTCCATCTTTAGTGTCAGTTAACAACTGCATATGTTAATGTAAATATAAAAGAGCACAAAGCACAGGCTGTACTCGCACATACAAATTTCAACATAACAGAAAACTCAGTAAATCCCAACATACACAAAATTACAGTTTTGAATAACCCTTAAATTCAACTATATCAAAATTTGCTTCTACCCAATCAGTTTGAGGGGCGACACGCTGACCCAGGGGTTAGCACTGTCACCTCATAGCAAGAAGGTTGCTGGTTCGAGTCACGGCTGGGTCAGTTGGCATTTCTGTGTGAAGTTAGCATGTTCTCCCCATGTTGGCTCCCAATGTCCTCAGGTTATAGATGAATTAAATAAACTAAATTGGCCATAGTGTATGAGTGTGTGTGAATAAGCGTGTTTGGATGTTTGCCAATACTGGGTTGCAGCTAGAAGGGCATCCGCTGTGTAAAACATACTGGATAAGTTGGTGGTTCATTCCACTGTGGCACCCCTGATGAATAAAGGGACTCAGCCGAAGGTGAATGAATGAATGAATGTCAATAAGCCAGTTCACCTTAATACAATAGAGTTTATGTAACGTGTGCAATGAACTTTTACTAATATTAGAGTAAATAAACTGGATGCTGTTCTGCTCATTTTGCATACAGACAATATAAGGCAAGTCAGTCTTAGTTTCGGACTTGTGTAATGAATGAAAATCTCGGATGGTGATGTACCTGTATGCGGAGCACCAGGGCTTGGTTGGATTGCTCCAGTTTCTTCTGCCTCATCTCGATCTCTTTTGCCCTCTGCTGCTCTTTCTGGAGTTTTCTTATGTAATCAACTGAGGCCTTCAAAATGGTTCCCTTGTTCCAGCGCATTTCCCTAACATTGTGACAAAACAGGAAGAAAATATTATTTATGTAAATATTATGTGTTGACAAACTAGTTTTTTGAATGCACTGTTCTTAAAATAAATGTTAGTATGTATACTGTATGTGCAGTTAAAGTCCTCCTGAATTATTAGCCCCCGTGTATATTTTCTTTCTCAGTTTCTGTTTAACGGACAGATTTTTTTTCAACACATTTCTAAACATAATAGTTTGTTCTGTAGCCAATCGAAAAAAAATATTGCTTACTTTATTGACCTTAAAAGAAAAAATATTATAGGAAATACTGTGAAAGTCCTTGCTCTGTTAAACATTATTAGGGAAATACTTGAAAAAGAAAACAAATTCACAGAAGGTCTAATCATTTTGACTTCAACTGTATATTAGTAATATATGCAGTGCTTCCCACACATAGACTTTACTTGGGCGGGCCGCCCAGGTATATTAACGGCCGCCCAGGTATATTTAGTGACACATTTTTTTTTTACTATTATTAACATCATTTTACACTTTTTGTATCTGCTAAATATAACCAAACACCCGCGATCGATTTAGTAGTGGAAAAATCTTCTCTCGTTTGCAAAGTATTTCTTTTTTTTATTTCAGTCGTTTTTTAACACTCTTTTTTTATTTTAACCCATAGAAAAGAAACAGTGTCATAATAAATACAATTATTATTAAAAATGAAATTATGTTTTGTTTGTCGCATATAGTTAACTATTTATGTGATGTGGGTAAAAGGTGTGTTTCAATCCGGCTACCACCGCAAGTATATTTCAAACCTGTGGGAAGCACAGATATGTATATAAATATTTTTTTTAATTGTTATATTTTACTGCTATCCTCAAACCACCAGGTGTTTGATGTATTGATTACAAAATATTGACATATTATTTAAAAAATTATTTAAAAAATTATTTCTAATTATTAAAAAAAAAAAATGAATTCATAATTTTTTTAAGGTGGGGATCAGAGATTTATATGTCAAGTTTTCATTTTTACAAAAATGTGTTATACTGAATGAAGATGAAACATTATTTCATTCTTTTTTACAAATGTTATTTGAAACATTAAATCATACTGAGTTGTTTATATAAATATATTAATTTAGATTTAAATTACAACAAAACATCACAAACTTTAAATAAATTGGTTTTGGTACTTCTAGACTGTCTCCAAAACTATTTTTGAAACTTTTGACCATAAGAGATGTTTTGGATCAAAATATTTCAAGCTCAAACAATGCTACAGTCAGTTTTGTATTGTTTCTCAAAACACAAAAGCTTGAAGGAAAGAAACTTACGGATCAGTGGATTTGGGTATTAGAGCCCCTAACTCCTTTATCCTGTCATTTATGTTGAATCTTCTCCGCCGTTCAACTTCACAAAACAAAGCACAGATGTAATCACACAGACACACAAACAGAAAATAATACGCTACTGAAGTCTGTGTGCTTTGAACTCACTGAGATTGTGATTATCTTTCTTCTGTCTCTCCTTCATGAAAGCTCTGGCCTCTGTTTCTAGAAAAAACAACAGCCATTATGACCACCGTCAACCCTATACTGTACAGTAGATACAAAACCCGACAGAAAATAATGGAATATAGAAGGCAAACCGAGCACAATAACATTACCAGTGTATTCCCTTTTGATGTTGGGCAGATCTGCTGGACAGGAGTTGCTGACGGTGATGGTTGGAGTCGTCATACCAGGACTGTTGTAGACATCCAGAAGATTTCCTGGAAGCTGAGACAGAAACACACTTTGAAAAACATCAAACTCCGCTAGAAATAGATTATGATCAAAGCAGCCTAAAACAATGTTATCATGAAATATTGCTTTACCACCAAGTTTAGCACTGTTAATGCACATGACTCTTAAAAATGCTAAATTAAATCAAATGTAGATCTCTGGACACCTGAACAACCTGCAAGAGAAAGACTGTATGCTCTGTATATAGTGTGACAGAATGGCTTTTGGTTTACTATTATAACACACGTGATGCTTATGATTTTCTCAGTGTCTGTCACCTCACTATGAGGAAATGTATACATAAACTGCATTTCATTTAACGTGAGAAAAACTATTGTTGTAAAATGTAAACAGAAACTCAAGCATGTTTATGACAACTTGTTGAAATAAGATTGGTTTAACTTAAAATGTTAGATTTCATGATTCCAAAATAAACAGACAAGCTTTTTAGATTACCTGAATTTAAATAAAGTCTATAAAATTAAAACATTCACAAAATTTACTTCAAAAACTAAACAGAATTTGGGGAAAAATAAAGATTTCATAGAGCTCTAAAACAGATGCAAAAAATACACGTAAAAACGATGCATAATTATTCAAAATATGCATTAGAAATTCATTATCAATAGACCCAAACCCCTTAACAGCATTGTTTGGAATCCTGTCAGAATATGTTGAATTAAATTCATTACAGGCTGATAGTGTAGCCTTCACAACTTTACTGGCTAGACGACTTAATCCTATGAATTGGAAGTCAGCAGCTCTCCCTTCTTATTGGCAGTGACTTTTTGATTTTTTACATGCTCTTGGAATGGAAACGATTCGGTTCGCAATAAAACAAATGTCAGGACAGCTCTAGAGAGTTTGGAGCCCTTTTATAATCTTTTTAAGGAGACACCTATATCTTAATTGCTTTTTTTTTGTATAATTATTATTTTTAATATTTTTTTTCTTCTGTTTGTTTTTTCATAATTATTATTTTTATGTTATCTTATATGTGTATGCTTATGTGGCATTTTACATTAATATTTGTATAATTATTTAGTGTATATTTATGTTTTCCTGATAATTTCTTGTTTGGTGAATTGTATCAGTGCATATATATATAATGTATATTTCAACTCTTTGACCTACACTGTAAAAAATCCAACTTGAATCTTTTTTTTTTTTTAATAATCCATTTTGCAACTTTTTTTTTGGTTGGTTTGGCAAAAATGTCTGTACAACTACATTTAACACGTTTACTTAACCTAAATTTACATTTTATTCATTAAGTTAAAAAGATTCGTTTTGTGAGCAAAACTTTGAAAGTACGCCCAAAAAAGCTTCTGCCAACTTGTTACTTTAAGTTGAGGTAATCTCAGACATCCTCACTTGAAAAAATAAAGGTTGCAGTATTTCTAACCCTAACAACAACAATGACAAACATAATAGTAGCACCAATAATAACATTAATGTCATTATTATTAACAACAACCACAACAACAACAAAAAATACTACTGCAATAATGCTAACGTGACTTGAAATTATTATTCATTTGTAATTTATCTTTTTTGGGGGGGAGCATTAAAAGACTATTAATGTGAATTTTCATCTCACATTTACCTAGTTCGCTCTACAAAAAGTAATGCTTAGCACATGTAGACTGTTAATTTGTATTTAACTGTTATGTATATATATATGGAAGTGTTTTCCTAACCAAAATAAAATGAAAATTCAAATGCCTAAAAAGATCAAATAATAAATTGAACTTTCAACTACCCAAAAGATAAACTCAAACTATCAAATAATAAATCAAAATGCATTCTCAAATGAGAAATCAAATGTATTAGATATTTAATTTACATGAACAACTTAGTAAAATTCTGTAATGATTAAATGACAAATCAAATGCTCAAACTATAATTCAAATGCAGGAACCAGTTTCTGGTGAGCTGGAAGCTCATGATGGACTGATTACTAGAACTATAAAGACACCTCATTCACAAACACTCTTTGCTGAGTCTTGTTTTTCCCTGTGAAGCATTACAAAGTGGTTTTCTCTGTTTGTCCTGCCATGTTTTGATCCTTGTCTTGTTTACCGTTATTGTTGTTTAGCCTCCTGTCCTGTTTGTAATTCTTTGATTAATAAATATTTAGTTAACATTTGTCTCTGTTTTTTTTTTCTTCAGTTGAACTATGTTTGTTGGTTCTGATAATATATTATTTCTTAGTACCAATTACCAAAAGAGTTTTTTTGTTCACTCAACTTCAGACATTTTAGGTCAGTACAACTGATGTTTTCAAAAGTTGAGTGCACGAGAAAAAACAAAAGGAAATAAGGATTATGTTCACAAAAAATTGTTCACAACTTAAAAGGTTTTGTTACAGAGTAGTTCACCTCTCCAGAAAACTAATAATCTTATGTTAACCCAACTTAATGTTTTTTGAGTTACTGACAAATAATTTTAGGTCAGTGCAGCTGATTAAGTGAACAAGAAAGTTGAGTGAACAAGAAAAATAAGATTAATATTAAAATAAGATTTTTTTTTGTACTAGCTTAAAAATTTTTACAGTGTAAGATGAACCCAATAAAACAAAAAAGAGAACAAAATGCATAAGAATTAAAATAAATCATTAATAAACATTATTTAATTTATTACTAATATTATGAAAATTATTCTAATATAAATTTTCCTTATAAAACTGAAACAAAATATGCAACAAAACGAAAATAAATGATTGCACATATTCAAAACCCTTTTTATGTAAATAAATTGAATAATGAGAATTTACCTTTCCTTTCCTTTCATGCTCCTGCAATAACATTATCCTCATTTCACCTTTTACTTCCTCCACCAGCAAAAAGAAAAAAAAAATGGGGGAAACCCTTTAAAAGTTGCCGTTTTAATCCAGTGTCTTACACTGTACTTACTGTCTACAGTCCCGTTTGTCCCTCCCTGATCATTCCTATCTGGCAGGTGTTAGTAAAGTGTCAGAAGTGCATGTTTATATGTTTATGCTTCCCCACTGCTGGCCTCCCTCATAAGTGCACTGGTTAGCACTCACTCTTAAAAGGGGTAGGGGGTATATTTACGTTCAGGAAATGCTGTACTGTAGCTTTCAGAATGGCTCATGGCGGTTTACCACAAATACAGCTCTGTCTCAAAGAGGCTTTTATTCAGAACCTCAGCGTAATGCTATATGGATACATTCCTCAATAATGAAGATGATCGCTGAGCTTACCGTGTTCGGGAGCTGCAGGCCAGAATCGATCAGTGACAGGATGTCATCGTTGAAGCTGGACTCAAGGCTGATGATGTCGTCTATGACATCATCCATCTGAGAAGACACAATTAAGATTTAGAATGAGTACTAGTATTGATATATAAGAGTGTGAAATATATTTAGGACAACAGTGAACAGTAACACCTGAAAAGTGTGGTTTATGGGTGAATTAAAGCAGAAGTGCAATGAGGGGTGAAGATATAATTAGGCTGCTGCTGTGGTATTTTGCAGTACATTGTGACAAAACTAGAGCGAGGACAAACTGAACAGTGAAAGGTAAGAATGTTCTGGCACGAGTCAACAAGACAGTGACGTGCAATAAACAATTACTGTTTTGATGAACACCTTAAAGGGATATTTATAGTTTTTCATAGATATTTTAGTCACCCCATGCTTGTTCCAAATTTGTTTTTCATTGAGTTGCTATTGACTTCAATAGTGTTTTTTATTGGCTTTCTCCAACATTCTTCAGATTTGTTTTGTGTTCAACAGAAAAAAAGAAACTCACAAAAGTTTAGAGCCACTTAAGTTTAAGTAAATGATGGGGAAATAATTTTTTTTGGGTGAACTATACATTTAAGCCTAATGTCCCATTTGTTTTTATTGTGTATGTGTTCAGTTGAAGATACAGGCCTTTAAAATTGCACTACATCTGACAGCGTTTGTTAGCAACACAAACATATGTTGACATGTTTTGCTGTCTTCAGTAGTTTGTTGGTTGTTCTCATTTCGACTCCATTGGTTTCTGATTGAGAAAAATGTCCCAGTTGATTGTTGAGTGGTGACAACTTGTAGTTGAAACCAAGTTAGACAAACACAATTCAAGGCAGTGTGAGTGGAACGTACACTGTCAGGCAGTTACAAAAATCAGTGGTCCATATTGTTTTGATGACAAAAACTGTACCATAAATAATCCTTGTATGTATGTTAATGATCTAATTCTATATTGAAGTCAACAACTATAAAAACAACAAAAACTTTTTTTTTGGATGATGTATAAGTAAAATAATGATCAATGCACTTGCCCATTTAAAGGGATAGTTCACACAAAACTAAAAATTCTGTTATGATTTACTCACACTTCACTTATCACAAACCTGAGTTTCTTTTTTCTGTTAAACACAAAATAAGCTATTTTGCAAAATGCTGGAAACCTGGTACTCACTGACTTACATATTATTTGTGTTTCCTATTATAGAAGTCAATGGTTACCAGTTTCCAACATTCTTCAAAATAGCGTATTTTGTGTTTAACAGAATAAAGAAACTCATAAGTGTTTGGTGGTTTGGCACCACTTCAGGGTGAGTAAATTTGACATTTTTTGGTAAACTATGCCTTTAAAGTGGATGACAAAGAAACTGATATTTACTCTTATAATAAACAGAACACTATGGTCCTTTGGTATGGATGCTAAAATAATCAGGGTTGCACATAACCAGTACTTAGGTGCACATGCACAATTGAAACAAATAAAGTTTACGCCAGATATGCTGCTAAAGAGGTGTTTTTTGTAACCCAGATTACTGCAGATTAATGTACTATATGTTGTAAGCTGTGTAAAATAATGTGCTTTGTTTATGATCACACTTTATTTTAAGGTACACCTCTCGCTATTTACAAACCATTAACTAAGACTGTATCTCAATAAATTACTATTTTGCTGCATATTATTAATAGCTAGCAAAATAGTAACTAGGTTTAGGAATTGGGTAGGATTAAGAATGTAGAATAAGATCATTCTTCCTAATAATAAACAAGTAACAAGCCAGTAGTTAATAGTGGGAATCAGAACTTAAATTAAAGTGTTAGCAATACTATTTGTTTTGTAAGATTGTGGTTCCAGTAGACTTTGGATTTAGTTCACATTACCTCAGACTGAATTAATTTGGGTGTGAAATTAAAGCCATTGGATAAAAACATGGGCTTTTGCAAATATCCCACGCTTGTATCTTAAAGTAAGAATGTAAAATATAGTTGGTGTCTCCGTGCACACTGATGAAGTTGCAGTCAGTGTTGTAGTGTACAATGGCATTGTTTCAGACAATCTGGGTTCCTGTAGTGCACATTCTATGACCCGTCCTCAAGAACTGTGCTAAATCAGCTGATAGTGAAGTGCAATACTGTTGTCAAGCTGCAGAGCTTTCATTTTACAGAAAGGGGGCACAAAATGTCACTTAAGATTTGAACATCTTAATAGTTAATATGACTGCACGTATGATGGCTGTGCTATGAACAGTAGGAGTACAAAGAAACATATCCAGGTATAACTTTGAGAAGTTGCGTGCATCTCGTTTTTGGCCTTTGCATCTGAATGGCATGATCAGTACACAATGTATATTTAGTATGCTTTACCTCTTCTTTGTTGGAGCCCAGATTAAGATGTGCCATGGGGCTGTTGGGAGCGCTGCTTGCTGAAGGGCCCATTTCTGGAGCCGAGGCTGAATGCAGGACAGGAGATACACCCAGAGTTTGTGTGGGAACTTTATTGCCGAGTGTGGTGGACAAGTACTCCTTCACTTGCTGCCTCTGCGCCTGCTGGATGTGGTATTTAGTTGGGTTTTCCAGATGGGTTTGCACCTACAGCCAAGTAAAAAAAACACTCCATCAGAGCTTATGTAAAGAGATAAGGGACATTTCATGCTACATATTGCACTGTTGCCCATGTATTAGTCATAAGGAAGGAAATGTTGCCACCTTTAATTAAAAAAGAACACACACTTAAGAGTCTACACTGCATTTAACCTCAAAAATACATTTTTGTGAAGCTAAAATAATTTACTCTCATTGAAGAATGCATATCTGTATTTAAAATGAGATATTTCACTTAAAAATATTTTATTGTATTAAATTATATATAAAACTTTGAATTATTTTTGAAATGTACTGCATTTATTTATATTATCTTAAAAGTGCTGCTACATATAAGGAACTTAATGCGTTTAACATCAAGCAATACATGTGCAAAGCCCACAAACATTTCACTGTTTGTGAAATAGTATGCCAGTTTATAGTGTTTATAGCAAACACCACAATAATATCGGTTTAAACTTTCTGTGCTAAATTTGAACTATTTGTCATGTCTGATGGGAACTAAAGAGCATTTTTATAACATTTGTAAAAGGTTCGTTTCATCTAGGAATAACGGAAGCCAGTTTTTCATTATTTCTGAATATAATAATCAGACATATCCAACATGTCCAACTACTGGCTAATATGAATTAATTAAATGTATTTACAATATGGTTTGGGTTAGAATGTAGGTTAGGTTTTGTTGCATGTAATTATGCATGATTAATTGTAGTTACTATAGTAAGAACACAGAGCATTTGCAACAATTACGCTCTAAAATAAACTGTTAGCAAGTAAAGCGTAACCTTGTTTTTTGAGACTTTTAGATCTAGTTTTAAACTTTGTACTAGATATTTTGACACACAGTCAAGAGGTTTGGTTGTTGCTCAGATATGCACAGTAGTATAAATACACTTAATTCAATTCATGTTTATTTCTATAGCGCTTTTACAATGTAGATTGTGTCAAAGCAGCTTAACGTAGACGTTCTAGTAAACTGAAACGGTGTCAGTCCTGTTTTTAGAGTTGAACATCAGTTCAGTTTGTGGTTTAAATTTCACTGCTGTAAGTCCAAACACTGAAGAGCAAATCCATTGATGCACAGCTCTGCAAGTCCCAAACAAGCAAGCCAGTGGCGAGGAACAAACTTTAAATACATATATACAGTATAACAAGTATTATTACTGTTTGGTGGCTCATAAATAGGCCCACACAAAATCTGTGCATACAGAAATCCACACATTTTTAAGCCTATCATTGATATCATTTACTTGTGCAAATGTGTCTAAATACATATTTATTCAGTTTTTATATTAATTTTAGTAATTTTATTAAGTAATGTACAAATGTTTATATTATTTATTTATAATACAGTTTGTAGAGTAATATTTTCTGTCTTTTAGCACAGGGGTTGCCAATTTTTTCAGCCAGCAACCCTTAAAATAACAATGCCAGTGACTCATGATCCCCACATTTCTCCTTGGTGGTTATAAATATGCAAATGTTGCTCATACAACAATAGGCCTATATAAACATGAGCATGTTGACAACACAAAAAAGTGCAACAGTCTCACAAACATCATTTTTAAAGTCATTTATGAATTTGTTTAATTTAATATTAACCTCAGTTAATGAGACTGGTGGTCACAATGTTTTCAGCACAAGTCTGTTCTTGGTTTAATTTTGGAGACCGCCAATCAGAGATCATTCTCAATATTCAGAGGTGGTCTGTACTTATTTTTAATGTATTCAGGGTGCCATAAAGGTGTCAGAAGGTTTGACCAGGTGCTATAAAATCAATTTGCTGCAGCTGACGCTATTACTGTGTTGTTAATCTAACGTAAACACACCGATCCTATAAAAAAAAATAATTTAAAGGTTGATGGCTTCTCATTTGCATGTTGTTGTTTGTTTTTTTATCTTCTGTGGGTTATAGTAACAATATGGTGATTCTAATAGTTTAATAAAATTTATTTGACGTTTTTAAATGACCAAGCGACAAATCACCCTGTCATTGTCCCGACCCCCACTTTGAGAAGCACTGTAGTAGATAATAAATGTTGTTTACCAAACAAGTGAATCTAATTGGATTTGCATCATAAACCTTGAATAGCTCAAGTTAAAAAGTCATTATTATACATACATTTTTAGTTACTATACTCCCAAAATCATCCCATATAAATCCACAGGTTTTGCTACAAAATTCTGCACAGAAATAGCAATAAAATTCTGTCTGGCCGTGCTTATTAGTTAGTCTAGACCCACCTTCAGGACCTCCACCGGGACTTGTGCTGGAGGAGGCCGGGCAGCCATGGGTGGCAGCGAGACGGAGATGGCAGGAGTGGTGTCTGCAGGGCGGAGCTGAGCGACTGATGCCTGCTGCTGCGCCTCCCTCCTCTCCTGCTCTTGCGCCTGCTCTCGCATCAGCTGCTGCCGGAGCAACACTCGCGAAGACATGCTGCTGAGCTGCGTCCACCGCTCTATTAACAAGCTGCAGCAGGGAAACAAGCAAGAGAGCTGCTCAATCTGCGACAGGAGCTGCAGGCAGTATAAAAGGAAATAACAGGGACTACCACTTCTCCTTTTGGACAATGAAGAGTTAAAAAAAAATTAAATATAAAATAGCTGAGTCGAGGTACTTGTATTTAAAGAGAAATGTAAGCAACGAATAGAATGGTTGTCAAAAGTAAAAATCTTTCTGCATTTCTCAGTGAACATAGCCGAAGTATTTTGGTGCATTTAAACAAAACAGATTTATTAAACAGGTATATTATTAAAATAATATTTTAGTCACCAAACATATTTAGAAAGTGAAAGATAATACAATTCAATTCAAGCAAAATATTGCAAATAAAATTACAAACTACAAAATTTCAACTAAATTTTTCAATTTTTTTGCTTTATTGATTTGTCCTCTTTCTTTTTGTATTTAATATTTTTCTATAACATAAATTTGGGTGTACTAGTTTTTGGACCGTTATCGTAAGTTATTTTGTAAGAGAAGCTCCAGATTTGGTTTCAGTACTGACTAATCTAATGTATATGCTCAAATATAATATTGTATAGCTTCCTATTAAAAATATGAATTTAAAAGATAGATTTGTGTGGGGTTTACTTATATATGCTGAGCACTGTATATAGACAGAGAGTGAGAGAGGGAGCTGGGTAATATGACAAAAATCTCATATGACAATATAAGTAACTGCATATGCTGATAACAATACACAGTGCTCAGCATACAGTAAATGAGTACTCACCATTTTGAAAATCAATATTTTTACCTCTCAGTAAAAGTAACTTACAAATGCTTTATTAAAGGGAAATATTTTTCTACTTTATAGGTGAATATAGGTAATATTTGTATTGCATTTGAACAGATTACATTAAACAGATATATTTATTAAAATAATAATTTAAAATAACATCTAAAATAATAATATCACAAGAAATATGGTGGAAAAAATTACAAACTAAATTTCAACAAAATTTTATATATATTTTGTTTCTCTTGATTTTTCCTCTTTTTTTACATTTCTATTTAATATTTTTCCCAAACATTTACATTTGAGTACTAGTTTTTGGACCGTTATCGTAAGTTATTTTGTTAGATAAGCTCCAGATTTGGCTTCAGTACTGACTAATCTAATGTATATATGATGTATTAACAATCATAATATTGTTCAGCATTCTATATTAAATATTACTGTATATATATTATGTATAAACTAGATTTTAAAATATATACTCAAAAATTTACTCATTCATAATTGATCATATATCTTCATACAACTTTATTTTGAACTTCAGACTAAAAATGTAGAAATATAAAATAAATATTAATCAAATATAAAACACTTATTGATTATAGGTCCAGCATAAAAACAATATCACTAAATAACATGCAAAATGTAAACATTGTATCTTCAAGATTGCAACTTTGTCACAGTGCTGTTATTCGTGTTTTTGTCTGCTTCCCTGTAATGGCGTGTCATATTGAACTGTAAACAAAGTATTTTGTAACACCACAAAATAATCGACAGAAAATATGAATTGGATACATATATAGCTATGAGAAAATGATGAGATTAAGAGATGACTTAAACATTCAGTTTTAATTGATTCACAAAGTATGGGTAAAATGGTGATAGCTTTTTTAAAAATTCTATAAAGGTTTGATAATTTCTTCTTGCTGAAGATTTACAATCAGAGTTATTCCAGCAAATATTGATTTCTTAACTCTTCTGATCTGAAAAGATTAGTATTGTGTCGTCTTAATGACTACAAACATTAACAAAAACTTACCATCTTTTTGTTATTTCGATTAAGCAATAAATGATCTGAATGACAATATTTCAATTTTGAGTTTGTCTGTGTATTAATCACATAATAATTAATACTGAATAATAAACTAACAAATCGAAATAACACATTTATAATAATTGTCATCTTGTGTATTAGTCATTTATACTGGTAATAATTGTTGTTCTCAACCACATAAATGTAAAATGCTTAAATTGTCTTAATTCTTTCCAAAGCTGTAAGTTTTTATAAAGCCCACACACACGCACACACAATGTAATGTAGCACAAATGTGTGTATGCACATATATACAACATTTCTCAGACAATTATTATATTATTCTGTAAACTTCTTTCTAAAGTAAAAAAATAACAATAATTTTGCAATTACAGCATTTTTTCATTAAAAAAAGAAAAGAAAACATGACATGTCTTCATACATGTTTTACATTATTATGATCAATATTAGGTGGAAAACATTTGTTATTTTGAAAAGAAAATTCTGAGAAAAAAAATCTAGATGACAAAAATTTTATTTGAAACTAATAAAAAATGATCACAAGCCTTTACTCAAACCCATACCTTATTAGGAAGCAAAAAACTGAGAATTTTCAAGTGGTCTTAATTTGTTTTGAGTAATTTCTTAATTATGTGTTTTTTTATATATATTTGGTCAACTTTGTTGTTTTAAAGTGGGTTATAAATTTAAAAAAATCATATTTCTCAATTTATTGAAATCTTCAGGTCAATATAGACATGCCAACAATATGAAAATACACAAATGAACAACATTCAAATAGACTGGAAATATACATTTGGCGTTTGACCAAAACACCGTCTTAACACGCACGATCTGAACCATTAATGTCATATGATTGAAATCTGCAGGTCTATGAAGGGGAAGTACAGAATTTACCAATGACAGCTGCCGAAATACCATTGTTCAGCATTTATATTGAATATGTTACAAATATTAACAAATCTTCAGAATCTGAATGAATCCTATATCGACAAATGGACAAAACACTTCAGTTATGATTATGCAGTTTGATATGCTGTATAGGGGGAGAGTTATGTAATGGATCGGAACATTAGGATTGGGATTAGCCGCCGAACTATCTAAAGTTGAATAAATTCGTTAACTTAAACCAAGTCAACTTGTCTATTAGTCATTTAAACTAGCAAGCAAATGTATCTGCTTGTAACTCTCTATGGCGCACCTAACAAACCCCGAATGGTTGTTTTTGACAGCATCCAGCTGTCAGCGCTAGGCTAACAAGCTAGCAAGTTGACTTGTCAAACAACGTTGCCTGTATTAAACTTAATTAACGTCCATTCAAGCGACACAACTAAGAATTTTACAAGGCTTATACGCTCGTGTCAGCACGACCAGGGGTGAAAATAAAGTTAGTTACCTGGTTGATGTTATCAGAAGTAAAGCGAGTTTGCTGGAAGAATCGCCATTACCCGCATGAGGATTTCCTTGTTTTGGATGTCACACACACACGCACACTACCCATCACATTCATCAGCATGTGTCCATCAATCTTTTGTTTTTGTTAACTATTTAATAGTTATTAAACTGTATTAAATACGCATAAATAAAATAAAATATAAATGACTTAAAAAGGAATTAATTTACCTGAAATATTACATGATTTTGAAATCACTTTATTACCAAGCGAGTCAAATAATGAAGCTTAAGTCTTTACTTTTTTTTAATGAATTAATTTCAGTTTAAGGTAAAACGAAAATATGACAGACTTATTACTGAAAATACATAAATTTGACTTAATTTTCTGCTCACCAGAATGCATTACAGCAAAATAGTAATATTGCAAAGTAATATTGAAATGCCTTAATAAAAAAAAAAAAGCTATAAGAAATGTAACAAATTCCTGGGGTTAAAAACTGAATTTTAATTTATATTTTACTATACAAAACTATATTTACTATATAAAACTTTTTTCCTGATTGCTTGTGTGTAATGACACGTTTTTCATTTTCTGGATTATATAATACACAGTCAAAAAAACAGCATTTATTTGAAAATATATTTACAGAGGCATTTAAAATATTACTGCTTTTATTGCATTTTGAATTTAATATAAAACCTCAAGGTTTCCAAATGTATTATAAAAATGTTATTAATTTAGAAGATAATGTGCATTCAAAAAAGTATCATCACCAGTCAAATGTTTGACCAGAGTTGCTCACTTTACTGCTCTTCAGAACATGTAAAATACCTATACAGTCATAAAATATTATAATAATCCTAATTTTGGAGTGATTTTGAATTTTGTCCAATGACTGGTGGCTGAGGGTTTACGGTGTATTTGGACTTTTCAGCTCACAAAGCTATTTTCAGTTTCATATTTTAAACTCCTATATGATTCGCATACAAAATGGTTTTGCCAGTAATATTAATTAATTAATGAATTAAAGTGAATGCTTGAAGATCCCACAACATTTGTACGATGATATGATCTTCCTGAGAGAGCAGAGTTGAGCTGACAGGAGAGTGGGTGAAGGGTTGGAGGAAAACAAGCTTTCCCGTATTTTCACTCAGCGGGGTGTGAAGGCAAATGTCTGTGTGTAAATACACCATGTTTGTATTGTCCATATGCAGAGAGATCAAAATATCTTGAATCTCTTTCAACCTTACAAAGGAAAATGTTAAATCAAAGCTATTAGATTTTTATTCCCAACTAATCATACAGCTCTTCCTTCCCAAAGTTCAACTAGCCCTTATAAACATGCACAAACACACACAAATTACTTAAACTGTTTGAAATTTCATAACCAAGAAACAAATACTAAGATTTTGGGAAAGCTACAAAGTAAAAGAAAACCAGCAGGTGATTCTTGAGTAGAAAGGAAATCAATTAATAAGCACAAAGGTCTAGTCAAGTCATTCTCCTCAGGGAAAATATAATTTATTTGCATATTTTAAATTGAAGATCATTTAAATACACAAAACTGTTACAATTTTTTGACCACAGATGAAATCAGAATGAACTTCTGAGCGTCCTGACTTAATGCTGATCGCATCAGCTGTCAGAGAAGGAGAAATTCAAAGCTGCCGTAAGAGAATCTGAAAGTTTGGTGCCGAGTTTATCTATAAAATAAAAAGAAGAAAGCAGTAGTGTTATGATGCATAGTTTTAAAGCAGTGTGTCTGGCTTACAACACATTCAAAATAAGCTGCTCAAAACTTAATTTGCACCTAATCAGGCATTTAATTTATTCAAAGTACAAAAACCAAAGATAAAAAAAGAAACTGGGTCTTACCAGCTCTCTTTTGCTGCTTCTTCCTCTTTTTGTTGGCCGCCTGAAGAGCCTGACCCTGCAGGAGTGGATCAATATCCAGAATGTCTTTTAGATCCACTGGCTTTGGCCCGACAGCTTCAACAGCACCACTCTTTGTCTTGGGAACTTTGAGCTCAACGGTCATCGGTCCAAACTTAATAGAAGAGATTAGAATCTTTAATGAAAAGTTCACCCAATAATAAACATAACCCCATAACTTACTCTCAAGCAATCCTAGGTGTATATGACTTCGAAGAAGTTTTACATTTTATCCTGGGTCATCAATGCTGTTTGGTAGTAGTTTTTTTTTAATTTTCCAAAAGTGCACCAATTCATCATAAAATATAACCTACATGCCGACAGGGGGGTAATGCATGTCTTATGTAGCAGATCAATCTGTTTTTGTAAACAAAGCAAAATTGTAATACTTAAATTATAAACTTAAATATAAAAATAACCAAATTTCTTCCAAAAGCCAACCTCAGCTCAATGTATAACGCAGGACGCATTTGTAGCGGAAGCTACAAGAGAAATATTTACCACACAACATTTACCAGAGAAGATGAATATGAACAAAAAAAATTGTAGGCTTGGCATTACTGTATAATGTTATCCTTGTTCATCTACTCTCACCAAAGCTTTCACTATGAACGCATCTTATGTCATGCATCATACGCTGAGATCAGCCAAAAAGTTGTCAAAAACACGCAGGTGCATTATAATTTAAAATTAATAAAATATTTACAAAAACTGATTCAAAACCCTTCCAACATATGGGTTATTTTTTATGATGGATTTATGCGCTTTTGAAAGCGTCAAAAAATTTCCTACTGCTCAAACACCATTAGAAAATGTTAAACTCTTACTGTGTTCATCTGAAAAAAGAAAGTCATATATATATCAAGAATTGAGGGTGAGTAAATTATGGGGTAATTTTCACTTTTGGGTGAACTACTCCTTTAAAACACATCTAAACAAAATCCCCACCAAACTAAACAGCACAATGGATTACTAAAATGATAGTTATCCCAAAAATAAAAATTCTGCCATCATTTACTTAAAATTCACTTGTTACAAAACTTTCTTTGGTTAAAAACCAGTAGCCACTGACTTCAATACTCCTTTTTCCTCTTACTATAAATGTCAACCGTCATTTTTGTTCAACAGAAGACTGAAAGGTTCATAGCTTCTTGAGGGGGAGCAAATGGTGAATAAATATTTATTTTTGGATGAACAATGCCTTTAAATGTAGGTCAATAAAATGATTTTAGATTAAGAATAGCTATACCTCTGGATCCTCATCTGCATCCATTGATTCAACTTTGTCTTGAAGTTCAGTGTCGTCTAATGGCTCATCCATCTGCAATTCTGCCAGATCTTCCCCTTGACCTCCTTGTGTCAATCCAGAGGTTGCCATGCAGAATCCCATCTGTACATCAGACGTGCCGCACTCTACATTGTACAAACATATATTATCCAAAAGGTATAATTTAACTTTTTTTTTTTTTAGTTTTAGTGATAGTACAGAGGTCAGTTACCAGCCAAAGCCTCTAGATTGCCCTTCTCCAGTTCATCCCAGTCAAACGCTTTGCCCATCTCAGCTACAATCTCAGCGCTGACATGAGTGGGCAATGTGTGCGTTTCAGGAGGATGTGTGAAGTAACTAATTCGACCCCTGTAAAAGACAGGGAAAAATTTCCACTTTAAATACAGACAACTGCAAATCACCTTGACTGTTCACATCCATATATATCTGCTTGCCTGTCTATTTTTGACTGTTTGGGACAATCTTGTGCATATATGATACATAGGTTAGTATATACTTCATTCAGCCAGTTCTATTTCTGTCAGCTTTGCGTTTGACTCAATCTTGTGACTGAATAATGCACAGGTTGGTGTATGCGCCATTCAGCTGTATTTATTTCTGTCAGCTTTGCGATTAAAGAATTAAAGCTCAGAACAAAGTTGTCCAATGTTTTGTGGCCGTGTAATAAATGGTATAAAGTACATCCAGTTCGCCACAATTTTAAAACCCCAACTGCATAGCCAGGCAACTTTTTATGGTTGTGTGTTTTTGAAATGCTTTGAAAGTTGGAGAAGCACTCACCACTGTTTAGAACATGGCTAGCATTTCTGCAGCGCTTCAGTGGACATGTGCCCTTATATAACTGAACTCATCACAAACAGTTTTTCCACAAGCAGAGAAACATACTAATAATGTAGAAGGTGTTCAGTGTTACTCAAACATTTATTAAACACACTCATGGTAAGTTAAACACACATGAAATTTAAATAACGCAAGAAGTAATTAATTTAAAGTTGAAAACACTTATATAAAATTATAAAACTAGATGTAACAATGTAGACATCTGAGGAGAGAAAAAAACAATCATAGTAATGTCATATAGGGGATTATGGAAAATTCAATTTACAGTTATTTATTCTATATATTAAGGAAACTGTTATACAGGTTATGGATTTTTACTGTACCATTCTTACAGATTTTTTAGTTTTGACATCAAGGCCATTATTCACAGTGTTGATGGGTAACTGATGTTAAGACTATAACCTCACCCCGTCCAATCCATGAGAACGCTCTTGGCAGCTTTGTCAGAGTCGGGAAGTCCTCCTTTCCTCAGCTTGCCTTGACGTCGGGCAAGTAAGGCCAGGAACTCGTGTGCCGTCTGGAAGTCTGGGATTCCATAATGATCCATAATCTAAACATGAAAACAGAGTTGAACATTGTGCAATACTGTGACTTCTCCTTTAATAAAATTGTATGAGTCGTACCTGCATTTTATTGCAGCGCCTCAATATGGCTTCAACGGCTGGCATTGGGTCTACCAGCTGCTCGATCTTCACACAGTTGCGAAGGATCATAGCAGCATCACTGGTTGAAGTGGCCATGACGATACCAGGGCAATCTAAAAGTTTGATGTGCTTGTCTAGATGGACTTCCTGTAAACATCTGAGAAACAGAATGATTTTAAGGTTAGACCTCTGGACGTTTGCTTAGAAGGGACTACTTATAATTTATAGAAAATATTACCAAAGGTCATGAACATACTTTGTAACTCCAGGCGTAGCTCCAACATTACATGCCCGAGCACGCTTTAAGCTGTTAATTAAACTGCTTTTCCCCACATTTGGAAATCCTGAAAGAGTTACAGTTATGTGATTTGCAAAAAGATGTGTGGTTTTAGCTCATTTGCACTTTACAGTCTTTGGAATATTTTAAATCCTTGTTTTGATGGGTCTTCTTTTAAAATTTCTTTAAAGAGTTCACTGTACAGTATCTGTGTACAAGATCTCAGAATCTGAATCAATTTATTTAATTTCTGCATTAATTTATACTTTATCTAGGAATGATGGTTTAATGTGAATAATGTGGTCAAAACACTCGTCAAATAACATAAGCCAATCAAAACAGCAGTAATTTACTGATATGCCAGTAGCCTTTTTATATATAAAATATATTTCAGACAGTGAGACAAAATGGCATTCGAAAAATAACAAAATTAGTTTTTGTGCATAAGAAAAGTTTGTCTCCCTTTATTTTACGGTACGATTCTTACTATTTACAATAATAAAACTATTACCCCTTCTGCATTAAGTTACAGGAATCCAAAAATACTAAGGGGTTTTAGCTCCATGAACTCCAAATTTGCTGCTTATTAATATCTAATTAATGGCTCGTTTCCACTGAGTGGTACGGTACAGTTTTATAGCCGTTTCCACTGTCAAAAGGTACCAAAAAGCAAACCGAACCATACCACTTTTTTGGTACCCTTTTAGAAGGGTACCTAGCACAACAAAAGGATACCAAAAGGTGGAGCAAGACGCACAGCTAAACGTTATTGGTTTACAGAGATACGTCACTAGCGCGTGCACAAGCCAGGAGAATGAAAACAAAGCGCCATTTTTAAATACACAGCCAAGACATTTCACAGAGCCATGGTCGAACATTGGTACCCTTTTGGCAGTGGAAATGCAAGCCTGATAATACCCCATAACGACCCGTACCGTACCCCTCAGTGAAAACGGGTCATAAGGTAGTAGTTTGGTTTAGGTATTGGGTAGGATTGCAGATTAAAATCATACTTAAGTACTACTAATCTGCCAATATCTTAATAATAGGCAGATATTAAGCCAGCAGTTAATAGTGGAAATTGGTACTTCAACTAAAGTGTTGCTAAAAACTTTTAACATTACAAGAACAAACTCGATGAACAAACTAAAATAATAAAAAGTAAACATCATGACCTCATAAGCATTAAATGTACAGTAAAAGCTTACCAACCACTCCTACAGTAATGGCAGTTTTTATATCTTGGTTCCGGCAGTAGTTTCCTAATAATTTCATTAAGCAATCTGCTCCTACACATGCACTGCTTTCCAGAAGCTCTTGAGTAGCCTGAGTCACAGGCACACGACTGCGTTTCTGTGAACGTCACACAACAGAAAAACCTTACTGAAACCCTATACATTTAAACCACAATTTAAAAAAAGGCATTGTTCTCTGAATCTGATATTGAAATCCAACAATACTGTAGCACTCACCAAATTTTTGTTCTGCTGCTGAGTGGAGGATTTGAAAGCCACGGTAGGAAACTCATTGCGAAGATACTTGATCCATTTTTCCACAATATCCTTGGACACTAAATCTTAAGGTTTACAAAATCAAAATGTTCTTAGTGTTGCAGTATAAACTTCATAAACTGAGCACAGTAATATATTAAGTTCTCTTACCAATTTTATTTAGAACAAGCACAATTTTTTTGTTGGTTCCACTTTGGACAACAGCCTGTTCAACCTGCGGACAACGGCAGCCTAAGGGGTCTCTGGCATCCAGAACCTCTAGAATAACATCTGCCGCCTCTATTACCTGTTATAGGAGAGAAAAACGCAATAAAGTGTCATTACTATGCTGTTATGTTCAAGGAAATGTGTAATGTGTAAATCTTACAGGTGAGTACAGGAGACGGTACCTTTTTAAATTCTCTACAGTACGCCTTTCTTGAGTTCTCAGTCTCAAAGTTGACATGCTTCTCCAGATTTTGCATCTGGATTTCCTGCATTCATTGAAACAACAGAGGTTAAGAAAGTGGTGCAACTCTTCAATAGTTTGCACTTGCAATCAGTCAAATCTTTAAAAAAGCATTCAAAGTGTTAAAAAATAAAAAGATTATGACAAATAAAACTTTTTTTTACATTTGAACAACTCATTTAGATTTGGTTTCAGAATACAATGATGATTTGAAAAAGATCACTTCATAACAGGACTGCACAATATTGGAAAAATCTGAATCGCAATTTTTGTTTTGCTGTGATAGTTGTTGCGATATGAATATAATTTAAGCAGATTATTTGAATAGCTCTATTTGGAAAGATTTATTAAATTTATTCAACTAGGGTGATGAAGTCTCTTTCTATGCAGTGCTTCAGTTAAATAAACAGTGCTTTAAGGTTTTCTGTGGAGTCTAACAGTATTCAAATACAAAAATTTAACAATCAAACAAAAAATAACATGGTCCATTATATAAATAATTTTAGACAATAATATATAAATATTTAATAACCTAATCCTGCAATGTATTTCAGACACACATTTCGATATCGATGCTCAAATGATATATTGTTCAGCCCTACTTCACAATATATTTGAAAATATTATTTTCAGATTTCACAACAATAGAACATCTTCAACTTTTACATTTTTCCACTTCAGCAATAGTCTGAATGTCTTCTTTAAAAAGAGACCTCACTATATTCACCGTTTATGGAATTTCATTTTAAGGTCTGTCCTTAAAAAGCAGTTAACAGGTCATAAATGAATTAGAACTACGGCATTAATATAATTTAATATCCTAAAATAATAAAAACTAAATGCAAAATAAAGCATAATGGGTTCTATGCACAGCTAAAGATTTAAAGCCAACTATAAACTTCCGGTGAAAGCTTAATGTGACTTTTCAATTTCACAAGGTTGTTTTTACAGCATCGATGTTGTAATGTAATTATAATACATTCAGTTAAATAGACTTAAACATTCATTTAGTTGTTCAAGCGTAAAACAAGATGAAATTCTTTGTAACCACTAGCGCCGTCAGTAGCAACAGGCTAGCGCAGAAATTCCATTGAAAATACTTGGGTAAAATAAACCGCCATGTCTTTGAAATATGACAGGGGGAAATAGAATTAATGCAGTGCTTCTTGTCTGGTCTGGGACCCGCTTCATATTGTATATCTAACAGACAGTGAATATCGATGATTTTTAAAGAAATCAGATCTTAAACGTGACAATTTTGTGATGGAAAGACAGTTTACCGGAAGTCAATGGGCTGCCAGGCTGAAAATTAAAAGTCTGTGTGCATATAGCCCATTGAATTTTAACATAATACATTCATTGGACACCAAATTGTTGAATGGTAGCAATAATATATTAAAACAAAACCTCTTTTTTTCTAACACTTTGTCATTAGCCAAACATGACAGGCACCAACCCTCTGTTCGAACTCTCTCTGTCGTAACTGTATGTCTTTCTGGTAACTGTCCAGACTTCTTCGTTTCATCATTTCTTTCTCTCTTGACAGCCTCTGCCTCTCCTGTTGCTCCTCCAACTAAAAAATTAGTGTTCACACATCAATAATTTTCATATACAAGTGTTCAACTCATGATATATACATAAAATCATGTTATTTAGATGTGGAAAACAGCTACATATTAAGGTTTGTTTCTCACCCTCTGTTTTCGCAGTTCAGCTTGTCTCTGACTGTGTTCTTTGAAGCTGCGCACGTTAGGTACTCCAGGATCCTTCTTCCCTCCTTGAGACGGAGTCCCATCTTTAGGCTTCAGGGGAGAGAAACAGACGACAATCAGCATGAATGTTTAGTTAAAACTTTATTGTTATTCTAGTGTCGTACAACTAAATATGTTTGGTAGCTCTTGGATACCAACAGCAATAAGAAATATAGAACAAATAAAAATAAGGTAAGAACAATAAACAAAACACTGAACAAAATGTAAGTCAAACACTTGGACACTGAATTTATTTCTTATAATGTTAAAAGTTCCTAGAAGTGCTTTGAAATGTGCTTTTTTTAAGCTCATGTGTGACATAATTTGAACTGAAACATGAAAGGTGGGATTTAAAAAATAAAAAAAAAAGCCAATAGTTTTGTTTTTAATCACAGCTCAGCCAGTCATTGAGCTCAAGCACATATAGCAACAGCTTCTTGAAGGGGGCGGGACATGTCAGATACTAGAGAGCTGTTTATTGGTCAGATTTCATTAGAAACTAAAGAACTAAAAACTTAAAAAAAATAATAATAATAATTTATCCATTTAGGTGAATGTGACAAACTGCAAGCTTTGGGTGTTTATATCCTCTTAATGTAAATTGTGTCACTGTTTTGGAGCACACTAGTTTATAGACCACCTTAAAACTAAAATCTAAAAAAAAATGTATTCTTCTTAAGGCTGATTTATACTTCTGCGTCAAGCACACGCATATGCTCCGGCGCAGCCTACGCAAGTTTGAGCCACTTGTACATTAAGGTAGAGTTCAGAAAAACAAGAAACTCAACACAGAAAAACATAAGCACCTACTGCCAGCTAGCGTTTCTGATGTGTTATTGCAGAGCAACACAAACAGCGCGCAGAAATATAAATGCATGGCTACGCGCATTACATGCGCAGTGGGTCACGTCTATCACTCGACGCCGAAGTATAAACGAGACTTGATTCTTAAGCTGCATTTACACTGCAGATCTTGATTGTCAATTGCGATTTTTGATGACTGGCTTACATCATCTTTTAAAAGTGACTTGTATCTTATTGTCTGCATTTACACAGCACACGGCAAAGGCGCATTGAGCAGGAAAAAATAAATAAATAAGAGCGGGTGCTGACTGACAGCTGATAATAAAAGAGCGCTCTTTTGTCCATTCCTGTATTTCCTGTAATGTGTTTGCAGGGTTTAAGTTTTTTTTTTTTAAATTCTTTTTGACAAGTTGTTTTACTATAGTTTATGACAGAAAAGTTCTGATTTGGCAATCTTCTTTTAATTTAGGTCTTTTTAAACCAGTAGGCATCTTAATCGTAATGTCCATGGCATGATTTATTCGGTTCGGAAAGGTCCAGAATGGGTCCAATACATGATCTTATTTGTTCTATTTTGACTGCTATGCCATCATAAATGGCATCAATAACCCATCGAAAAAAGGCTTTAAGAATCCTTTCTTGGCTGACAATTATTTTTCATTAGTCCAACAACCAGCTGTGCAAGAAAACATACGATCTGACATAAGAAAAGTCTTCTTTAACTACTGTATTGTTTTTAAATAGAGAAAATATTTTACAAGTAACTTTTATTCTAAATCTTTGATCTTATTTTTGAAACAAAGAATGACCAATAGAAAGTGGTGTGAAGCACCAAAAGCGGCCCATATTTAAATTAATTTGAATAATTTTTTGGCTGTTGTTGTTTTCCATAAATTTTTAAATGTACTTTTTTTTTACAAGAGAGGCTAGAAAAATTGTAGAGCTCTACATTATTATGTTGTTTTAAATATTTTTTTATTTATTTTAATGGCCAAATTCTGACTGAGGAAAGTTGAATGTGCTGGCCAGTTTGTTATTTGGTAAATAAATGACAATAGGTTACAGTTTTTAATTTAAAATAGATTTCTATTTTTTTAACGATATATAACTTAATAATTTAAATTAAATTATATAATACAAATATAATATATTTGATTTTTTCATATTTCTTTATTCTATTCCTTTAGGAAATATTTTTGGTACATCAAAAAGTGTGGTTATGATGACCACCCGACAAGCTAATTAAGCAAAAAATGGTGCTTAAAATGTCACTAAAATGCAGTATTTTATATCTCATAATTAAATTAGAAAATGAGGCGTATAACTGCAAAAGTTTCCACTTTTTATAGAAAAAGTACCAGCCCTTTCACCAGGTGCTGCAGTAACAACAAACTATGAAAATGCCCTAACATTTGACTAGTACAGTTTCTGGTTCTAAAACTTTTATACAGTACAATATGTTCAATACAACTTTATAAATAAGCGCAACACTGATGCGTCAGTAAGTTAGCATGAAGGCTATGTTACGCACCTTTTTACCGCAAAATCCCAGGCGTTTCGCTCGCTTTTGCTCTGTAACATAGTGAACATATATTAATAAGTAAAATCATGTGTCAACATATGTTTTTAACGCTCGCTCTATATAAAAAGTGTCAGAGATATGTTACTCACTTGCTTTGGACATGACTGCACGTGTGAATGGTTTAAAGTGCTAGTGTGAAGACTGCGACACACGACGGGCTTTCAAATAAAAGTCGACAGTATTGGACGGTTGAAACCAGCACGGTGAGCTCCATAGACTGTATGATAAAAAGTAAATCTTGTCAAATGTAAATCATGAATTTCGATATTGACGTCGTCAATACAAGACTTAACCCGTATAACGCTTTCGTCTGAATCTCAATCTGAATTCCTGATCTGAATAATAGTTGTTTTATAAACAACCAGCAATGTATGGCCAGCAAGTTATCATATTTATCACATTTACAAGCTTTTAGCACTATATATTTTTACATTATACTGTACTTTTTAATGGCGATGCGGTGGCGCAGTAGGTAGTGCTGTCGCCTCACAGCAAGTCGCTGGTTCGAGCCTCGGCTGGGTCACTTGGCGTTTCTGTGTGGAGTTTGCATGTTCTCCCCGCGTTCGCGTGGGTTTCCTCCGGGTGCTCCGGTTTCCCCCAGTCCAAAAACATGCGGTACAGGTGAATTGGGTAAGCTAAATTGTCTGTAGTGTATGTGTGTGAATGAGTGTGTATGGATGTTTCCCAGAGATCGGTTGCAGCTGGAAGGGCATCCACTGCGTTAAACATATGCTGGATAAATTGGCGGTTCATTCCGCTGTGGCGGCCCAGATTAATAAAGGGACTAAGCTGAAAAAATTAACGACTGTTTCATTTTTCATCAGACTTTTTACACTACAGTATATACCATTTTGCATATGCACAACTCTGGTTTGCACTTCTGGCCATGTGCCCTTAAGTATTTTTATTTTTACTTAGATTTTTTACTTTTACTTATTTTTTAAACTTAGATTATATTATATGTGTAATTGTATTTATTGTAATTTCATTTTAAAAATCCCACTTTTTGTATTAATATTATTATCACTGTTATGCACCGAGGGTCTG
This sequence comes from Danio kyathit, assembly GCA_903798195.1. NCBI lineage: Eukaryota > Metazoa > Chordata > Actinopteri > Cypriniformes > Danionidae > Danio > Danio kyathit. The sequence goes on along the minus strand of LR812529.1, from coordinate 29,204,675 downwards.
AGAGTAATGCAATTTGGATTCTCTGTAGGCTGTACATGTGGTTGAATTGACAATAAAGCTGACTTTGACTTTGACTGATGGTTTAATTAAAAACAGTTACGTAAAATACTGTAGTACCATGTTTTTCCAACCGTGTTATTACGGCATTTGCAGTCTTTTTTTGGTTGGTTAAAAAAGCTAAGTTCTTGGAAATTTGAAAAATCCCCTAAAATCTATATAGGTCCTAGGGCTGCACGATATTGGAAAAAATATACATTGCGATATTTTGATTTTCTTCAATTTATATTGCGATATTTCACAAGATAACCTAATAATTTTAGATTGATTGGGATGATTTTGTAGGGGAGTGCATCTGCATAAACTATAATACACAGATGACAAGCAGAGATCAAGTAAATACACAAATGAAGGAGTCAAAATAAAAAAACAATGTGCTGTATGTTCTTCATTGTGTAAATAATTAAATATAATTCGTCTTTGTTAAAGCTACAAATGTGATAAATCAATGTGCGCAAACATTTTAAACTCGCTTAAAATGCTTCAAAAATGTCCCCTTTATTATGGTTAAACTGAAAAGACTGCAAAATTCTCATGTTTTCTGAACTGTTGTAGCTGGTCGACTATAATCCTGACTTCACATCGCACGTCCTGTGATGTGACTATTGCATATTCACACATTGCGACATTGATGCAAAAATGATATATTGTGCAGCCCTAATAGGTCCCATAAAATCAGTGTTTTTAGATGTTAGTATCAGTATTATTCTTTTTTGGGATATCAATAAGCTAGTGTGCCCCAAAACAGTGACAAAATTCACATTTAGAAGATATTAAACTGATATAAACATGTTAAGTTTGTAGTTTGTCACTTTCGCCCAAATGGGATTACGTCAAACATCAAATAAAAATGAAAATTTCAAAGCACTTCACGGGACCTTTAAAAATGTTTTTAAAATACAATGTTTGAAATCTATAGGAATATATCTGAAAATCACCAGTGCTATTGGAATAAGTGGAATGCAAAACCAACAAATAACTGAAAGGTCTTCATATCCTTTTCAGATGAAAAATGTTGCAATGTTTCTCAACCTAAAGTTTAAATATATTAGAAAATGGTTAAATACATTTTACCAAAGCTTTTTTGAGTATTTTAAATGGTGCTCCATGCAAGGGCACAAAATAACTCAAACAAGAAATGTTTTTAAATAGTTTTATCTCTTAAATAAAGTGTAAAAAATACAATCTGCTCTCAAGTGACTTGCCCTGATAAACCTCAAACGAATGTACATGGACATATGCAACATAGAACACTCAACACATGTGCCCTCATATACACAAATACACTCATCAGTGTTTTAACCTAATGAGTTGCACCATATAAGCCTCCTAGCAAAAGTCAAGACTTTACTGGCCAGCCTAGGTGAAATCCTCTATCCGCTTGATGTGGAATAGAGCTTATATGAGATTACTTGATGTTACCTCGCTTCATGTGCTCTGAAAAAAAATTCCTTGTAACCTGCATTCTTGGAAATTCTCTTGGATTTGCATATGCTTGGCATACTTAAGAAGTCATCTGTTTTGTTTATCAGTTCCTGAAGTTATCAGTTCCTGAATACCCAGCAAGCATTTTTTATTTTTAAAAGATGTCTAATAGACGTCTAGACGTCTAAACATAGTGTTCTTGGCTAAAACAAGGCTGAATTTTGGCTGTCAGTGAAAATTGAATAGATGTCTAAGAATAGGCCAAAACTAGACTAGTCATCAAATAAACAGAAATGAATGACTACACATATAAAGTCTGAATTGGTCTATTTGACGACTATAGTCTAGTTTTGGGCTATTCTTAGATGTCCATTAGATTTTCACTGACAGCCCAAGTTTAGCCTTGTTTTAGCCAAGCTGTCTACGTTTAGATGTCTGTTAGTCATTAGTCATTCAACACAAAATTGTTTGCTGGGTATTATTACTCTAAGTATATTAGGCATGGGCCGGTATAAGATTCTGATGGTATGATAACCTTGGATAAAAATATCACGGTTTCATGGTATCACGGTATTGTGATTACTGCTCTGAAATATATTTTTTTTAAATGTCTGGGTAAAAAACAAACTTTTTCCCCTTTGAAAACATTATATTGTATTTTTTAAAAAGATTTATGATATTTTGGAGCAGTAAACATGTCAAGCTATATAATTCAAATGAATCATTGACTTCTGCTGTCTTCATTTGTTTCAAAAACACAGATTTCTTTAAAATTTAAACCGCATCTTTGGATATTTTTTCTTCTGGAGATACTTTTGTCCTAAAAAACAAAAAAAATGTAAATAAAAAATCTTACACATACCTTAGGAACAGTATTACAGAAAATTTTAACGGTTTTAAAACCTTGACTTTTCAAAACCGTGGGATACCTTGAAAACCGTCCCATGCCTAAAGTATATTTGTCCATCAACTTTACATGTATTCAGATGTGACATAATGAGGACAAATAAAGTAATGTAGCATGCAATGAATGGAAGACTACAACGTATCATTTTGCTGCATGATTTATTTTCTTCAGAAAACATTGAAATAACATAAAAATGTATTTTTTTCTCTTTTTTACATTTGCAATTGGATCTAAAAAACATAGCTCTGTGACAACAACAATACGTGTCATAATTGTTTTTACATTATTCATCGAACCTGTCTTTCTTACATTCTTCAGCATGAGAGAACTTTCATAAAAGATTTGAATAACAGCATTGCATCGCAAAATAAATCCATTTAGGACTTACTATATGGTGTTCAGTTTGAGTCCAGCATTGCCATAAAACAGTTTCCTTCAGAGGAGTTTTGCCTACATATGTACAGTCAAGACTATTGCATCTTGGAGTCTGAAAGTCCAGTTCTTCCCTCTTGTTCAACAGGAGCTATAAATCACGTAAGATTTATGCAGGAGCCACAGAAGACACTTCTGTTTTGGATGTGGACACCTCAGAGCCATCATCCACCTTCTTTCCAAAGAGCTGCATGATGCATACACGGAACTGCAGAAAAAGAGAGATCAAGATTATTCATGCAGAAAGTGCTGCCCAAGGTCTGAGCTCTGTTAAACAGCACTGACATACCTGTCGGTTCATGAAGACATAAATGATGGGGTTGTAGATGGTGGCGCTCTTGGCAAAGTAGGCAGGCATGGCTGCTGCCAGTGGGTGGAAGGCATAGCCTGGGTTTGCGGCAGCAAAGCAGGCAAAGGCCGTGTACGGACCCCAACAAAGGCAGAAAGCAAGGATCATGACAACCACCATTCTGGACACTTCCTTCTCGGCCTTCTGTGTGGACTCAGAATCCTTCTGCTGCTGGGCGACCTGGTAAAGAGGGTTGAAAACACACTCAGTTCTGCATACCGGAAACTTTTTCTTTAAAAAGCTTCCTCTCAAAAGGTTAACATACAGCATGGATGGCCAGGAACACAGCAATATAGCAGAGAATGATGATAGCAAGTGGAAGGATGCAACAGGTGACCATTAGGACCAGCATGTAGGACTGGACTCCGGGGTCCTCGTTTCCTCCAAACACATCAGGGCCACAGGAGGTCTTCAGACCATGAGGCCAATACCTTCAGAGCAGGCATAACAGTCCTCATACATGTGTGACATAATCAAACCATTTAGAGTGCAAAACTGGACTATTTCATCCCTTACCTGCTCCATCCAAAGATGGGAGGCGCACACCAAACAGCAGCCCAAACCCAGGAGAAGATAATGCCAGCAGATGCCCATTTACCATCAAACTTGACATTTCCAAATGGTTTACAGACAACCACCCATCTTTCCCAAGAGATGACAGTCAAAGACCACAGTCCAGCAATACCTGTAATGTTGGATATCAATAAAAACCTCATAAAATTTCTGTCGGATACACTATTCAGTTTGCTTTTTTTGTGTTTAGTAACTTACCACATACTGACACAGTGTAGCCTTCAAAAATACACATGGGATGTCCGAGGATAAAGTAGCCAAAAACCTGGTTAATGACACTGATTGTGCTGGCAAACAGAGTCTCTCCCAGATCAGCTATAGCAAGGTTGACCAAGATCCAGTTGAGAGGGTGACGGAGCTTCTTGAATTTGGCCGTGGCCACCAGTACCAGGCCATTGGTGAAGGTTGAGGCGACAACCACAAAGAACATCCAGACTGTTGCAACATTGTACACCCATCGTGGGGCAATGTGGTAGTTGGGACCCTCAAAGGGATCTGTGAAAAGATATTATTATTAAAGACGTTTACAATATTAATCAACTATAAAGCACATGATTTATCCAGCTGTTCCAGAAGATTTAGTTAGTATTTTACCCCTTGTGTTATTGCTGTTGGTATATGCGAAAGCGGTGTCCCTTGTTGTTTCGTCCCCTCGCCGTCTCGCGGCAAATGCCGCATTGGCCCACTCTGCCATTTTGTTAACCCTGAAGATCAAGCAAAAAAAAGGAAAATTATTTCCATTTGCCCATTTTTGGGTGACCAAAGATGGTCAAATTCACAGTGGTTGTACCTGTCAAAGTATTCTTTTCTCCCTGAGTCGGTGGTAGGTCTGTCCTTTGCCCCTTACTTCTCCGATTGTGGTTGAAATCGCAACCAACGTTCTGGCAGACGGTGTCAGAGGCATTTTATACCAGCTCATTGCCAGAAAGATTATCCCTCTAACTTTCTGACGGAAGCGAATTAAGGTTAGATGGGAGACACAGATGTCTCACATAACAGGAAGTGCCCCCAAATCTGCATAGGAAGGTATGGGCCTTAAAGCCGTCTGTGATGTCACACATATTGGATGGAAGCAGAGGTCCTTGCACGCATTTGCACCCGAGCACACGGGGGCACATAGACGCACAGAATCAAAAAGGTAAGACCTCAATTTGAGGTTAATCTTCCTTGGATAAGAAGTGCTTTTAGTGTCACGTTCCCGTTGAAATTGCTTAGCCCGCCTCAGGCTTAAACAGAGAAATTGCAATTGACTTGTTCCATTTGTTTGCAGACTCCTAAGTGACTTTAAAGCTGTAAATCCTGTCAAGGACAATAAAACATATTGAGTCGAAAGTTATTTTGCTTTAAGTAGATTGAGTGTAGGTGTCTGAAGGACTTCAGTGCAGTTTCTACAAAGTGAAACCTGGAAAAAGTGGGTGAAAGTGAAACCGGGGAAAGATTTTAAATATTGAACCTTTTGATCTTTTCAAAGTTTGAAACATAAAAGTAAATTATTCCAGAATAATCATCTGTGGAAGGTACATGGGGAAAAATATATATATATATTTTATTAGTACTCCTTCAGCTCATGTATTAGAAACAAGGTGTTGATTATTTGTTTACCTATTATAATTCATTCCCAAGGAAATGCAATAAATCTACATTAAAGCCTTCCTGTAGTTTATTAAGCAGTACATAGTGCCAAGGTCAGGGGTTCAATCCCCAGGGAAAGCAAGAGCTTGAGTACCTTGAAGTTAATGTAATTACTTTAAATAAAAGGGTCTGCTAAATATAAGTAAAAATATAGATATTTTTATACACATTTGTCTCCAACATTTATAATTGCAGAAATGCATATTTGAAAACAGTCCATTTCTTGATTAACTCTTATTAAATGGAGTCCCACAATGTAATCTATTCAGAGAGATGTGCATGCATAATGAAAGAGACCCAGAACAGAATATTTATTTTGCTGCTTTTTTATTTTCATCAAAGAAAAAATAGAACCATATTACATGCTGTACATGGGCAGGCATCTACCTATCAAACTTTTTTTGTGATTTTTGTTTTCTTGCAAGATATCTACAAAATAATTATTATTACATCGCCACTAAACATCAGTCCAGCAGAAATTGCACATTAGAACGAGGTGATAATTTTTTACTGTTAGTAAATCCACACGGATTGTCACATTCCCTCAAGCAGTGCTATATATTGGTGCAAAACCTTCTGAATAGCCAGCTGATAAGAATATCACGGACAAATGAGTGTTACAAATGATTACCGTAAAAACTGTAACATCATTCCTGTGGATCTTAAGTCACAGGGGCATTGAAAAAGTGATGTTGCCATGCAACAAGATAATCCCCATCACTCCAAGGGAAATATCTGGAAGCAGAGTTGTCGAGATGCAGTGTGGGTAAACAAGGAATATAAAAAGTCTCATTTTCATCTTTTTTCCCCATGTCTGACTCAGATCTGGTGCACAACTTATGCAGGAGCAACAGAAGACACTTCTGTTTTGGATGTGGACACCTCAGAGCCATCATCCACCTTCTTTCCAAAGAGCTGCATGATGCATACACGGAACTGCAGAAAAAGAGAGATCAAGATTATTCATGCAGAAAGTGCTGCCCAAGGTCTGAGCTCTGTTAAACAGCACTGACATACCTGTCGGTTCATGAAGACATAAATGATGGGGTTGTAGATGGTGGCGCTCTTGGCAAAGTAGGCAGGCATGGCTGCTGCCAGTGGGTGGAAGGCATAGCCTGGGTTTGCAGCAGCAAAGCAGGCAAAGAACGTGTAAGGACCCCAGCAAAAACAGTAGGCGAAGATCATGACAACCACCATTCTGGACACTTCCTTCTCGGCCTTCTGTGTGGACTCAGAATCCTTCTGCTGCTGGGCGACCTGGTGAAGAGGATTGAAAACACACTCAGTTCTCCATACCAGAACATTTTTCTTTAAAAAGTTTCCTCTCAAAAGGTTAACTTACAGCATGGATGGCCAGGTACACAGCAATGTAGCAGAGAATGATGACAGCTAGAGGGATGATACAGCAGGTGATCATGAGCACCACCATGTAGGACTGGACTCCGGGGTCCTCGCTTCCACTGAAGACATCAGGGCCACAGGAGGTCTTCAGACCGTGAGGCCAGTATCTGTAATAACATTTAAGATTCTCTGAAACTTGGCCTCACAAGCCATAGTGTTGTTTCCTATGGACACATATGTCTTTTTCTGTCAAATTTTTACATTTTGATGTTTAAATAAGTGATTGTACCTGCTCCAGCCAAAGATGGGAGGTGCACACCAAGCAGCAGCCCAAACCCAGGAGAAGATAATGCCAGCAGATGCCCATTTAGCATCAAACTTTACATTTCCAAATGGTTTACAGACAACCACCCATCTTTCCCAAGAGATGACAGTCAACGACCACAGCGCAGCAATACCTGTAATGTTGGATATCATTAAAAACTTGACACAAAAATGTGACACAAATAAAGATAATGAATAGTGGTGTAATGTATAAATGTGCTGTTTATTTACTTGTAAAATCACATGTTTGATTAGTAACTTACCACATACTGACACAGTGTAGCCTTCAAAAATACACATGGGATGTCCGAGGATAAAGTAGCCAAAAAACTGGTTAATGACACTGATTGTGCTGGCAAACAGAGTCTCTCCCAGATCAGCTATAGCAAGGTTGACCAAGATCCAGTTGAGAGGGTGACGGAGCTTCTTGAATTTGGCCGTGGCCACCAGTACCAGGCCATTGGTGAAGGTTGAGGCTACAACCACGAAGAACATCCAGACTGTTGCAAGATTGTACACCCATCGTGGGGCAATGTGGTAGTTGGGACCCTCGAAGGGATCTGTGAAAGATATTATTATTAAAGACGTTTACAATATTAATCAACTATAAAGCACATGATTTATCCAGCTGTTCCAGAAGATTTAGTTAGTATTTTACCCCTTGTGTTATTGCTGTTGGTATATGCGAAAGTGGAAATACAAAATACAGAGAAATACCACTATTTTAATGGGTTCTCACCCAAAACCCATTTGAAAGCACTTCACAATCTTCTGATGCTCTAGTCTGAAATTTCTTTCTGCCCTGTATGATATTTCTGACAAACTGTACATAAAGGTCAGAAGACCAAACATTTGACTATTGAGAAGCAGTTTAAATCACTCAGATGCTTTCATGTGGCTAACAAAATCATATTTGTCAATGCCTATTAAAATCTACTCAAATTACAAATATTGGCATGAAAAAAGTTGAAAGACTCACCCTTGGTGTTATTGCTGTTGGTATATGTGAACATTGCTTCCCTTGTGGTTTCATCTCCCTTTCGCCGGGCTGCATAAATGGCATCTCCCCATTGCTCTGCCATTTTTGGGGTTTGTTGTATAGCCCAAATCTGTAGTTACTTAGCTGTTGTAAACGTCTGGGCTTTTGTTCTTATACTATCTGCTGTCTCTGGCCGACTGGCACCGACACTGGCACTGGGATCTTGACAATGTGCTTTTATAGTCTAAAAAAGAGGGTGCCCTCACTCAGGGTGAAGAATTGTTGAGGTCATAACAGGTATTGGAAGCAGAATAAAAGATTCATTCATTAGGCTTAATGAAGGCCTAAGCCACTGTTCTATCATTGGATTGTTGAAGCCATCACAGGTAAACCTAAACAATGCATGATTGAATTTGGCAATCAAACCAGTAGAGCTTAAGGTGAAGGGCCTTGTGATACTTTGAGCAGGTTGGTGGCTCATGTCACTGACCTCTTTGTGTCACTATTAACTAAAGCATCAACAGCACACTTGCTACCATTGTAGATGCTGGAAACAATCATTGGAATAAATAAAACCATTGTCAGTTGGAACAGCACCAGATTATGACACTCTGGTTTCTTTTTGGTGCTCAGGAGAAAGTTTTAGGGTTTTAAAAAAGGAGCTGTATGTTAGGAATGGTCCAGTTTAGGGTTTAAAGGTAAATAATTTTAGGATTTAAGACTTAGAATGTCTCTGTATAATGGCACTTGCTACTTACTGTAGGAGTAAATAACTTTTTACACAGTGTAAACTAATATTTTTCATTTTAATTTGCACATTTACACATTTAGTTATGTTCAATATGCAATGAGAAATCCATTCAAAAAATGTTTAGGCTTTAAATACTATATTTATGTCCTTGTACAAACATACAGTTTGGGCCTTACAGGACTTAATCATTCATACACTTTCGTGCCCATTTAAAACAAAAGCTTCGCAGTTTCAATCATATGTCCGGTATCGGTAGGGTTACTGTAAGTCAGACATTTAGGTTACAGTCCAAGTCCAAATCAGCTTATTGGGACAACTGGGGTACCCAGGTACCCTCCACACCAGATCCTAATTAGTATTGACAAGGATGCAGCCCAAACCTTCCTAATCCCAATGGATTGATGGTTCAGTTTAGGGAAAGCAGGGTTTATCTGAAAATCTTGATGAGGTCAGTTTTAATCTCTCCCGGTTTCTGACGATAGGCGTTTTCTTTTCTTTTTTTTTTGTTTGTGAGTCATCTGCTTCTCAATCTATTGTGGCAAAGTGGAGCAGGAGGAAGTGAACAGACCAAACCAGGACGGGGATGGAGCCAACGCCAAGACAAAAGCAGTCTGTAAACTTTTTTATTCTATTCCTTTTTAAAAATGTCAAATAATTGTAATGATATGTATGTATATTTGTACAGTGTCATCTTTTAATACTTCCCCTTAAAGGAAGTAAGCTAATTCAAATAAACTATTTTAGATTGTTTGAAATATGCTTTCTTGGGATTGACTGTATTTATTATCGCTATTAAAACGTCAATCCCAGATACAGTGAGATGTAGTCGGAAAGGATGTTTTCCAGAAACAGATGGATGAGAAAGTGTCAACACTCAGTCAGTCGTATGCCTGGAATTCCGCTAGTTCTGAACTATTCGTGATTGGCAAAAGTTCACTACTAGCAGAACTCGGATATACAACTGAATTCTCAACGACAGCTCAACATAGTGGCACGGTTTAGTCTCGCATGACCTGCCAATGGACAAGCGCTGTTATCACGGTATTTAGCCCTGAATGTTTATTGAAATATTATAAAGTTTGAATGGAGTTATTCCATAAAATAGATGTCAATCTAACATGGGCAAACCTTTGCTTTCACTGCTCATTGTTTCGTTGACATCGTTTGTGGTTTAATTTCTACCAAGTTGATCTTGATTTGACTGATTTAAGATGACAAAAGCTAACATCACATTCTCTCTCTGCCCTTTTGTTCTTGTTTTGGAAGTGAACAACCCATTGAATGAAATACATGAACAAGGTGAGTAAGAATGCATGTCAGTTCAGTGATGTGAGCAAAGACATTCAAAGCAATTTTCCATATTATTAGTTAATTAACAAATTATTCATGCAACCAGTAATATATATGTATATGTTTGTGTGTAAATGTTGCTTTCTTTTCAGACTGGATATGCTACTCATGACTGATCAGCAATGGACTTCATCGTGATATGAGATACTTTCATCATGTTTTACTTGTTGTCATTTGTAACAGGAAATAATAATTCATATATTTAATACAAACTATTGTACTGTGTGTGGCAACTCTGAATAATGTAACAACACGATTCTTTCTTTCTTTGCATTTATTGTACATTTTAATATGATAAATTATGATCTACTAATTCTACATGTTCAGCAAGCCAAGACCAAGTTACAAAAATGTTGACATTAAAAGCAAAAATTCCTATTGGGTCTACGTTTTTTTATTTACAGATGTTGTAAAATCATTTTGTCACTGCTAGAGTGGTTCGGTCCGCAGGATGAGGTTACATGAAGACTGTGTTTATTTCTCTGGTGCAACAGAGGAGACCTGGGTGACCTGAGATGAAGAAGAAGCCTCATCTTCCTCAATATTCTTGTTGAAGACCATCTTCATCATACAGGAGCGGAACTGTTGTTTAAAAAAAAAAGTTGTTGGTAGATGTTATGATTATCTATGCCTAATAAACATGCTATTTGATTCAGCTCAACGTACAGCTGCCACAGATTATACTATACCTGTTTGTTCATTAAGACGTATATGACGGGATTGTACACTGTAGAGGCTTTACAAAGGCAGGAGGGAATGGTTGCCAGTCTCAGGTCAAAGGGTGCACCGCGGTTGGAAACCACCCAGAGAGCAAAGAGAGCATATGGTCCCCAGCATATCAAGAAGCCGAACACCATTACCACCACCATCTTTGTCACCTCCTTCTCGGCCTTCTGGGTTGAGGCTGAATCAGCTTGAGCTTTGGCTGCCTGGTAGGACAAACAAGGGATTTTAGAGCAACTGGCAACGTGACTACGCTAAGCCATATATTTAGTCTCCCTCTAGTGGACAGGGAGTGTATTCCACTGCATTAAAGAGAGCAAAGTAATAAATAAATCAATAATAAATTGCGTTTTATCAGTTGTGCTTGGGTTCTGCAGTAAAATAACTGAATGTTTGTGTAATCTTTACTTTTATGTCATTTTATTTTCAGCATAATACTCTAAATACAGAAATATGTTTTTAAAAAGTATTGTTGCATAAGGACCAGCGACCTTCTTGGCGTGAGGCAACAGCACTACCTACTGCGCCACTGCGTCGCCTCACAGCAAGAAGGTCGCTGGTTCGAGCCTCGGCTGGGTTAGTTGGCGTTTCTGTGTGGAGTTTGCATGTTCTCCCTGCGTTCGCGTGGGTTTCCTCCGGGTGCTCCGGTTTCCCCCACAGTCCAAAGACATGTGGTACAGGTGAATTGGGTAGGCTAAATAGCCCATAGAGTAGGCCCACACGGAATCTGCGCACGCAGAATTCCGCAGATTTCCGCAGATTTTTAGCCCATCATTAATTCTGTTTATTTACTTGAGTAAATGTGTGTAAATCTGAATTTATTCAGTTTTTAAATTACACATATTTCACATATTAAGGTTTTAGTTATGAGACTCCCAAAATAATTCAGCAGAAATCCTCAGATTTTTACCAAAATTCTCCGCAGAAATTGCAAAAAACGTCCGCAGATTCCGTCTGGCCCTACCCATAGTGTATGACTGTGAATAAGTGTGTATGGATGTTTCCCAGAGATGGGTTGCAGCTGGAAGGGCATCCGCTACGTAAAAACGCGCTGGATAAGTTGGCAGTTCATTTAGCTGTGGCGACCCTGGATTAATAAAGTGACTAAGCCGATAAGAAAATGAATGAATGAATATTGTTGCATAGCTAAACCTAATCTTTGATTCATATCAAAATATTTTTGGTAACACTTTACAATACGCTTACATTAGTTAATGTTAGTGTATTTACTAATCATAAAATAAGTATGAATAATGTTAGTAGCTATAGCATGTATTAATACATTATTAAAATTCAAATGTTAACATTAGTTAATGTAATGAGTTAACATAAACTAGCAACAAACTACTTTTTTGTACCGTCAATTAACATTAACAAAGATGATTAAATACTGTAGGCTAAAAAATGTGTTGCTTGTTGTTTGTTCATGTTAGAGAATACATTGACTCACATCAACTAATACAACCTTATTGTAAAGTGTAAAATGTATAACTCCATATATTAAGTTTGTATAAGAATAATTGCAGTTTTGAAAATGAAAATTCTGAAGTGAAAATTGTACTCACTAATTTGAGAGTGATGAGCAGCTGACCATAACAGAATACAATGGTGCTGAAAGGAACCGCAAAGCAAAAGCAGAAGAGGAACATGACGTAGGATTCATTGTTGAATTTGTTGTTAGTCGTATACCAGTCAGGTCCACAAGAGCACTGCAAGCCCTCAGGTATATACCTGTAAACAGATTGCAGTGATGGATAGGCATCACCATTTAGCAAAACAAAAAGCTGTTGCATTGTCAGTGTATTGCAGGCAGTAGCAACACATTATGTTGAAGTTCCACTTCAGACATTCTGTTGACTATAACAACCATTAGTGTCTGCTTTAAATCTGCAAACAATTTATTTTGACGGTCTGCCAACAGACATTTTAGTGACTATAAGGAACACGGTCATATGGTCACGAAACCCTTGCTGTGTACTAATACTAGTTGCAAAGTCAACAGAAGGCCTGAAGGGGCCATCAAAATAAAGTGTAACCAAGGGACTTACCGGCTCCAGCCTAAGAGTGGAGGGAGTCCAGCAGCCAATGCCATACACCAAGGAAGTATGCAGCCGGCAATGGCATGAGGGGTCTTGAAGGTAAAGTTCCCAAGGGGTTTGCAAATGACCAGCCACCTTTCAAGCGCCACCACAGCAAGAGACCACAAACTCACCATTCCTGCAAAAACACAGAAAGAAGATTGTTGAAACCATCACAGTCCAGCAGAATGTAAGATCTACAACTGGCTAGCATTAAAATAATGTGGACGCATGTTACAATGTACCTCCAATTGTTGAAGTGAAGCCCTCGATTTTGCATCCTATCGGCCCAAAGACAAAGTACTTTTTGTAGAAGGCGTAGAACGCTACCGAGGAACCGAAAACGGACACCCACAAGTTGGAAACGGCAAGGTTCACAAGAATATAGTTCAGGTGAGATCTGAGTTTCTTGTATTGAATTGTGCAAACTATGGTAAGGACGTTGATGGCTGTTCCTGCGACAAAAAGGAAGAGCATAAAAGCGGACATGCCCATGAATACGCCACTGTGTCCCAGGTGGTCCTGGGGGACCAGGAAAGGGCTGTAAGCTGAGATGTTGGCGACGTCTAAAGTGATGGGCATGTGGAAGTCTTCGAACAGTTCTGGCGTTGGCTGTTGTTGCTTCATCTTGCTTGTAATTGGTGCCCACTCCACTGAGAAATGCTGTAATAAATGGTTTGAGTTCTTCTGCAGATTACTGCAGCATTCCTTGATTGATGTCAAATCTCTCTTCACTGGTCACCAGATGAAGACTCCCTCAAATTATTGGCATGCAATCCCTCTTATATAGAGATCCAAAAGATATCATTTTGCTCCTCCCAAATGGTCTTAAGTGCTGGATTTGAGGTTTGTTGTCATCAGCTACACACAAAGTTTCCTGAGCACACACACACACACACATGCTACAAAACTACATCTGCGCAGTGCAAGACACAATTCACCTAATCTCATTTCCAACACCAAAACCTGGCTAATTCGGATGATCCCTTTCACCCTTCAGTGTGGTTCTGTGTTAGCGATGGCATTTAATCTGCTGGCCAATGCAGATAAAGCAGCTAATCACTGGCAGTTAACTCCTCTTTAATCTGCTTCCCATCGTATTATCTCCAGCTTTGAGCCTGGAATCACGGCCTTTGTGAAGAGCCTTAAATACTTGAGTGTTGGATTGCCCTTGACATTCATTTGTATAGACTGTTATTGTGTGAGAGCTGAGAAAGGTATCGTTCAAAGGAGAAAGGTTTGAGAAAGTTTAGAGATGTTGTATTTTTGTTCAAACAGCTAAAAAGCATGAAAATAAATTTGGGTTATCAAATGATCTTGTCATCAGACTTCCAGAACTGAGGTAAAAATCAGGTCAATGTTCAATTGTGTGAGAACAAATCACATTTAGCCACACAACACATAATTATTACAAATTTCACAGACTTTACAGATTTAGTAAAAATTTGATTGTACAGAAGATGTGTATTCATCTGCATGTTTTCAACACCTGAATTACATTTACAAAAATGTCATGAATGTTCACTATGTTAATAGGTCTGTATTTTAATTGGACAGCCTTGAAAAGCTATATGAAAGTGTAAATACACTGTAAAAAATGCTGGGTTTTACACAACCAATTTGCGCTGGGACAACATGAAGGAATTAAGTTAACTGATTATTATTTTATTTTTTTACCAATTTAAGTAGATTGAACATAAAACAATTAAGTTGTTCCAAAAAAACCCTCAAGAATTGTGTTGTTTTAGCTCAATTTAAATAAATGGTTTGAACAAATAACAAACATCCTTTTTTGAGTGTGGTTAATTGAATGTTGATTGAATTATTAAAGTAATGACTAATTAAATAAAGACAAAAGCTCACCAATAAATAAATAAATAAAACACAGTAGCCCAAAAAGATGAAAATTTAACTAAGCAAAAACTTAATGAGTCTTTGTCTGAACCTTTACTGAAGAGATTTTTATGTTTCTGGCTTCACTGAAAATAATGATTCATTGGATTTACATTTTTTGCAAACAATTTATTGTATATGGGCTGAATTTGAACGAACATTAGGCTGAAAATTACTAAAGTTTATGTTTGTTTAAATTCAGCCCATATAAATAGTTTGCAACCACTTACTTTTAAAACGTTTTGTAAATACAATGAATTTTTTTAGACATTTGGCAACAACACTTTTATCCCAATTGATCCGTGTAGCTTTTAAACAACCATGTCAGAAGAGGTATCCCATAGCATTATTCTAGGATGATAATGCCAAGATTTGTTGAAAGAATTTGACACTTGTTGGCACCAATCGACATTCAAAATTCTGTCATCATTTACTTACCCTTCACTTGTTCCAAACCTGTTTGAGTTTCTTTCTTTTGTTCAACACAAAATAAAAAAAAATTTTTGATGAAAGCTGGAAACCTGCAACCATTGACTTACACAGTGTTTATTTTTCCTACAGTGGAAGTCTAAGGTTACAGTTTTTCAACATCCTTCAAAATATCTTCTTTAGTGTTTGACAGTAAAAAACTCATACAGCACAATGTTTTAAATTTTAAATTTAAAACAAAATACAACCTAGGAAGGAAATAAGGCTTGATGATGAATTAATGAAATAAAGAGACTAAGCCGGAAAAGAAAATGAATGAGTGCATCACAGTGGCGCAGTAGGTAGTGCTGTCGCCTCACAGCAAGAAGGTCGCTGGTTTGAGCCTCGGCTGGGTCAGTTGGCATTTCTGTGTGGAGTTTGCATGTTCTTCTCGTGTTCACGTGGGTTTCCTCTCGGTGCACCAGTTTCCCCCACAAGTCCAAAGACATGCGCTATAGGTGAATTGGGTAAGCTAAATTGTCCGTAGTGTATGTGTGTGAATGGGAGTGTGTGGGTGTTTCCCAGTGATGGGTTGCAGCTGGAGAGGCATTCGCTGCGTAAAACATTTGCTGGATAAGTTGGCGGTTCATTCTGTTGTGGCAACCCCAGATTAATTAAGGGAGTAAGCCAAAAAGAAAATGAATTAATAAATGAGAGATTAGGAAAAATATCCATTTTATGATATGCAAAATATAATAAACCATCACAACATGGTACTGTACAGTCAAAAGAAACTGGTTATTTCCCAAAATAATTTGTCTAAAATGTAAAATATTATGAATATAAGTTATGCTAATGTACAAACATGCATGAAAAAACTCCAGTCATGCATTGACTAGGTTTTTGACCACAGCAGATATTTCATTAGGTGTTGACTCAAAAAAATTGGTCCCTGTGTGTTATGGCTTATAATTATTGTGTTATCTTTAGTATATAATTATGTCATAATCAAAAATTATAGAACCATTTTAATCAAAAAGGTTCTTTGCATTCAAAGGGTTCTAAATAGAACTATTTTTTGGTAAAAGGTTCTACTGGCCAAGAACCTATACAGAACCTCAATAAACCTTTTTTTTATTAGAGTGTGATTACACTTTTCTAACATTCTTCAAAATATCTTCTTCAGTGTTCAACAGAATAAGAAAATTTGCAATGTTTTAAATACAACTCAAAACAAAATACAAGTCAAAACCTAGGAAGGAAATAAGGCTTGAGATGAAATTTAAATTCAGAAATACTGAATGAGTGCAACAAGGGAAAATATGCACTAATGTGAAATTATCTACAGAACTAAATCAATAACTTGCCTTGCCAAATACCTTGGGATATTCTTTCATTTTCTTTTCAGCTTATTCTCTTTATTAATCAGGGGTCGCCACAGCGGAATGAACCATCAACTTATCCAGCACGTTTTTACGCAGCAGGTGCCCTTCCGGCCGCAACCCATCTCTGGGAAAACCTTGGGATTTTCAAAGTAAAAAATAAAAATACATTCAGTGTTTAAATATATAATTGCCAACTGCAGCTGAACTATTTGAAGTATTTTTGTAACATTTACAAATTTATTCTAAAAAAACCCCAATAATGTTTAATCAAGCACAGTCAGCGCTTTAGAATTAAAGAGGGATTTAAATGAAAGTCTTCCGGCTAATAATACTGCATAAGACGCCTCGGCAAATCACTCTCAGAACAACAAACAGCAGATTTACGTTAAAGACTTGCATCCTCCATCTGGTATTTATTGTTGACTAATTTTGCTTCAGTATTTGCTAAGCTTGCATGAAATACATCAAGAAGGTATCTCAAGATTTTGTCATAAGCATAAACTTGACCAAAAGAAAACAATGAACAGACACAGAGTGAAGAATTAGCATCGAAAACAAAATATCCTTATCATAAAAGAATCTTAATTTTCCTATAACCAAAGATTACAGATGACCCTCATTATCTGCCCTTTTTATCACCATATGTGGACAAAGCTCCATCCTCTCCTTCCTCTTCTGTTTTAATCTCTGGTCTTCCTCACTTGTATGACCCATATGATGATCTGTTTAGTGGCTTAGGACTAATTATTGGACTTGTGCTAAGACTCTTAACTACCACATTCAGTGTAGAGCAGTTAAGAGGGCTGTCTGAGGTAAAGACACCTGTAAGTGCGTCACATCACTATATCTCCGGTCTATTAACCTGCTTCAGTAAAGAGTATGTGTCAGTATGCCTGCAGTCAACTTAAATAGTATATATAATATAAAGTCTTGATTTATATTTTATGTTAGTCTTATTAATTAATTAGAAAAAGTGAAAGTAATGAACACATAATGTAAGTGAACATGTACTGTTCTGCATATAAGCGAATATGTTTTAAAGCTTTTGATGAAATGATTTGCTAACTACAGTTCATAACGATTAAGGAAAGCATCTGTGAGGAAAAGTTAAAGTATCAGAGCAAAGCAAATGTCGAGAAAGAGAAGATGAAATGAATTCTGCTGTACAATATTTATGCATATCAGTTTAAAGTAAAGCTTTGCAATCAACATTATAACACTGAATAAAAGATTGATTTAAGTATAATACAATTATATTGTACAATGAAATACAATTATATACAATTAACTTGTATTTCATACTTAAAGCAATCTTATATTAGGTGTTATAATGTTGATTGCAAAGCTTTACTTTAAACTATGGATATTAGACATCAATATTAGATTTTTTTTGCTAAACTTTTTACTTTTTGTTTTATGTCAGTTTAATGGGATGTTAAAATCTGATTAATTTGACTTAACTTTAAAAAATTAAGGAAGCGTTTACGTTTTTTACAAGCAGGGTTGGATTATAATGAGTATGAAGTTCTTCAATAAAAATGTAGGACAACACTTTAAAATAATGGTCTATTCGTTAATGTACAGTTGAAGTCAGAATTATTAGCCCCCCTGATTATCCCCCCCACCCCTCAAAAAAAAAAATTCTGTTTAACGGAGAGCAGATTTTTTTTAACACATTTGTAAACATAATAGTTTTAATAACTAATTTCTAATAACTGATTTATATTATCTTTGCCATGATGACAGTAAATAATGTTTTACTAAATATTTTCAAGACACTTCTATACAGCTTAAAGTGACATTTAAAGGTTTAACTAGGTTAATTAGGTTAACTAGGCAGGTTAGGGTGATTAGGCAAGTTATTTTATAACGATGGTTTGTTCTGTAGACTATCGAAAAATATATATAGCTTACAGGGGCTAATAATATTGACCTTAAAATTGTGTTTAAAAAATTAAAAACTGCTTTTATTCTAGCCAAAATAAAACCAATAAGACTTTCTCCAGAAGAGAAAACATTATCAGACATACTGTGAACGTTTCCTTGCTCTGTTCATTTGGGAAATATTAAAAAAAAAAATAACAATAATAATTCTGACTTAAACAGTATGTTAATGTAAATTCATTCACATGAACAAACAAAGAACAACACATTTGTTACAGTATTTATTCATCTCAGTTAACATTAGTTAACTTAAATAAAGTTAATGAAAATAAAGATGTTCATTGTTAGTTCTTTTTAACTCACAGTCCATTAACTAATGTTAACAAGCAACACTTTGGATTTTAATATTGCATTAGCAAATGTTGAACTATGTTCATAAATTCTACTCAAGAGTGTTCATACTCAGTTCATGTTAAATATATTAACAAATGGAGTATTATTTTAAAGTTTTGCCAAATGTAAATAGTCTTGCTAATGTTAAATCTGAAACATGCAATACAGTTTTTAACTTTTTATTATTATTTTTTTAGACAACAAAAAAAAACTCATTGCACATATACATTTAGCTTCCATAAAAATATATGTATAATAAAATTGAGTTTTAACTGTAAACTGCTTACATAAATTATGGTCTGCTCAGATTCTCAGAAAAATGCATCAGTTAAAAATTGAATGGGCCTAAAATTGTTATCTTACACTGTAAAAAATGCAGGTTTCACATAATTCATTTATATTGTCCGAACACAAATCAATTTAGTTAACTTAACAAAATGAAGTGGATTGAACATAAAACAATTAAGTTGTCTCAAAAAAAATCTCAAGAATTGTGTTAAGCTAATTTTACATAAGTAGTCTGAACAAGCAGCAAACTAATTTTTTTGAGTGTACACTGTAAAAAATGCTGAGTTCCACACAATTCCTTCATGTTGTCCCAACACAAATTGATTAAGTTAACTTAATGTTTTTTTTTTTTACAGATGTAACTAGATTAAACATAAAACAATTAAAGTGTCCCAAATAAAACTCAAGATTTGTGTAGATTCAGCTCATTTTAAATAAGTAGTTTGAACAAACAGAAAAAACGAATTTTTTGACTTGTGTAATGGATTTGTAAAAAAAAAAAAAAAAAGACGGGTCAAAGACAGACTGAAGGATCATAGCGATTAACAGCAGGTCCGGAAGAGGGAGAAGACTAACACGAGTTAATAATCACACGCCTCTTTATAAGACATCGGAAACACAGTTGCATTTGCAGGCGTAGGGAACCATAGGGAATGCAATCACACTTATACTGAAGCGTGGTTGTGGTTATATTTTAATGATGAAATAATAATAAAAAAGGAAATAGGGCATGGTCTCAACTGTTCTGTCACTTCAAAGTTCTGTCAGAAGTGTTACATTTTGTGCATTGATTTCAAGAAATATTTTGGATGAAATCGGATTATTTTCAGAGCATATTTATTCCTCTGTGTGCTTGATTGGGTGTTTTAAAAATGTACTTCAGTAGATTTTTACTGCGATACATACTTACAATTTGAGTTTATTTGCTGACATGTTAAGGACTGCAGGTCTATTATGAATCTGTTGTCTGTAGAAAGAAAAAGACACAAAAGAGATGACTTTAATATCTCAGTTAAAAAAGAATCATTCACATTTACAGCAATGAGATTAAATATTTTAACTGCAGGGGAATTACAGTTAAGAACCAAGGAGAGACCAACAACTTTAGTGAAAACGAGGAGTCAAAGGTACAAACTGTGTACGAGTTTGTAATGTGTATTCATTTAAAATCATTTCATCAAATTTCTATTTAATTATTGATATTCAAATATCTATTTGCCTATACTGCCTGATAATTTGTTCATTTTCTCCCTATAAAAAATAGTTAAGGGAAATTTTATAATATATAAACTGAAATTAAATAAGACACATCTTCAGAATCACTGTAAAAAAAATGATCTGTAAACTAACAGTTTTTCTGTATTTTGTGATTCTTTTTCTTTCATTTCTGTATTCTATGAATTGCATTATGGGAACTGAATTTTATCTCTAACAACTTCTGGTGTTGAAAAGTTTTTAAGATTGACTTTTATTGACAGTTTTAATCATTTGAAGTGATACTATTGTTGGGGTTGGTGTTGTTAATTATTGTACAAAACCTGGTAATAAACAGCCAGTACTTTGTTATTTTATTTTATATTATCTCTACAGTTGCAATCAGAATTATTCAACCCCCTGATTTATTAGCCCCCCTGTTCATTTTTTCCCCAATTTCTGTTTAACGGAGAGAATATTTTTTCAACACATTTCTAATCATAATAGTTTTAATAACTCATCTCTAATAACTGATTTATTTTATCTTTGTCATGATGACAGTAAATAATATTTGACTAGATATTTTTCAAGACACTTTTATACAGCTTAAAATGATATTCAAAGGCTTAACTAGGTTAATTAGGTTAACTAGGCAGGTTAGGGTAATTAGGCAAGTTATTGTATAATGATGGTTTGTTCTGTAGACTATCGAGAAAAAATATAGCTTAAAGGGGCTAATAATTTTGACCTTAAAATGGGTTTTAAAAAATTAAAAACTGCTTTTATTCTAGCTGAAATAAAACAAATAAGATATTCTCCAGATGAAAAAATATTATCAGACATACTGTGAAAATTTCCTTGTTTTGTTAAACATAATTTGGGAAATTTTTAAAAAAGAAAAAAAATTAAAAGGGGGTTCAATAATTCTGATTGCAACTGTATATTGTTTCTTATACAACATATATCAGCTGGAGTATCTAAAGATATTAATAAAAGTGAGTTGAATTTTCAACATCAAAAGTCAGAGTGATGATCATCATTATGCAATTGAGAATATGATGGAAATAAATAAACAAACAAAACAAAACATGATATATGGAACTGGTTAATTAACTGATATTTGTTACAGTGGTAAAGACAAGAGTTCTGGCATTTAGACATTGCAGGAAAAGATTGCAGTATGCTACAGTGCCATCTAGCATGCAAGCCAGAAAGGACCCAGAGATAAAATCTAATGTAATGCAGTCACTGACTTACTGGTGTGGTGAAAATAGATCATCAAAAAATATAGAAATATACAAAATAATACAGCATATTTTAGTCATCAGCAGTCTAACCATCACAAAATGAAAAAAACAATACATTAATTTTAAAAATAATAATAATTCTGTACTGAATGCATGACATCTTTGAAATAAACATAATTCATGTTAAACTTTCATTCATTCTCCTTTGGCTTAGTTTCTATTTCAAAGGTCACCACAGCGGAATGAACCGCCAACTATTCCAGCATGTTTTATGCAGCAAATGCTCTTTCAACTGCAACTCAGTACTGGGAAACACCCATAAACGCACACTATACAGGCAATTTAGTTTATTCAATTCACCTATACCGCATGTCTTTGGACTATGAGGGAAACCGGAGCACCCGGAAGAAACCCACGCAAACACAGGAAGAACAAGCAAACTCCACACAGAAATGCCAAAAGATCCGGGCTCGAATCAGCGACCTTCTTGCTGTGAGGTGACAGCACTATCCTGCGCCACCGTATCAATTAATTAAGAATTCAATAATTAATAAATAAAAATACATTTAATTATTATATACAGCATTATTTTACAGAAGACACCTACTGATATCATTCTGTTCCAATAGATCATTTGATGACAAATTAAAATTATTTTAATTAATTATATAAAATTATATAATTAATGTCATTTCAATTGCTTTACTTTTAAACCCCTATGTGTTTTTTTATTTATTATTAAGCAAAACGATTTTAATAATTTACAATAAAATAAAATTCAGTATCCCTTTGTAAAAATGTATTTATATATTATAATAAATTCAGGTGAACTATAGTTTTTGGGGTGAACAATTCCTTTAACAAGCTCTCTACGTATATAAAACCACATTTGTAGGTTTGATTTGATGTTAGGGTAAATAGTTACCCTAATGATAAGTATAATTATGCTTTTCACGTTAAAAGGAAAGTTTGCAAAATTGCTTCAATAGAGCATAAATCAAAACTATTTGGACGGAACTATATATCTATCTCTCAGAAAAGACAAATGCTTTTGACATCATTTTCTTTTATTACAACTCTAAATCTTGCATTCAGTACGTTGTTAATTGTTTTATTATAATGGGTAAGTTTTTTATTTTTATTTTCCAATTCTGGCTAATAATTTTTAATTGACTATGGCCCAGTTTCACAAACAGGGATTAGCTTAAGCCAGGACTAGACCTTAGTTCAATTAGGCTATTTAAGCCACATTTATAAAAACAGCCTTAGAAAAATACATTACGGGTGTGCACCTGTAAACAAAAAATGACACTGACATATTTTAAGACATCTCACTGCAAATTATTTTCAGTTGAGACAGCTTAAACATGCAATTTAATCCAAGACTAGCCTTAAACCTTGTTTGTGAAACCGGGGGTATAAGTCATAGCTATATTTCGTCTTTAATGGGCATAAAAAAACAAAAAAATCTTTTAAAGTCAAAATAGCTTTTAATGTAACCTTATATAATTTCCTTTTTTAACTTCTTTTAATTTATGTTTTAATTTTCTCTCTCTCTTCTTTAAAATATTTAAAATGCATAATATTAGTATTATGCAGATTGTAACACCATCTCCGTATTTTTTTTAATGTTCTAAGTTTCAACAATCTGTTGCTAACTGTTTTTAAAACCAATAATAAAAAATAAAGCATAAAGCATAATTCAGCATGAAGTTGAATTGCGGAGCGCCATCACTGGTACAATTCCACTGATGTGGGCGTTTCTTTGAGAAAATAGAAGCCCTGTGTGTTCATTCATTCATTCCTCCAATTATAGTCAATTTACAAATTCAGCTTTCCTACAAGAGCAATAATTATCAGCTCAGGCTAATCTGTGGATTCATTGCAGGAAAATATGTATGGGGTAAAGAAAATCAAACAATAATGCTCGACTTAAGTCGCCATCTTTAGTGTGGGACAATACGCCCTAAACATATAACGCATAAAACCTGTTTCAAATGTAAAAATGCTTTCAAAACATCTTAAATAAATTCCAATATTGCATAGTAATCATAAAACTGACAGTAAATAAATGCAGGACTGTTTATCTGAACAGTAATCGAGAGTTTGACAAAAAATCCCCCGAGAAGGACGTAGTAAATCGGCCATATTTGTTGAGGGAGTCTGCAGGAGCGGCTGTACATTGTCAAGAACATGGCGGCTTCCAGGCAGGCATGAGAGTGGATACTTCTTAACAAATTTGGGTGATTCTGGGCAACCATCTCAAAAACAGACCATCAAAACACTTCCGTGGATACCGCGACACGAATCTCGTAAGTATGACTCGTGGAGAAGAGTTCGCGTTGAGCCGAAATGTGTATTTTTGTACGGCGAACGTAAACTTAGCCGCCATTTTTCTTGTGGGAGCTGCTAGTGGGCTGATTTGACGACAAGATGGCTGCGTACACCGGGGCGGCATGAATTAAATAAAAAATAAGCAATCTAAGATTTTCGCTTAGAGGAGACTTCGGCAGACGTATTATCTGATAGTATGTATTAGGAACTGTTTGTGTATGTGTTTATTTGGAAAAACAAGACTAGCTGTGTGTTTAGCTGCGCTTCTAGTAACCGCATTCCGCTGCACGAATTAATGCACGCGCAAAAGTCTAATATAAATGCTCAGACTGAGTGGAAACTGCAGTAGTAGGTTGACTGTTAGAGTTTGCTTTGCACTGGAATGAAACGGCACGGTTAAAATGTAGTATTGTTGCTATTTTGAGTGGCTGACAAGATGGCGACTCCCAGAGAGGCATGAAAATAGCCTTCTGCAGCAAAAGGGGACTGGTTTCCTACTGTTAGTTTCTGAATTTGAAAGCTCCTGTGGGTCGGCTTCATTTTGCTAAAGCGGTTTTGAATGCTTCTCACTTTTGTAGTTCGCAGAGAGTTTGTTCCCTCATACTTGCTGTGAAGTTGACTGAAATAAATTGTTTTTATTTGCCGCTCCGCCATTTTTCAGACTGGCGGAGGCTTGTTTCAAGATGGCGACTTCCATGGATTGATACTCTTTCTGCATCGGGGGCATTTAACTAGATAATGTAAATTTGCGGTGTGGCTTTTAGCACTTTAACTAGGTATGAAGTGCGGTTTTATTTATGAAATTGTCGATGCTTAAGTTGCTGCGTGTGGTATTTCACACTAGTTGACCGGCTTTTTGGCTCATCTACAAGCGCCAAAATGGCGGCACTCCTGAATTAATCAAACTTCTGAATGTCCCATGTTGTAAATATTTTTGTTGTACTGTTATACATTAAAGCAAAACTTTTTGTTTAATATATAAAAACTGCTTTTATGTATTATGTGCATTACTGTCGCTCACAAAAACAACTTGTATTGTAACGTTACGTTAGCTAAGAGTCCCTAAAGTGCATTCGCTATTTTTTTCAGTAAAAGGACATGACGTCCCCCGGTGTGCCTGGAACCACCGGAGCTCCGCTGCAGCCGCGATGGAAGCGGGTTCTGGGTTGGTCTGGTCCGGTACCTCGACCCAGACACGGACACAGAGCCGTAGCCATCAAGGAACTTATGGTCGTTTTCGGTGGAGGAAACGAAGGAATC
Organism: Danio kyathit; assembly: GCA_903798195.1. Taxonomy (NCBI): domain Eukaryota; kingdom Metazoa; phylum Chordata; class Actinopteri; order Cypriniformes; family Danionidae; genus Danio; species Danio kyathit. The sequence continues at coordinate 29,179,468 of LR812529.1, read as the reverse complement.
GTTGATGAGCTGCACGTTTATAACACTGGTGAGTATCATAAAAGTTTATATTTGCGTACAAACTAAGTAATATTTACGGACATATTTAAATAATGGGGTGCATTTTCCTTACAAGGCCTTTTATCTATCAACGCTTATCGATCTCGCCTAGTTCACTGAGGGAATTACAAATACAATACAAACACCTGTCATAATATGTTAGCTGGTTATGAAAGCGTTCGCTGTTTGTGGATGTTGTGCGCCGCATCTCACTCAGCTCCGTCGACTGTTATGGGGAAAAAAGGCGCCAGAAAAACAAAAATGGACGTTGTCCTCCGGCGGCACGTCACGCGCACGCCCCCTCCTGCACGTGCACCAGTGCGCCTTTTTGTTGTTTATCTTTCTGGTCAAGTAAAATTGATCATGTTAATGCTATGGAAATTATTAGGCTGTACTAGACAATGCTTTACATGCACCTGTTTTTTTGTATCATTCTTCAATTGGTCATACTTCATTTTTATGTAATTTTTTGCAGCTTAAAACTGAAATACTGACTAACAATGGAATTTATTTTTATTTTTTCCACAGCAACAAATCAGTGGTTCATACCAGCTGTTCGTGGGGACATCCCTCCAGGCTGTGCAGCTTATGGTTTTGTATGTGATGGCACACGTCTGTTGGTCTTTGGTGGAATGGTCGAATATGGAAAATACAGCAATGACCTTTATGAGTTACAGGTAAGAAAGTTCTTTAATATCATTGTGTTATGCAAATAAAAGCTGAATACACTAAACAGCCAATGGTAGCTCATAGATGGTCTGCTTATGTTTGGCCAGCTGAAGCTAACATTTCAGAGTCCCTCTGTATTTTGGGCACAAGCTTTTTTTTTAAGCTTGAATCAATGATCCCATCCAGTTTTCTTATGTTTTTTTTTTTGTTGTTGTTGCTTGTTTCCTTCCTGATGATACTTAAGTAAAATTGTGAGATGCCATTTCACACAGGATCAGGCTTGGGAACCGTTTACACTAGTACGTTTTCTAGTTTTTAAAACGTATAAGTTTTACTACAGGTATGCTTTCCGTCCACGCTACCCCAGAGTTTTCTAGTCCTGAAAACAGTGTTTTAAAACGCTGAAGAGGCCATTTTCATATTAAAATGCTGCTGTTCCTTGTCAGTGTGGATAGGGGGAAAATGGAGGCGTGGCTGCAGACATTCGCCTATCTCATTGGAGCTTTTTCTTAATATTAAGTAGCCTACACACAGTTCAGTCTTGCATCCTTTCCTTGTAAGCTCAGACTTTGCAAGATTGATTTGGAAAACAAACTCCCGAGGACATGTCGGGTAAAACTTCAAAGGGAACAGTGTAGCTACTTTATAACCTCATTCACATCACCCTGGCTATTTGTTTCACTATCTTAACAATAAAATGAAACCATAATATAAGGAACTGCCTATTTTCATTTTGATATTAACTGAACAGACATCAAAAATGTTAAGGCATTGTGTAGCTACATATTTATATGAGGGTTATCTTCACTGTATGCATATTTATTACAAAATGGACCCTATAACATAACTGCCTCCTTTCGTTTTCATTGAAAAATACGAAACGCCCTATTTCTTTGGCTGAATATAGGTTTTAAAAATCAATGGTGGCAATTAATAATACAATAAATTTATACAATATAGAAAATAAAGGCAATGAATCAGTCAAATAAGCAGAATCAGTGTACGTGGTTACATAAGTTAGTTTATTAACTTATCCTTGTGCTCAGCCAAAACGCGTTACATGAACAAGTAATAGATTCAAAAGACAGAAGAGTTATTAGATCGAGACAAGATGAATTAAATATCACATTTAACAAATATAGTGAGATGAGGGTCCATCGGTAGATCCTTGATGAACTGTTCGACGTGCACTGCTCTCGTCTGGGAAGGTCCCTGCAGAGCACCCGCTGACTGCCTGAAGCTCAGACGTGCGCATATGCTGCAGAGCATGCCAGAGTGTGTGTGTGTGTGTGTGTGTGTGTGTGTGTGTGTGATCATGTGATGTACGTTTTCTGCTGTATAGTGTGGACTGAGATCTTTTCAAAAACATTAGATAAAACGCCAGTATGGACATGGATCACTTTCATTTTAAAACTAAAACGTATTAGTGTAAACGGGGCCGAAATCTTTTTTGTTTTGTTTAGATTCAGTTTTAGGTATTTGAACAGCTTGCCAAAGCAAAATTTCTCACTGAGATTGTCTGTCAGTATATAAGGGCCTCATCATTTTACGAAGTCATCAATATTTGTTCAGTTGTATGTGAGCAATTCCTTGCAAATATCAACCTTGCCATGAAAAAATTTTCACTAAAATAGTGGAAGTTTTTTTTGTGTAGGCTTGTATTTGACAGTACTGTAAAAATGCTCAAAAATGTCTCAGTCAATGTTTTTAAACGGTTATATTTGATTGACCAAAATCACACAATTGGCAATTACACATCTGTCACATCCATAATGGAGAGATGTCACATCCATAACAAAGCCTTTTCCTCATAAATGCATAAATGTGAAATTAAATAACATCAATCATTTTTGTTCTATAGTGAGCCGCCTCTTATCCTTTTGATTATCTTTCTATTTTTGGGTTGTGCAGTTAAATTTGCAGCATTTCTACAAAGTATGTTGTGTACTGTAAACTCGCAGACTTGTTGGTTACATCCATAACTCGTGTTAATTTTCCTCATTTAAAATATACAAAAAAAATGTTTATAGATTGATATTTTTTTGATCCCATAACTCTGGTTTAGTTTTGGGAAATATAAACTGATGTTCTGATATAATGTTAACATATACTTTCTATGTGAATTTATGTATTGAGTTTTTACTGAAAAATGTCACATCCATGATGCTGGAATTGCTTGTGGGGTTTGTTCGGGCTATTATTTGACTATCAATGAAGAAATGAAATGATCTCGCTATGATTACTGTTATCAGGCAAGCAGGTGGGAATGGAAAAAATTGAAGCCAAAAGCCCCTAAAAATGGAGTGCCACCATGTCCTCGTCTGGGCCACAGTTTTTCTCTTGTGGGCAACAAGTGTTATCTTTTTGGAGGGCTTGCCAATGACAGTGAAGACCCCAAGAACAACATTCCCAGGTATTCATACTATACAATAATCTGGTCATTAAAATATGTATTTAAATCATTTGCTTCATAAACTCACTCATGTGTGCTTCCAGATATTTGAATGATCTTTATACCCTCGAGCTGCGTCCGGGCTCCAGCGTTGCAGGGTGGGATGTACCAGTCACATATGGAGTATTGCCACCTCCAAGAGAGAGCCACACTGCTGTAATCTATACTGAAAAAGTTACTAAGAAGTCCCGTCTTGTTATATATGGAGGAATGAGTGGCTGTCGTTTGGGTGATCTTTGGACATTAGATATTGGTATGAAGATTATGCTGTTTGCACTGCCGTGTTTGTCTTCAATTGGTAATTAATTCAACCAGACATGTAAGTTAAGCAATAATTAGGACACTCTTTGCTTTACAGATACACTGACCTGGAACAAACCTGCAATAAGTGGCGCTGCTCCCCTCCCCCGAAGCCTGCACTCGGCCACCACTATTACAAACAAGTGAGTTTTAGTTGCATCACTGCAGGCATTCCCTAAATGCACACAATGGCATTGCTGACCTTTAATCTGTTGTATCTGTAGAATGTATGTTTTCGGTGGCTGGGTTCCTTTGGTGATGGATGATGTGAAGGTGGCCACACATGAGAAGGAGTGGAAGTGTACAAACACACTGGCCTGCCTAAACCTGGGTAAGCTGTAGTCGAAAATACATGTGATGTTTTAAAGTAAAATACATTTTATGCTTTTATTTACCAAAGACCAATCTGGTAAAGTAAACTACAGTTTTTTTAAATTAGAATGATTACTATTAGGGCTGTGTGATTAATCGAATCGTGATTTGAAACGTTGCGATTAGCTAATTGCAAGAGGCTGCGAAATGAAATATGTATTATTTCCCCCGACCAGTGAAAATGTGTGCATGCCATCTGTGTATGACAGTCTTACTAGCCAATTGAGTGCGCACACAATCAGAATTGTGCAATTGTGCTTGCCCCGCCTTTGTGCTTTTTCTTATTGGCCCACTGCTCTAGAACTGAATGCGAATGGATTGGTTAATATCAGCTGTCAATCACTTAGTCAACGCCTTCTGCCTTCAGATGAGGAGCTATAACTGCGAAAATGTGAAGCGCTGAAGATGAGAGAATGAAAATAACACTGACAGATTTTGTTTTAGAAACCCCCTAAAGTTAGTAATAATGGCACATCTTATTAGTGATCATGTGCTGAATGTTAACCCACCATTTACACTTTTCCAAGAGTGCATAAAAGACTTCCAGTGGCTTCAAGTCTGCTATAAAAATAAATAAAGCCATTCACTGTAAGGCTGTGGGACAGGGTTTGCAGGTAACAGCGTTTGCCACTGAATCTACAAGTTTTAAGCACGAGAGGTACTGTATAATCTTTCATTTAATCCTCACCATGCTGTCAGCCGTGCAAGTGGCAGCTATATAATTACAATTTAACACAGCTCATGAAAAGACTGTTATTGCTATTAAGATGACATGCAAATTATAAGTTATATATCGATATAAATGTGGGGCGGGGTGATGGATCGCGATGCCTGCTCAGCATCGGGACGTTTATCAGCCATCGGCGATGGCATCGTCTATCGGTCCAACCCTAGTTTACGGATTTAAATGCTTATTGGATATTACGTCATTCAATGTGACTATACGCATGACTTTACAGAGAGCTTACGACCTACTTACTGCGGTTTGCCATAAGAAAATGTTAACAAATTTAGTTACAAACTAGCTAGTAGTTACCAAGCCCCTAGTGTGGACTTTACCTTCCAGTTTAAGAACTTACAAACAGCTGGTGCAACCCTACCCAGGAGGTAACTAATGCCAAAACGCACTACCTCACTAAAGACATGGTGCCTTTTAATGCTGTGACCAAAAAGGGGTTTAAAAAATAACTCGTGTAAATGCAGGATAGGAGATATACACTTCACCTATTTTAGCCATTTTGGAGTACCACAGCTGTATGTTTAATGTAATGATATTTTGTGAAGCATCTGGGATTATTATTTTGTTTTAGACAATATAAGCTACAGAAAGGCTCTTATCAGCCATATTAGTTTGCTGAGTGTTCTGCATTTTTATAATTATAATTTTTTGTTTGTATAATAAGCTACACTATCTCCCTAACTTGAGTTGAACTTGTTTACAGAAAGGTAAGGTCATTTTATTTGTGCTACCTCATTTTTCTGTAGAGCAAACGGTGTTTAATTTCTGAATATTTAAAAACTAATTTGAATAAATGTTAATAAGTTAATATCTTTTTAAATCCATTTTTTTTAGCTAACACTCACTGTATTTTAGCAGTAAGAAGCTACAGATTGAGCTGAAGCTTGACTACGAAATTAAATCACAAATCAAATCGAAATCACAATATTTATCAACAAAAAAATCACAATTAGATATTTTTCCCCAAATCACACAGTCCTAATTACTATTCCTTTAAAAATGATCTTATGTACTCCAAGGGTGGAATAATTATTGGAATAATGTTGATTTAATTCATGTAGAACAATAAAGTTAAATTGGTTTGGTGGTACTTTAAATATAACATATTCCAGGGATTTATCTGTTTTCAGTGTCATATGATATCTAATGCATTTTTGGTGAAAGAAAGTATGAATGTCTTAAAAAGAGCCTGACCTGAAACATTTTAATAGCAGTGTAACTTCAATGCTGAAGCAGAAAGCATTGGAATAATACTAGCAATTGAATATTACTGTTAAAATTTTTATAAGTACACTGTGATGTACAGAAAATATAATACCATAACAATCCTATTTACGAAATGTGAACATTTTGGTTGAACCCAAGCTAACTGATGCATATTTTTCATATTATACCATATCTGTTCAATTAAATATGAGCTTCTTTTTGTAGACACTTTAGCATGGGAGACAGTTTTGATGGACACTTTGGAGGACAACATCCCACGTGCTCGAGCAGGACATTGCGCTGTCGCTATTAACAACAGACTTTATATTTGGAGTGGACGTGATGGGTATCGCAAAGCTTGGAACAATCAGGTGTGCTGCAAAGACCTGTGGTACCTGGAGACAGGTGAGGGCATCTGTAAAGAGACTATAGTCAAATTTGTACACATCTAGTATTATCAGACATATTGCAGGGTGCAGAATTAGTTATTATATATTTTTTTCTTTTACAGAACGACCCAATCCTCCTTCAAGGGTGCAGCTTGTCCGAGCCAACACAAATTCTTTGGAGGTTAGCTGGGGAGCGGTTTCTACAGCAGACACGTACCTGCTTCAGCTCCAGAAATATGATATCCCATCAGCCACTGCTGCCACATCACCAGCTCTCAATGCAGCTCCCTCCCTCCCTGGAAACTCTCCTAAGAGTCCAGCCCCGGCTGCAGCTGCTCCATCTGCTCAGAGTTTGCCGCATAGTGGCATCACCTCAGTGCCCCAGGCTGCTTCACCCACAGCCTCGGTCTTACCTGGCATACCTGCAAGTCCTCTGGCTGCATCAATGACACGTGGCCCAGGTAACGTTTAACAGTATTCACAATTTACACCTTTATGGTTGTGATGGCTTTCATCACCAGCAGGTCATTCTGACTATATGTACATGCTAGGGCTGGGCGATTTTTTCGATTAATTCGAATTTACGTTTTAAGACGATTTTATTTTTTATAAAATCGAGAAATCGCGATTTTTTTTTAAATAAAAATATTAAAGCCGCTTTTCCACTATCGTGCCAAACCGTTCTAAACTGTTAGACAACAGTGCTGAATTGTGCTGATTCTGTGTGTTGATGTCGCGGCTCTGTCCCGCAGCTGCCTGTCTCTCCCGCGCGAGCTGCGAGACGGGCGCGCGCGCGTGCGTGCGCGCGAGGAGAGGAGAGGAGAGAAGGCTCGACAGGCGGAGGTCCGCTCCTTGCCTCCTTCATTCTAATCATCCGCCCGCCCGCACATATTATTTTATCTGATATATGTATCCGCACCCGATCGCCACTTTAATAATTCTAATTCTTTGTTTTAAGCATGATGATAGGTGTAACTTTCTCCGCAATGTCCGGCGGCAGAGTAACAGCTCGTTAATTCATGCTCGAGCAAATGATGAGACGGACAAAAGTACTCGATGCATGCCCTTCTTTTACTTATTTCAGTGTTTTCAGGTTCACAGTGCAAAACAGCTCCCGGGTGGAATTACTGAAGTAAACATAAAACAAAAGAGCAGCATTCTGCTAAATATAGTCCTTTATATCCTGATATGCTATGTGTTGTTTCATTCGTTTTTTTATATTTAACTTGATGCATTCGTTATTTAATGTTTGAATACTGAAATCATTTAAATGGTTATATTTTACCATCCAAATGTAGTATATTTTATATCATTACCAACTTTTGATATAAAACCGCTGTTATTTTATTGATTGTTATGAAATAATTTAAGTGCTATATTTTTTATTAGTGAAAGTGCCCGCTCACTTTGACAAGGCCTGTCTAAATATATATTTCTGCCATGCCACTAATACAGATAAACTATTGTTGCATTATCATTGTTTATTTTTCTGTTATGTACAGAGATTTGAAATATTTATTTCCCCTCCAATCCTTTTCAATCTTCACGTTACATTTTGGTCATTTTCTCTCCAAAAAAAAAATTGCCCAAAGCTGCACAACATATGACCTCTACATAAATACGGGTGCTGTGATTTCTATTGTAGCTATGTTTAGCATCCCTACATGAGAGAGTACCATAACCACGTTTAGTCACACAGTTGCTTTTCTTTTACAAGTGAGCATGAAAAAAACTAGTTTCGGCATTTATTTAAATTTAAATGAACAAGGTAAGCTGGTAAGGTAGTTACACAGTAAAAACAAAATTAATAAAAAAAATAAATAAAAAAATCGAAATCGAAATCGTGAATCGGTCAAACTTTATGAGAAAATCGAGATTTTTTTTTTTGCCATATCGCCCAGCCCTAGTACATGCTTGGATTATTTGCTGCAAAGTGATTGGCATCTTAGATATTTGTATTTATGAGCAGTTGAACAGTAAGGGTGTAAACCGAAACTTGGCATGATACTATATGATATCAATCCTCTTAGCCAGAAATATGGATGTCGATTCTTCACAAAATTCTGTAATTCGATTCAGTGGAATATTGATAGATTTTATGTGCCTAATTTATAGAAACCGTTACGTTTTTACTCCCTATTGGAACCAAATTATATAAAAATAACTTTAAATTGAACTCGGTGAGAACTGCACATTCTGTATAATCCACAAAAAAAGTACCTTAGGTGTTTTTTTTAATTATGTAGAAAAGTGAAAAGAAATCAAGTAAGAAAAAAAAACACAATTCCTGCATGTGTGATAAACAGATTTTTTTGAAAAAATATTGTTATTATTATTTTTAATTTGAGTTCAACATTGTACACTTATATTTCAGCTATTCTAAAAGTTGCAGCCCCTCAGTCAGGAACAGGGGCATCGATTGTCACCGTACGTCAAGCAGCCCAAGTTGGAAAATCCCCAGTCACTGTGGCATCACTTCCTGCAGGTGTTCGCATGGTAGTGCCATCACAGACCGCTCAAGGAACGGTAAGAATTGTAAGGGTAAAGCTGGTATCTATATTGTATGAGTAGATTACATACAGGATCAATGCACAAGAAGAGGTGAATTTTCACTAACCCAAATTTAAAGGGTACCTATGATGAAAATCATCGTCATATTAATGATAGAAACACAATAAGTCTCTTCTTTTAAATTTCCTGATGTTAAAATAGGATCCAAATCCTTCCCATTTTAGGGCCCACTGCAACTTGATGTAGGAGTGTGGTTTCCCTGCCCACCGATTTGATTGACAGCCGCGTATTAATATGTCTCCTTAGTAACGGGTATAATCATATCAACAAGCAACTGTGAACTGTGATTTAATAATCTGTTGAGCTCACTATGATCATCAATCATCATCAAATGTGATCAAGAATGAGTTTTACAAGTTTAAACGTTTTTAAAACACTGCGTGTTTGGAATGAATTACAGCATTTTTAAAAAAATTATTATTTTTTTTTTTACTACCGTCGTTATCCCCACAGCCGCGTGTCAGTACAATTATAAAAGTCAATCCCGGTTTGTGGACGTTAAATCAGGTTTATTTTATACATTAACATAACAGATATCCATACAGCAGTGGATATTAATGTGTATCCTGTCACATTTGCCGTGCAAAAACAGTGTAAAGTTAAACGCGTGCGCTGTGTGTGTGCGTGAACATTGTGTGTGACTCATCGGAAGGCTTGAATTAACTCCACAACAAATACATCAAATAATAATCGGGAAAGTTCTTACTGTAGTATTTCTCACAAACGTTACTCGAGATCTGCTTCCATCATGTCTGTCACTGTGCTGTTCATCTGACGCAGCTGAGGCCGAGATTGAGGCACACACTGACAGGCATGTGGGAAAGGTGGGCGGGGAGAACTAGCATTAAAGGCACAGGCAACAAGAACAGCTACATTGTGTTCAGAGCCGAAAATTCCAATATTCTGAAAGGTATAATAAATAATCTGATGGGTGTTTTGAGCTGAAACCTCACAGACACATTCTAGAGACACAAAAGACTTATCTTAAAAAAAGGGGTAAAATAGGTGCCCTTTAACAGAAAATTCATGTCAGACAAAACCATCTCCCATGTAATCCAGAGCAATTGACCCAATCTGTGTGTGTGTGTTTATTTTTTATTTTTTTGCCTAGGTTTTTTTTTTGGGTGTGAACCCATTATAAACTGCAATTTTATTCCAATGCCTTTTTTTCTTTCAGCCCATCGGCAGCAGCCCTCAGATGAGTGGAATGGCAGCTTTGGCTGCAGCTGCAGCAGCCACACAGAAGATCCCTCCGTCCCCAGGAGCCACTGTTCTCAACATGCCAGCAGGGGCCACAATTGTCAAAACTGTAGCTATGACTCCAGGGGCCTCCACACTCCCCACCACAGTTAAAGTGGCATCGCCTCTCATGGTAATTCTCTTAAAATTATTAACTGTGGCAGCACTCGGAAGCTTAGGCAGTTCATCATGACAATATGATGTTTTCTTGCAGGTGAGCAACCCGGCCACTCGCATGTTGAAGACCGCTGCTGCCCAGGTGGGCACCCCGACAGTGTCCAGTCCCACTACAGGTGCTCGGCCCATCATCACGGTGCACAAGTCGGGCACAGTTACCGTAGCCCAACAGGCTCAGGTTGTGACCACTGTGGTTGGTGGAGTCACCAAGACCATCACTCTTGTTAAGAGCCCACTTTCCATGGGAGGCAACTTGGTACAGTATATTAGAACTTCTGTCATAAAAACAATTTAGTGAAAAGTTGTATGTTTCAATTATTTATTATCTTTATTCATTCATTTTTAGATATCCAACTTGGGCAAGGTAGTATCAGTGGTACAAAACAAACCAGTGCAGTCAGCCACCGTGACTGGACAGGCCTCCAACCCACTTGCACAGATTATACAGGTATGTTTAACATGTATTACTAGATTATAAAGAATTGTAACATTTTATTTTTGCATATTTTTAACTTCAACGTGGTTATGACTTTGTAGACAAAGGGTCCCCTTCCACCAGGCACCATTCTAAAGCTGGTAACATCTGCAGATGGAAAACCAACCACCATAATTACTACCAGTCAAGCAGGTGGCACAGGCAACAAGCCCACTATCTTAGGCATCAGTGGCATGTCCCCCACTTCCAGCAACAAACCAGGCACCACCACTATCATTAAAACAATCCCCATGTCTGCTGTTCAGCAAGGAGCTGCAGGTAAAGAAATGAGGAATATTGTCAAGAAGTGTCCTTTTTATTTTATGTATTATTATTATTATTATTATTATTATTATTATTATTATAATATATAAATATCAATACCACAATAATAATTCTAATAGTTTGTGGCTGCTGTACGGTTTCTAGGTTGCTTTGCTTGGACTTAGGGAGTGTTTTTTCTGTTATAGGTGTGACGAGTACTACAGGAGTAAAGAGCCCCATTACCATCATCACCACAAAGGTCATGACCTCAGGAACTCCTGGTAAAATCATCACAGCAATGCCTAAGATTGGTACCGCGGCTGGCCAACAGGGCCTAACACAGGTATTGGAATTAAAATATTTGGTGTTATGAGGATTTGATGGAGCACTGTTTAATTTTCTTACCTTACTTGATTGTCTTCTCCTCAGGTTGTCCTAAAAGGAGCTCCTGGTCAGCCGGGCACTATTCTCCGCACTGTGCCGATGGGAGGAGTACGCCTTGTGTCTCCAGTATCTGGGGTTAAGCCAACTGTAACCACCCTGGTTGTCAAAGGAACAACTGGTAAGGAATGAAGTCAGAAGTCAATGTTTCTTGGTGACTGTGAGTGTGTGTGCCAAATATTGTTCAGCAACCTCTATTATTAATGCTTTGAATGTTTCCCTCTATGTGTCTGTTCTCTTTCCAAGGTGTAACAACTCTTGGCACAGTCACAGGAACAGTTTCATCAAGCTTAGCTGGAGGAAGCCTAGCCAGTGCCAACGCCACCCTGGCAACCCCCATCACCACTCTGGGCACGATCGCCACCCTCGCCAGCCAGGTCATTAATGCCACCAATGTGACGGCTGCTCAGAGCAACCTGACCAATGTCACCTCCACCATGCAGGTGAGAAACAGATCGTCATTTCTGATTTCTGTTGATTTTTATATATTTATATAAAGAATATATTCTTTTACTCTATGTACCACCTTTTGTCTTGTTTGTCAACAGATGTGATTATAAAATGGGTTTAAATCTTATACAGTTATATACACACAGATAAATAAATACATTTTGTATTCATTCATTTATAATTACCAATGAAGTCAATAATCTTGTCATCTTTTCTTCAGCCCACCCAGGTGACCCTCATAACTACGCCTAGTGGAGTGGAGGCTCAGCCTGGCCAAGATCTGCCTGTTTCATTTCTAGCATCTCCCACCTCTGAGCAGCCCACTTCTACTGATTCTGGCACAGGAGATACTTCTGGCAGCGTTACTCTCGTATGCTCTAACCCACCCTGCGAGACGCATGAGACGGGCACCACCAACACGGCCACCACAGCGACAGCAAACATGGGCGCTGGACCAGCTGGCACTGTACAGAGAGTCTGCTCAAACCCGCCATGCGAAACACATGAAACGGGTACAACAAACACTGCCACCACAGCATCTGCCAACATTGGCGCTGTTCAGAGGGTCTGCTCAAACCCACCATGCGAAACCCACGAAACGGGCACCACCAGCACGACAACCACAGCATCTTCAAATATGAGCACTGCTCCTGCTGGGCCAGTGCAGAGGGTTTGCTCAAACCCACCTTGTGAAACACACGAGACGGGTACCACAAACACAGCAACCACGGCTTCATCAAACATGGGTGGAAACCAGCCTGGAGCAGTGCAGAGGGTCTGTTCAAACCCACCTTGCGAGACCCACGAGACGGGCACCACCAACACAGCAACCACGGCTTCATCTAGCATGGGTGGAGGCCAAGAGGGAACAGTGCAGAGAGTTTGCTCAAACCCACCCTGCGAGACCCATGAGACGGGCACTACCAACACAGCAACCACATCATCATCCAACATGGGTGGAGATCAAGCTGGAGCAGTGCAAAGGGTCTGCTCAAACCCACCCTGTGAAACCCACGAGACGGGCACCACCAACACGGCCACCACCGCCACCTGCAATATGGAGACAGATGAAGGAACAGGTACTGCTGTGTGCATGGTTTAACCGCAGTCACTTTAGACTTTAAGTGTTTAAAGATGAGCAGGATAAAATGGAATGATGCGGCACTGCTAACATGAGCCATTCCACCATGTTTAACATTTTTTTTTGTATCGAGAGGTCAAATTTTAATCTTCTGTTTCTCTCATATATTCATGTGATGGGAATTCGCAGGTCAGAGTTCAAGTTTTTGACTTTTCTAAAGCATAAAAATACTATATATTTATAGTTATTTTTGAAACATGTTAAGTGAACGTACTCGTTTTTCTGAAAACAATCCTACAGTTAGTAATTCTCCTTTTGAAAATGTGAATTTTCGGTCTGGATGTCTATTTTGTTGATCTCTGTAACACTGTCCACGGTTAGTTTGCCGAATTATATTTCAGCACCCGTGGTTGCCTTGGGAGAAAACGCAGCATATTTCATTTTGATCTGGAAGGCTCCCTCAGTGTATGTAGGCAGGGCTGAAAATGTGACCTCCAGAGGACTGTAGTAGCTCTGAAATAAGATGCAGATTCAGAGTTGTAAAAATCCACATAGGCTATTTTTTATTAGCAAATGTTACAAACGTAAATTAGCTGAGCAGCTTACAATGTAAGGGTCCATCGGCAGGTACGCTCGCTTTCGTTTTCGAAGGAGGGGCCTGGTGGGAAAAACCCCTCCGATATTTTGAATTTGGGCTGCAATACCAAGTTCAACCACTAGGTCAATCCTACATACTACACCTTTTAAATTGCTATGCAGTGAAATATTCTCACGAAGACTTACCTTTTAAGTCACAGGTGTCAAACTCAGTTCCTGGATGGCCGCAGCTCAGCACAGCTTAGTTCCAACTCTAATTAAACACACCTGATCAAACTAATTGAGTCATTGAGGCTTGTTTAAAACCTGCAGTTAAGTATGTTGGAGTTGGGTTGAAACTAAACTCTACAGGGCTACGGCCCTCTAGGAACTGAGTTTGACACCCCTGTTTTAAGTCTGATGCAGTTGCATGCTTATGAATGGAGGTCAGTGGAACAAAGTCTAGTGTGAGGTTGCTTAGCATTAATTGCATAATATACAGGGTGGGTTAAAACTAGGCAATATTTAATGGCAATAGAAGAAGCTGGAGTCATGATGAAAATGTTCTCAAACATTTTAGACGAACGCAAATTTCATGTTAGATAGGGCTCAAAAGGCAGCATTAGAAATATGGACTTCAATGGCAATTTTTAATGCATAGTTACTTCTTACCCACCCTGTAGATGACTTTCAAAAATAAGTTGCACTACTAAAGTCTATAACAGCCATGTATGAATGAAGAATTTCAAAATAATGTCAGTTTAATTACATGTTTGTGTGAAAAACGTAATGTTTGTGAACTACAGCCAAGCACATGTGCTTTGGTCATCGCAGTTATAATGTGATTTAAGTTGTCAGTTTATTGCTAAATTAAATTTTAAAGCCACATTTTTTTTAAAATGAGGTTTTATTGTTATAGAGCTTAAAGGGATTTCTCCCAAAATTAATCTTGAAATGCCTTTAAACATTTACTTACTATCATGTAGTTCTAGACCATGTGTAGTCTGCTGAATATAAAAGATATTTGAATGTGGATAACCAAAATGTTTCTGATTACATCGATTTAAATAGACATTTTAAATGTTGACATAATGTATATAATATATATTTAAGATGAAATATATCTCCTCTGTATATTTAGCCCAACAGAGCAGTGAAGCATCAGAATCGAGTACGAGCACGGAGAGCCTGCCGTCGACTGCAGCGGCCCAGAGCAGAGCCATTACTACAGTCACACAAGCCACACCGCTGCCAGGACCTGCTGTTCCAGTGAGTGACATGTATTCTGACAAACATCAGTAATTCAGCATTAAATAATAACACGATAGCCATCCACATTCAACTTATTTTCATTGTTGCTCCTTAAATGTGGCTTCTTAAAAGTTAACTTTTCATTCCAGTTTGCACAAACTCTTCAATTCTGAGGAGCTTGCATAAATATCAAACACTTAGATTAGTAGTAGCCTTACTAAACTTTTATTAAGTTTTATATAATTATTACTGTTTTTTTATTGTGTTTATTAATATATGTGTATTTGAGTGTTTTCTATGCAGTCACGACAAAATATTTATTTGACTTAATTTTTTATTTTTTTTTGTATTGTTTGAATGATGAAATGTAATATTTTTTTTCCATTAATATAGTCATCGTTGCTGACAGTGTTAAATCTTAAATAAATCAATTCTACAGTCTTTTTGGTAAATGATCTAGGAAGTTTGGGAAAGTTTCTATATTTTAAGCTTCTTCCTGAGGTATGTATTGAAGTATAGTATAGTGGGAGCATGGAAATAAAGTGCGTTTCTATGTTTTTCAGTCTATTTCCTCAATCACGGAGTCATCCTCAGAGGCAGGAGCAGAGCCGGTGGTGATGGAGAGTTCAGAGGCAGAGTCTTTACAGACTGAAGGCCAGGCTGAAGCGGAGGCCGTTGCCATGCAAGCAGAGTTTCAGACAGAGGCAGGAGCCGTCGCTTTACCCACTGACTTCCAGGAGAACGCAGCCGCCTTGCCAGCTGATTTCCAGGGAGAAGCGGTGGCGGTGGCCATGCAGGCGGAGAGCCAGGCGGACGCAGTGCCCATGGAGCAGGATGTTGCTGGCATGGCAGAGGGAGAAGCCGCTCAAGAACAGCTGCCAACTGCAGAGGTACAATTCATTTTTTTTTATTTTTATGTTGTTATTATTATAATTATTTTTATAATTAATATTAAGTTATTTTTGGTAATTAAGACAAGTATTTTCATATTCAAGTTTTGTATTGATTTATTTTAGGAAGTACTTAGAAAAATTAAAATAATAATTTATTAAGGAAATAAATTGTACTTTTATTACAGACCATTTTTTTTCAAAACGTTCTATTGCAAATGATTGAATTCATTCTGATTTGCAGAAAGGTACCTGAAAATTGTTAGCAGTAGGCATGGCACGATAACCGGTTTTAAGGTTTGCAGTGGTTTTGAAAAGTCAAGGTTTTGAAAACAGTTAAAAATTTCTGTTATACCATTCCTAAGGTATTTGTAAGTTTTTGTTTTGTTTTTATGACTATTTAATTAAGGTTTTTTAGGGAAACAGTATCTACAGCAGAAAAGGACCCTCCACATCAAAAGCTACTACATACAGTCCATGATTCAGGAAACATCTGAAAAACAAATCGCTTATAAACCAGCATCCAGCATGCTATAGACCTGTACAGTGCAGTGACTTTATATCCAGAGAAAAGAAAGATCTTCAAAGATACCTTTTCACGTTGTAAAGAAATCTGTTTTTTTTTTTTTTTTTTTTTTAACTAATGACAATAGCAGAAGTCAAGGATTTATTTCAATTATTTAGCCTGGTATGTTTACGGTTTTAAAATATTTTAAATGTAAAAAAAAAACATGTTCAATGAAGAAAAAGTAGTTTTTTACCCAGACATTTAAAAATAACATATTTTAGAGCAGTAATTACAATACTGTTATACTTTTACCCAAGGTTATACTGTCAGAATCTTATACCGGCCCATGCCTAGTTAGCAGCTAACAGTAGCTATGTTTCCATCCACCTATTTTTAAGTGCATATTGGATATGTGCATAAAATATCGGTTGATGGAAACGCCGAGATGCGCATCAATTTTGACAATGCGCATAAAGCATATGCGCATAACTGAGTACAATAAACTTTTTATTTGATAAGAAAAGATGTGACTCATGGGTGACTGGAGTTTGATTCCTAGCTACTCTATTTGTATCCCATGCTTTCCTTTTCCTTCCTTCATAACTTAAAAAAAAATGTAATGACATTTGATCTAAATCTTGATTTTAAGTTTAAGTAACTAATGTTTTCCAATTATAATTCTAATTTAATAACAATATATGTTGAATATTTTCAATGAAATTTATTTAATTTTTTTGTTAGAAAGAGATATAAATATATTCAGAATTTTTCTGATAATTTGTTAAATCGCTGATATTTGATATTTTCAGAACATATCAATTTAAACACTTTTTTTTTGTCTAATTTGGCGACAACTATCTTTTTTTTTTTTTTTTTTGTGGTAGATGGAAGATGTAGATGCAGCGTCAGCATCACAGGCCGCAGTGCTGGCTTTGCCACCAGAGCTGATGTCGGATGGTCAGTCCACAACGCTGATGGTGACTGGTCTGACCCCAGAAGAGCTGGCTGTCACTGCAGCTGCAGAGGCAGCGGCACAAGCAGCAGCCACAGAGGAGGCTCAGGCCCTCGCCATCCAGGCCGTACTACAAGCAGCACAGCAGGCCGTCATGAGTAAGTCGCCATAATCCACAAAAAAACAACCCACGTCCTGCATATCTTCAAACAAAGTCTAAAATGTGGTTTTCTTTGAAGGTGATGCCGGAGGAGACGAGCAGCAGACCCACACCATACCCATCGTTCTGACCCAGCAGGAGCTCGCAGCTTTGGTTCAGCAGCAGCAGCAGCTCCAGGCAGCACAACAGCAGGCTGCAGCTCAGGCCGCGCTGCCCACTGAGGCCCTGGCACCAGCCGACAGCCTCAACGATCCCTTGTCTGAAAGCAACGGGCACAACGAGATGGCAGCCGCTGCCACAAGTGCAGTAGTCACGTTGTTGCCTCGCACCGTCGCAGAAGGTATGTGTAAAGCATTGACTTTGTTGGATTTTAAAAAATAATCATTTTATAGTGTAGCAATACTTTGTTTACTTTTTTCAATTGTTTTCCATGTGTTTTGGTAATGAAGTATGAACGCATGTGTATATCATTATGTGGAGAGTAAGTAGTATTTTTGCGTAGAGTAAATGGCTGTTCGAATGCGTTTGGCCACTTCAAAACTTTACACTCAAATGCAGTCTGATTAAATATTTAGGTTTTTTTCCCAAATAAAGGCAAGGCTAGTTTATTTTTATAACACATTTCATACACAATGGTAATTCAAGGTGCTTTACATAAACCGGAATAAACGAAACGTGTATAAAAAAAAAAAATAAAAAAAAACAAAGAATAAAAATGATTAAAAACAGATACAAATGTTAGAACAGGTTTTAAATGAATGAAAAAGAAAAGAGATAATAGTGCAATCTGTCAGACATGGCACAGTGCTCATTCTGTAAAGGCACAGCTAAACAGATCCGTTTTAAGTCTTGATGTGAGTGTGCCTAATATAGGAGCACATCTGATCATTTCTGGAAGCTGTTTCCAGTAGTAGGCGTGTCGTAGCTGATAATAATTATAACATGCTAATTGTGTTAGCGTCCACACAAATTTACAATATCATTGTTTATTTTAAGTACAAACCACATTTATGACACCTGCTGGTTTAAATACTCAAGCTCTTTAAAGCAGGATGGATTCTAACTGGCTGTTAATGGTTAATGTTAACAGTAGGCTGAAAAGAAAAAATACCCGTTTTTAAAAAGCATTTCCAACAGTATCATAGGGCTGAGCGATTTAATCAAAATGAAATTACAAACACAACTGAGCAAAGCTGTGATCTTCATGCACATCTTGTCAGGGGATACAGTTTGTGTGATCTGCATTAAATCTTCTCCAGAGGCCAGATGCGGCCCTCATGCAAAAAAACCCCTCAAAATTCACAAAGAAGAAACCCAGCAAATCCCCATACTGTTGCATTATAAACAAGATTTAACGGCCTTCTGTGATCCAGCATGACTTAAAATACATGATTTCGGAATCATCTCACAGAAGGATTGGTTTCAAAAACTCCACTATAGAAATGAAACAAGTCTGGAGTAAAAACATGTTGCAAACATCTGTCATTATCACAGAATGATTATCATCGGATTACTTTAACGCTGATTTTGAATGTGATTTTTGCAAAGCTCTTCTGAAAGCTTGTGCTGTAGGTTTATGTGAACCAGCTTTTTCTGACAATGTTTTTATATGAAAGTTATGTGTGTATGCCATTATAATAGTTTTTTTTTTTTAACAGCCTTGGCTCCATCCAGCACATTAGCACCTGTAGTAGTAGCTAGTCCAGCAAAGATGCAGGCAGCGGCTGCACTTACTGAAGTGGCCAATGGCATTGAAGCTGGGGTGAGTTTCATGGGACAACCGCCATTAAATGCATTGCTATCAAAAGAATGGCTTTAAAATCCAGTTTTGTTTTGTTTTTCTCCACAGAAACAAAATCCTCCAACTGTTACTGTCAAACCTCAAGTGAAGAAAGAGAACCAATGGTTTGATGTTGGCATTGTTAAAGTGACCAATATGGTGGTAACTCATTTCTACATGCCCGCAGACGACTCTGCTTATGTTGAGGTTTGCCACAATGAGATTCTTCGGTTTCTAAAATGATGTGGCATTGCTTGATTGTGAAAATAAGTAATGCTAACAGAGCTTGTGTTTTGTGTTGCAGAATGATTCTGGCACAGCCCCAGACTACAGTCAGATGAAGAGGGTGGAGCTTCAGCCTGGCACCGCCTACAAGTTCCGTGTGGCGGGTATAAATACTTGTGGCCGGGGAACCTTTTCTGAAATATCTGCATTTAAGACGTGTTTACCAGGCTTCCCAGGAGCACCATGTGCCATAAAGATCAGCAAGGTAGCTTTCCCTTGTTACATATTGTACATGTATTTGAGATCCTCTGAAATGTCATCAGAATCCGCGGCTTCATACTAATCATCCACCTACATGCACGTATAATATTATCTGATATATCCGCACCTGACCTGCACCCAATCGTCACTTTAATAATTCAAATTCTTTGTTTCAAGTATGATGATGAGTAGGCCCACATGGAATCTGCGCGCACAGAATTTCGCAAATTTTTAGCCCATCATTGATTCTGTTTATTTACTTGTGTAAATGTGTGTAAGTTTATATTTATGCAGTTTTTAAATTAATTTCAGTAATAATATTGACTAAAATGAAAATATTCATATGCTTTATTTACAATACAATTTGTAAAGTAATATTTTCTGTCTTTTAGTAGATATATTATATGAGAGACTTGCTTTGTTTATCAAATGAAGTGAAATTAATTGGATTTGCATAGTAAAAAAAATTATAGCTTTTAACTTTTTATTTGATGTTTATTTCATATATTAATTTTTAGTTATGGTACTCCCAAAAATAATTATTATTATTATTAAGTTATTTTTGGTAATTAAGACAAGTATTTTCTTATACAAGTTTTGTATTGATTTATTTTAGGGAGTACTTAGAAAAATTAAAAATAAGAATTTATTAAGGAAATAAATTGTACTTTTATTACAGACCATTTTTTTTTCAAAACGTTCTATTGCAAATGATTGAATTCATTCTGATTTGCAGAAAGGTACCTGAAAATTGTTAGCAGTAGGCATGGCACGATAACCGGTTTTAAGGTTTGCAGTGGTTTTGAAAAGTCAAGGTTTTGAAAACCGTTAAAAATCTTTGTTATACCGGTCCCAAGGTATTTGTAAGTTTTTGTTTTGTTTTTATGACTATTTAATTAAGATTTTTTAGGGAAACCGTATCTACAGCAGAAAAGGACCCTCCACATCAAAAGATACTTCATACAGTCCATGATTCAGGAAACATCTGAAAAACAAATCGATTATAAACCAGCATCCAGCATGATATAGACCTGTACAGTGCAGTGACTTTATATCCAGAGAAAAGAAAGATCTCAGAAGATGCCTTTTCAAGTTGTTAAAGGGCCATGAAACCCCCTGTCTCAGCAGGGTGTTTTCACACCTCTAGTTTGAAAAAAGTCAGGAAAAGTGGGCGTGTCCAGCTCTGTTTAGGTGGGAGTGTCAGGGGAGGGAAAGAGGGAAGGATATGCAAATATGGGAGTTTCTGTTTGGGCACGCAGACGCAGGGGAGAAAGACAGTGACCTTGTTTACATGGCCATCAGTAATCGAACTACTTGCCAAATTATTAATTTGTCGACTTTAACAGCAGTTTGGCATTTTCACTTTTTATTCAGGAACATTTCCTGCATGTTGCCTGTGACAAATGAGATATTAAAAGCGAGGAACTGCTGGAGAATGGAGTTTTAATCCAATGTTTGATACCGCACGGCGAATGGGAGAAAAAAAAAAAATCCTCCGCATTTCTCGGTAACTTGGATGACTCGGTAGGCAGCGTCAGAAAGCCGTGTGTATATAGACTATATCCTGTCACAAAATGCGGCGAAAATCCTGCACGACGGGAAAAGTTTGATCATGTTTACATTTGGAGAGCAGCATTTACAGCGGATCTTTCAGTCTATAAAATTGGACTATAATATTGCAGTGATATTAATACTGTAAACTTGGTAACTAAATCTTGGTAACTAAATCATTTTGACTGAGGTATGCCTTTAAAAACTGAAAGAGCTCTGCTGACCACGAACTAACTTTGCAATCTGGGTAAAACAAAGGGCACTGCACTGCAAACACACTTACCAAATCTGTAGACAGACAATCAAACTGGAGCTGTGTCTTTTTATTAAACGGAGACGAGCGGTAAATCCGGATTTCACCATTTCCAGATGCGAAAAGCTCTCGGGTAAAAAATGTTCCTTACAAACGCGTTTCTGTCGCGTGCACTGTAATCAACACGTGAGTCCAGCTGCTCTCTCATAGAGGGAAAATGAAAACAAAACCTTGTTGCTGCACACCGACGACCCGTGTCTCCAAATTCTTGTTCTTTCACTTGTTTTAGCAACACAACGTGGCGTCTCTCTGCCGTCTGTACAGCGTAAACAGTCTCCGGAGCTATCATGCATATTAATGAAGTTTTGCGTCATACACAATAGAGCGCGCTGATTGGTTTGAAGCACGTCTTCTCATGAATTAATGCCGCACACTCAGATGCGTCAGAACGTCCTCAAAAAGACAGACAGCCACTATCCTGGCTGGATTTACCCTAAGTATCTCATGGCCGTGACGCAGCTTCAAAAATTCGTTTCAAACCGGAAGAACGAATTTGCTCAAAATAACGCAAAAACAACCAATTTTCACTTTTTAGTGCAATATATGTGTCCTAATAGTGTTTATAGCAGCGTGGGACACATATATGACTGTCAACAGCTCAAAAAAAGTGTTTTGGTGTTTCGTGACCCTTTAAGAAATCTGTTTTTTTTTTTTTTTTTTTTTTTTTTTTTTTTTTTAACTAATGACGATAGCAGAAGCCAATGATTTATTTTAATTATTTAGCCTGATATGTTTACGGTTTTAAAATATTTTAAATGTAAAAAAAACATGTTCAATGGGGAAAAAGTAGTTTTTTACCCAGACATTTAAAAATAACATATTTTAGAGCAGTAATTACAATACTGTTATACTTTAACAGAAATATCACAAAATGTCTGCAGATTCTGTCTGGCCCTAACGATAAGTCAGCGTTGATTGTTCGTTAATAACAGCAGATTCAGTGAGCTAATCTGCGCATTTGTGATAGTAAAATAATACGCTATTTGTAAACTGTTTTTAATGAACATTTATTTATAAAAACAAAAGTTTGTCTTTTTGTTGACAACATTTTCTTCATTTTTAAATAGATTCACAAAGGAAAAATAAAGACTTTTAGCTTTTACAGATACAGGAAAAAGATAAGAAAAACGGTGTCACTTCAGCTTAATTGCCAGCTATGTTATGCTTTTGATTTAGCACACACATGATGTTTCATAGTTGAGGTACCGGTCTTGTGCCTTTCATATACATACAGCGCTTCACAGCCGTTGCATATTAAATTCTCAGCACTTGATTCATCCTCCTTAACCATTTCGCTAAAACGCTCTCGCACTGCACTTTTCTTTCCTTTTGTTTCGTTTTTAATTCTCCTTTTTTAATTTTCTCTCGGATCTGTTTCACCTTCATTTCTGCTATAACAAATCCACCGCGCATATTTAAACACATTCGTATTTTATAGGATGTTTAAAAAAAAAAAAAAAAATACAAAAAAACCTTTGCTAATTGCACTCACAATTAATCATATTGTATTTTTTTTATTACCCTATCCGTGGATTTTTTGCAGATATAACAGACATTCGCGCATCACTAACATGTATCTAACTATTTATTTATTTATATTTTTACCTATTCCTAATTTTTTTTTATTTATTTTGATCATTTGGTTAATTATAAATTTATCATTTATTTTTTATTATTTAGAAATTATAATTTTATATATGCTGTTTATTATATCCATTGATTTTTTTTTTGATTTTTTTATTAGGAATTTGACCTTTTGTGTCTTAATTTTTTCCTAAACAATAAAACGATGCTTTAAAGAAAGTATATACATTTTTTACATTTAAATTTTTTTATTCAAGGAGAATTTAAATTGACATAAAGCCCTTCTTAATAGTGCAAGTCAGATGCAGATTGGATCAGCAGAAAATGTAATTGATTCTACATGGAACAAAATGAGTATCACCCATATCTGAGATCCGCTATTTTCTGCTTGCTTTCTTCAGAGTCCAGATGGTGCTCATCTGACATGGGAGCCTCCGTCCGTGACATCAGGAAAGATCACAGAGTACTCTGTGTATTTGGCCATCCAGAGCAGTCAGACCACCGAAGCCAAGCCCTCGGCCCCGGCTCAGCTGGCCTTCATGCGGGTTTACTGTGGACCAAACCCCTCGTGCCTGGTCCAGTCCTCCAGCCTGTCCAACGCTCACATTGACTACACCACCAAACCCGCCATCATCTTCCGCATCGCCGCTCGCAACGAGAAGGGCTACGGCCCCGCCACACAAGTGCGATGGTTGCAAGGTAAACCTTTAGTGGGGAGTTTTTGTTTTGGGCTGTGACGAGGGGGATTTTACAAATGCTCTTTTTGCTTTGCAGAGTCTAGCAAAGATGGTCTTTCTGCAAAGCCTGCCCCGAAAAGAGCAGTTTCTTCACCAGATACGTGAGTGCCTAAATCTCTAGTGTCACAAAAGTGCATTTTGTTAAAAAAAATTTAATAAAAAGCAAGCAAACAGAATACTGTATTGAAAAAAAAAGAGAGAGAAAAGTTTTTTAATAGATTTTAAATATCTTATTTTTTGTTATGTTTTGTAATGTATTTATGTGTGGGAGGTTATTTTTATCAGCAGTTTTTAGTGTTAAATAACACATGATACTTAATCATTTTAATATGATATTCTTTTTAATACGAAGTTGTTTTTATTATTAAAATTGTTACAGATGTTGATAGCACTCAACATTTTTTTTTTTTTTTTTCAAAATTACAAATAAGAATATAATCAGAGCATTTATTTGCTGAAAATTGATCAATAAAAAATGTTTTTTCATTTTTTTTCTGACCTTAAATGTGGAAAAAGGTATAATATATAATATGTAACCATTAATTATCACATACTTTGTCAGGCATTCTGTAATCACGCTCTCACATCGTGTCCTAACAACACGCAACGCAGAGCTGTGATCAAAGCATCTTTTCCAGGTTAAAAGGAGTTTTGTCCTCCTAACCCAGGGATGTCCAAACTCGGTCCTGGAGGGCTGGTGTCCTCCTAAGTTAAGCTCCAACTTGCTTCAACACACTTGTCAGGAAGTTTCTAGTACAGGGATGGGCAAACTTGATCCTGGAGGGCCGGTGTCCCTCCAGACTTTTGCTCCAACACTAGTCAAACACACTAATCATTGTCTTCAAGATCACTAGAAAGCTGCAGGCAGGTGTGTTTGATTAGGGTTGGAGCAAAAGGCTGCAGGGACACCGGCCCTCCACGATCAAGTTTGCCCATCCCTGCTCTAGTATATCTATTAAGAGCTTGATTAGCTGGTTCAGGTGTGTTTGATTAAGGTTGGAGCTAAACACTCCAGGACACCGGCCCTCCAGGACCGAGTTTGGACACCCCTGTCCTAACCACTCGTAATGCAGCATGCTAAGGTTCTACTTTCTAAACGGTTTCTATTTCTGCGATGCCACGGCTGAACAACAGCAAAGACTGCTGACAGTGATCAGTCTGAAGCCGATTGTGTGCTTCATTCAGTGATAAATGTTATCAGTGGGATTTCAAATACCATTTTACATCACATTTATTGCCATACTCAAAGTGCCAGCAGACCGATTACCTCAGATCTTGAAAATAAAACAATTAGCATATATATAGTTTAAACATGAAGGTTAGAACTGTTAGGTTAGAAAAATGAATTGAAAAATCATATTTCATTTTAATATACAGCATAGGTCTTAAACTCAATTGCTGGAGGGCCGCAGCTCTGCACAGTTTTGCTCCAATCCTATCAAACACAGCTGATCCAAATAATCGAGGCGTTTAAAAGAGTCATGAACGCCTTCATTATTTGGATCAGCAGTGTTTGATTAGGGTTGGAGCAAAACTGTGTAGAGCTGCAGCCCTCCAGGAATTGAGTTTAAGACCTATGATATACAGATATCGGGGTTTTTCCTATTTATACATTTGTATGTGTATCATCTCTTATTGAAATATGAAGTTGTTCTTGTCATGTAATGTTATGCATATTGATTTTGCCATGAAATAGCCATGAGTTGCTGATATGGCAATAAATCTAAAGCTTAAGCATTAAAGCACTTTTCTGTTATTGCAGGAAAGGGATTGGTCAGAAGAAAGCAAGAATGGACCAGTAACCTGTTCTCTGCATTTATCCTCCAAAACCATACAGACTTTCACTATTCCCACTGCTCCATCCGGATTCAACCCATCTCTGACTGTAACCCTCCATCAAAACAGCACAAAAAAAAGAGGAAATCCAGTTTCTAGCTTTTTGTTAATAGTATGAATGGAGAAAAGCACATTGCGAGTATTTTTCAACATACTTGGAGTAGGAGGGGAAAACAAAAACAAGCTTTTTCCATTGTAGTGTCTTCCTTTCTGCTCTCCCCACATTTCTTTCATGTATTTTTGCTTCAGTAATTCAAAAGCAGTTTTAAGATATTTGTAACGTTTGTTCTGTCAGCTGGGTTCAATGAAGTTTTTTTTTTTTTTTTTTTTTTTTTTTTTTTTTTTTTGCAATGGACTTCTGGGTGAAGTTTGAGTTCATGTTTAATACGTGAACGATGTGAGATGAGTGATAATGGGAGACAGAAAACAAACATGCTTACAGAAATGGGGAAAACAAACCAAGCACTTGTCCTCAGACAAGAGGGGATATTTTTCAGATCTGCGTGAGGATTGGTTCTTGACTCTGTGCACTTTTGGCATTGAGCAGAAATAAAAGCAGAACTGCGGATTAAGAAACGGCCATGGAAGAAAGTACATTACCAGCAGAGACTTTGCTAGAACTGAGATTTGCCATACAAACAAACAAAAAAGTAAACAAAAACAAACAAAAAAAGAGAAAAAAAAATGCAAAACTTCCCAAAAAATTAGCGAGCGACGGTGGAGAACTTTTGTGTAGTTTATTTTTGTATTTTAAAGCTTTTCTCCTGTGTGTATGTGTATGTCTGTGTGCTTTTTTTTTAACTCACTACTTTTATTTTAATTTTTTTGTTTTAATAATTCTTGGCCATTCCCATTGGTTTAAGGATTTGTGGCAAGAAGGGCTTTTGAAGACGAGGAAATGCGTTGTGTTTGTGCTCAAGCCGAGTGTTGATGTGAAAAAGATGTAAACAAGTATTAACATCTGAAGGGCTTTTACTTTGTTTACGGCGTGTGTCCACTCTGTGTTTGTGTATGCCAAACCTTGAGATGTAAAAATCGTAATTTTATTATTTTTTTTCTTGATTCATCACCTTACCAATTCGTCACTTATTATTAGTAAACACGTTTTCCCCTTCCTCTGCCTCGTCCTCGTAACTTTTTCACAAGATAACTTTGTAGAAATTTTCTCTGCCCTAGTTTGTGAAGGAAGTTATCCACGTGAAGATGAATTTCTACCTTTTTTTTTTTTTTTTTTTTTTTTCAGTATTTGAGAGGTATGCAGAGTAAATGTTCAGTGTATACCTGTGTGTCTCCATGTGGCGAGAATGGCTTGTCATTCTTGATGATAAGAGCCAAGTTCGGATTCGATTGTAATATAGTTCATTCATACTGCAGGAATTGAAGATGATACCCTGGCCTTTTATATATTTACCTGTACAACGTTTTTACATGTTGGTCATCTCCTGATTGCCTTTTTTGTCTTGACTTATAAAAGAAACAGAAATATCTATATCGGCTCCTTCATTAATTGATTTATTTTCCCTTTTTTTTCACCACACATTGTGAATTTTTAGGAGCTCAAGTTGATAATGTTTTTCAGAAAGCTGAATGGATTTAAGATGGTTAACTCATTTGTTTTTAGCATGTAGATATTTCTGCTGAAGTGTAGTATTTCTATGAAGTAGCTTGTTTTTTACATGTTCATGAAGCTAAATCAATATATTTCAGTGATTTCTTTGTTTTTAATACTGAATCTTATCACAAATCTTATTTTAGTTTCTTCTCACCATTTTTCTTTAACAAAAACTGTTTGATTACAATGGCTAGCTTTCGTTTTAATAGCATTTTAGGCGACATTCAGGCGTGGCATTCTGTGGAGGGTGCTCGGTGATTATGGGTTCAGAGGCGCTCTGTTAAGGGCCGTCTCGTCCCTGTATGAACAGAGTAGGAGTCTGGTTCGCATTGCCGGCAATAAGTCAGACTTGTTTCCAGTGCATGTTGGACTCCGGCAGGGCTGCCCCTTGTCTCCAATTCTGTTCATAATTTTTATGGATAGAATTTCAAGGCGCAGCCTGGGGCTGGAGGGGGTCCGGTTGGGGGACCACAGAATCTCATCTCTGTTATTCGCAGATGATGTTGTTCTGTTGGCTTCATCGAACATGGACCTTCAGCATGCACTGGGGCGGTTTGCTGCCGAGTGTGACGCGGCTGGGATGAGAATCAGCAGGCCATGGTGCTCCACCGGAAAAAGGTGGTTTGCCATCTTCAGGTTGGAGGAGAGTCCTTACCCCAGGTGGAGGAGTTCAAGTATCTCAGGGTTTTGTTCACGAGTGAGGGAAGGATGGAACGTGAGATTGACAGGCGGATTGGAGCAGCGGCAGCAGTAATGCGGTCGATGTACCGGTCCGTCGTGGTGAAGGAGCTAAGCCGAAAGGCAAAGCTTTCGATTTACCGGTCAATCTACGTTCCTACTCTCACCTATGGTCATGAGCTTTGGGTCATGACCGAAAGGACAAGATCTCAGATACAAGCGGCTGAAATGAGTTTTCTTCGAAGGGTGGCAGGGCGCACTCTTATAGATAGGGTGAGGAGCTCTGTCACTCGAGAGGAGCTCGGAGTAGAGCCGCTGCTCCTCCACATCGAGAGAAGTCAGTTGAGGTGGCTCGGGCATCTGTTTCGGATGCCTCCTGGACGCCTTCCTAGGGAGGTGTTCCAGGCATGTCCCACCGGGAGGCGGCCTCGGGGAAGACCCAGGACACGCTGGAGGGACTATGTCTCTCGGCTGGCCTGGGAACGCCTCGGGATCCCCCCGGAGGAGCTGGAGGAAGTGTCTGGGGAGAGGGAAGTCTGGGGTTCTCTCCTAAGTCTGCTACCCCCGCGACCTGGCCCCGGAAAAGCGGCAGAAAATGAATGAATGAATTTTGTATTAAACATTTTACGTAATAGTTTAAACATGAATAAATTGCAACAATATAAATAATATTAAGTCTTTCAAAAACCTGTGTTGTAAAAAAGTAATGTCATTAAGAGTTCTCATAACAGTTATATCATTTGAATATTTTTTTTTCTTCTGTAGTGTACTTTATAGTTAGTGACTAGTTTAATTGTCGCCATTATGCAAACGTTCCCTTTTTCATTATCGCTAATGGAATAAAACTGCACATATTTTGTTCACAAAATGATTAATGCTATAATCGCCAGCTATAAACTACATTACACCATCAACAAGCAATACTGTTGTGTATATTATAATATCACAATACAGTCACTTTAAATGCTCAAGCTTGGTGGATTCTGCTTGGCTGCATCTATGTTTGTTACTTTTCAGCTGGGATAAACTCCAGCACTTCAGATATTCTGTCGATTTATTTAATATTGATGTCTTCTGGCTGTTCTCTTCAATTGTTGTGATAGTGCAGCAGTTGTTGCTTCAACAGTAGCATTTTTTAGTTCTTGGCTTCTTGTCCTCTTGTATGTGTGTAATCTGGACGTCTCCTCCATTCTCCATGTGGTGACTTTTAAGCTGTAATGAGAGGTACAAAAACAAAATGATTCTGCCTTTTGCTCAGATGTTCAGTCTCAAATCCAAAACTTAATTAAATATTTGTTAAAGTAAGGCCTGTTCATGCCAAGAGTGAGAACGTTAAATGTTACTATGGGGTTCATTGGTGCCACATACTTTTCTCTTTTTTTTTTTTTTCTTTCCATATGATTTTTTTATTACAAGTCAACAAGAAAACCTTCAATTTGATGCACTATTATTTTGGTTCAGGAAAACAAAAATAACATTTCTCCCTATTACATACTTCGAAAGTTTACACTTAGCCGATGATTGATAAGTAAAAGTGTGTTTGGCATGCTGTCCTGGGAGGGAGCCCTGAGCTCCTTCCTGTTTCAGCAGGAGAGAGTGGAGTCTGAGCTCAGGTAGGTCTTGAGAGCTCTGCTGTATTTAGCTAAGAAAGACAGGAGACTGGGGTAGATGAGGGGAGTCTTCAAGACGAAGATGACTAAGGTAAAGAAATCTGGCTATTTATGTGTTTGAATTCTTCTGATTAGTATATCATGTGACTGCTAATGCGGGACCAGCTGTGGTCAATCATAAGCACGTGATCCTCTCGAAATTAGTTTATAAATAAACTTCACAAAGCAAATTATAAGTATTATAATAAATTACAATTATTTAATTAATTTGGCCTGCAGTTCTCAAAAGCAGAAAATGAAAAAAGTGATCTACAGGCCATACCTGAAGAAGAAAACCTGCCAAAATATTCAAATTTTTACATGTTTTAAAAAAAATATGTAACATTTTGAAGCCTTGCCATCACAGCGAAAGGCTTTTAGCAAAGCATGTATGACTTTTTGCTTAAACAGCCCTGGCTTAAAATCTTGTTTTGATGGGTTTAAATGGGGACATTTTTCTCTTTAAGGACCTGAGAGGAAATGTAATTTTGTACCTGTAGTGTAAAATAGATTTATGAAAGAAATGAAGTACGTAATATTTAAATGTCAATATAAATACACCTTTTTGTCAAGATGTATATTGTTTAAAGCGTTATAAGCAAGAACTAAATTGACCAACCATTCCCACATGAAAAAATACTATCATTGGTTTTGGAACCATACTACAGTAAAGTGTATTGTACTGTATATATTATGGTATTTACAACACTTTGTTAAAGACTGCTACAGCATACTGTAGTGTTAACTATAATGAACTGATATAAAGTAATAAATACTGTCCTATACTTTATTTTTTACTACAGTACACTGGTGTATTGCAGTATAATATACCCTATAGTTGTAAAAAATTACAGTGTTGTTTTAATACAGTAGTTGTATTACCAAAGCAACTATAGATTTACCACAACAGATTTATTCAAGTACTTTGTTCTACACTGTAAAAAAAAAAGTTGACTCTACATTAAAATTTTAAGGCAACAAACTTCAGGACATTTTTGAGTTTACTTAAATCGAGTCTAGTGCAGTAATTAGGTAGAAAGACTAGTCAACTCAAAAATGTCCTGAAGTCTGTTGCCTTTTTTGTTGATTCAACTTTTTTTTACAGTGTAGTATGGTTCAAAAACACTATAGTATTAAGTTACTATAATATTCCTTTCATACGGGGTTGTGAAAACAATATTTTAAAACTTAGATTTGAGAACTACAAACAAGTTGGAACTACACAAAAAGGACAAAAAGACAGACTTGGCTTTAATGAGACAACTAAAGAGATCAGATGCAAAATTTGCTTCTAAAATAAGCATTTTTCTCAGCCTCGTGTTTATGTACAGTTATTTCACTTTAAAGACAATGAAAATAACCTTTTCATCACCATCAAAGAGAAATGACAGAACCACATTGGAGAAAAATGCTAATTTTAAAAGTAAAGTGGCAATTGCGTCTGAACTACTAAACAATGTATTGATCAATTATTGTATGATCAATTAGTCACAACAGAATATGATTTTAACTTATTAAACTAAGTTAATCATGTTCTAACTTAATTGTATAAGTTATGCAAGCTGTTTTAAGTCAGCTTAACATATAAGTTCAATAGACTCATAAGATTAATTTGATTTAGCTTAAAAATTTAAGGCAACTTGGATTTTTTTTACAGTGTAGGTCTTATTCTTGATGAACAGGCCTTTCGCTGTACACTCAGCTTGAACTCACATATTGCAGGGCTGCTCGTGCTGCGCTGTGGAAGGTTTTATCCACACCAATGTCTTCCTTGGCGCTACTTTCAAAATATTCAGCTCCAATTTCACCACACCACTTCTGAGCTTTGTTTGTTGACACCTGTCAATCAATTCAGCTATGAGCAAAGTGGCATATGAGGACGACAAAAGCAGACTTGTGTTGTACTGGTGCTATAATTTAGTCAATAACCAAAAACACATTGTAGCGATCAAAATAATCTTTATTTTTCTTTGGCTTTTTTGCCAAAAACCATTAGGATATTTAGTGAATACAATGTTCTATGAATATATGTATCCATTTCCTTCCATAAAAGTATCAAAACATAATTTTTAAATAGTAATGTGCTTTGCTAAGAAAGCAATTTCTTCAATATTTCGATTTTCTTTAACCCTCAGATTCTAGATTTTCATATCTCAGCCAAATATTGTCTAACAAACCATAAATCAATGTAAAGCTTATTTATTCTGCTTTCAGATGATGTAAAATTCCTAATTTCAAAAGAATCGACATTTGTTTTGTGTTCCTGGGTCACAAATAATATCTTATAGCTCACAATTCAATCTAACCTGACGATGATCCAAGTCGATTTTGTTGCCGAGCACAATGAAAGGGAACGCAGCCGGGTCTGAAGGACAGGCCTGCACCAGGAACTCTTTCTTCCAGACGTCCAGCGCTTCAAAGGAGACGGACGAGGTCACATCAAACACTAGAAGGCAGCAGTGAGCTCCGCGATATAGTGAACTACCCAGGGAATGAAACCTCTCTGTGCCTGCAGTGTCCCAGATCTGCTGCAAACACAGCGGAGCGTTGCATGACTTTGTTGTTTCTGACGTTTCAGTAAGTTGAGATGATAAACTTAAAGGGATAGTTCACCTCAAAATTAAACTGTATCAATGATTCACCATGCATATTTACAAATTAGTTTGATTTTCTTTCTTCTGCTGAACACAAAAGTGGATATTTTGATTACACTTTACATTAAGGTTGTATTAGCTAATGCATTTGCTAACATAAACCTTGAACAATATTTATTATGGTATGTATTCATATTTGTTAGCCTTAATGAAAATGTAGTTGTTCATTGGTAGTTTATGTTAGCTCACGGTGCATTAACTGATGTTAATAAAAGCATTTTGATTAAGAAATGCTGTACTAGTGTTGAATTCATGATGGTAAACACATAAACTAGCATTCTTAAAAACATCTTAGGCTACTTTGTGTTCAACCGAAAAAGAAATTCATTAAAGTTTGGAACCAGTTTAAGGGTGATAAAAATGTGAGTAAATTTCAATTTTTTTTAGATGAGCCGTTCATTTAAATGTGGGTTTGAATGAGCATAAATGTTTCTCACCTGAAGAATCACTGGTCTTTTGTCAATAGTGATTTCTTTAGTTAGGAAATCTACCCCAATTGTGGCACGATACAAATTAGTAAAGCGATGGTCAACGAATCGGGTCATAAATGAAGATTTTCCCACTCTGTTCAGATAAAAAGAAACAGAAGCAACTAATTACACAAGAATTACCTTGTAAATAATGCTGTTGACAATAATATTGAGAAAGCAGTAATATTGAATGCACTCACACTTTTAGAAACAGCTGTTAAGGTTTGATAAGCACTGAGATGAATTTGAGAATTTTCATGTGATAACTGATCTATTAGTTTTATTTGTTTGTAATTAAGCTTCCTACAGTAGGTTTAAACTGACTTCCTAGGTTGTTTGTAAACTGAAAATCACTAAAGCAATGTTTAATATAACGTGTCATTAAGAGAAATGGATTGATTCACACTGTAATATTACAGAGCTGGATTTTATAGTCTCAAAGCTTGTGCAAACATATGCATATTACAATCAGATGCTTTATTTATTTTCTTAACTGTTATATGTACAACTTTTTATTTCCAATCAAAGAATGAGAAAGAAATGAAATTGTATACGCTGTCACCAGTAACAATGCTATCCGAATTCTACTTAGTCAGTAATGGTTTGAACTGCTTTGCATTTTCATATATTATAGTGCTGTTAAACTAAATCACAAAAAATAAAAGTTTACGTTTTCATAATAATGTTGTGTGTACTGTGTATATTCATTATGTATAAAGATACACATCCATGTATACCCATATAGAGGTTGATTATATAAATACAAATGTTTACATATACATTGTGTATATATAATTTTGTTATAAATATATCATATTTATAACAAAATATTTTGTTATAAATGTTTGTTGCTATAAATAAATGTGTAAGTTTGTTATAAATATATAATATTTATAAATATATATAAATATATAATATTTATAACAAAATTATATATATACAATGTATATGTATGTCTGTGCATTTAGTTATATAATTAATATACACAATACATGCCCATATATGTAAATACAAACGTTTATTTTGCACATGATCAGTTATGATTAATTGTTACAAACAGCACTACACAGTGAATGTAGTTTGACCAAATTTTTTTTTACAGCCAGTTTACACTACCTGACAAAAGTCTTGTCGTCGATCCCAACAAATAATAACTTGACTTCTAGTTCATCATTGGAAAAGTGGCAGAAGGTTGATTTTTCTGATTAATCATCTGTTGAGCTGCATCCCAATCATCACAAATACTGCAGAAGACCTATTGCAACCCACATGGACCCAAGATTCTTACAGAAATCAGTCAAGTTTGGTGAAGGAAAAACATGGTTTGGTGTTACATTCAGTATGGGGGCGTGCGAGAGATCTGCAGAGTGGATGGCAACATCAACAGCCTGAGGTATCAAGACATTTGTGCTGCGCATTACATTACAAACCACAGAAGAGGGTAAATTCTTCAGCAGGATAACGCTCCTTCTCATACTTCAGCCTCCACATCAAAGTTCCTGAAAGCAAAGAAGGTCAAGGTGCTCCAGGATTGGCCCGCCCAGTCACCAGACATAAATATTATTGAGCATGTCTGGGGTAAGATGAAGGAGGCATTGAAGATTAATTCAAAGAATCTTGAAGAACTCTGGGAGTCCTGCAAGAACACTTTCTTTGCCATTCCAGATGACTTCATTAATAAGTTATTTGAGTCATTGCAGAGATGTATGGATGCAGTCCTCCAAGCTCATGGGAGTCATACATAATATATATTTTTTTCCCACTGCACCATGACTTTATATTCTAGAGTGTACATTATTTCTGTTAAGTGACAAGACTTTTGTCTAAGCAAAGTCAGACTTTACTGTCCTAATTAAATAATAAAAAATCAAGGCATGATCATTTTTTATTTAGTTAAAATAAGCGTAATCTAGAGGCCTTTGCCTTTATAAGCCAATGATCAACTAGAAGTCAAGTTATTATTTGTTGTTCCTAAAATTTGGAGAGGCGACAAGACTTTTGTCAGGTAGTGTACTTAGAAAGCTTATAGACTTCTTAAAAACACAATTATTAAAAAGTAATTAAAATATGAACAATATTTTTAACTAAGTGAATAAAAGTATCACATTTTTTATGAAACATCAAAACATATTGGTGTCATTAATGTATTGCAAATGTAATGTGCAAAAACTCATGCATGTGTGGCTCCTGTGTTAAATATATAGGGAAAAAACACATGCATTTATGTTAAATGCATGCAGGTCCACATGTACGTGCTTCACTAAAAATGTTTAAGACAAAAACTCACCCAGAGTTTCCGATAAGAATCAGTTTCAAGTGTGGTGTGTTCCACTCAGTCATGATAAAAATAACCAAAGCTGTCTTCAGCGAAAGTAGCTCATCTCAGTCAACACTTCTCCTTGCTGCATTTCAGCCTCCAATGTCCTGTTCGTATCACTCAACTATAGAAAAACATGACTAAATAGCTAATGGTTAACCATCTTGCAGTGTAAATAAACGCCTTGCTAAACAGGTGGCGAAGGCTAAAAAATGTGTGACGTGTTTAAATGCCATGATCTGGTATTTAAGAACTTAAGGTCAACATAATAGCATTGCTCTTCATTCTCTTACAGTAGGCCAAAAGTGACAAGTTTGGAAATATTATTTCAGCATTATCTAATCCATTAGTATCAACTATAAATCTGTTGTTGATATATTAATTGTAGAAATATATGATTTAATGTAGAAATGCAATAAAGTCACCATGAATTGGAAGTTAAGATTGACCTATTTTCTGCTATTTAAAATCAAATCAAATCAAATCACTTTTATTGTCACATCATCAGCAGCACGTGTGCTATGATGAGTGAAAAGCTTAGGTGCTGGCTCCAGACAGTGCAAATTGCAGACAGTGTAAATACAATGACAGTGCAAAATACTGACAGTGCAAAATAAAGACAGTGCAAAATACAACAACATACTCACAAAAAAACAAGACAATGTAAAATTGGCAATGTTGACAGCGATACGTACGATGGATAGGTGTACACATAGTTGTAGGCAGTATTGTTTTAAGTATGGATTTATTTGTACATCCACTTGAAACAGTCCTTAAATGAAAAAAGTAGGGTGGTGCATGATTTCATTCTTTAATCGATTGTATTGTTGAAAGATGGGCACTGACCATGTGACCAGAGACCATGTGACCAGAAGTGAAGAAAAGTCATTTTGAGGGGGTACGGAAGTATTTTACACAGAATTTAACTGTATGAACTGTATTTTACTGTAGGACAGTTTTGCAGTATGTTACTGTATTTTAAAGCTGCATTGTGAAAATTACTGTGTATTTTACAATAAAAGTATACAATCTGTAAATACAGCAAGATAAATGCTGCTGTAAATGTAAATAAATTATTTTTGCTGTAATTGATTTACAGTAAGTTACTGGCAAACTGCAGCCAGAAAGTTACTGTAGATTCTACAGTAAATTGTTAACAGTGTATTTTGATTAAAGTTATGAGGGAATTTTTTTTTTTTTTTTTACAAAATAATGAAGTGCACATACATCGTTTATAACAAAAACTACTATACATAAAAATGAGAAGAGTAGATTTTGATTTAAAATGTAGAAATTAACAATCCAAATTAGTGATTCTTATAAGTGGAGATTAGCAAATAAAGAATTTCTTTAGTAAATCATAGCCACAATTTATAAATTTTTTGGTAATAGTATATATTTTTAAAAAGGTACTAGTACAGATGTTCCTTCGTCAGTAGCATCTGCAAAGTGTGCCTGCAGCTGTTGACCACTGGGTGGTGCTTTTATCATAGACTTCATGTGCAAAAATGTATCAAAACGCATAAACGCATGTAGCTGCCATTTACACAATTGTGTTTTCATTTTAAAACAACAGCTGCATACGAAATTGCATACTTCCATACTATATAGTATGCTAAAATCAGTATGCGAGCCTAGTAGTATGTGGAGTGAATCGAAGCAACTCACGTGGGTAGGTCACGTGATGATGACAAATTGGCAAATGTAGTACGTCCGAGTTTCATTCATACAGCTCACAGTCGTACTGTATAGAACGTACTTTTCTAACGACCGAGTAGTACATTTACATTCAAATGTAGTACCATAACAAAAGCTAACAACTTTTATCATGATTAGGTGTCCAGACATATCGATTCACGATAATGGAGCATTTTGAAAACTGAGGCATGGCTGTCTAAAAACTGGTCTTCTGAACCATTTGTGTTGTTCATATTGTTTTCTGATTCGTCAATCCCCTCACGTATGACAATTATGCAACTGGTATATAGTAAATACAAATGCTGGCAAAATGTGTGCAAAATGTCCAGAGAGCTTGAAATGTCACATGATCAAAAACAGTAAAAACACCAGTTTTTAAACGTCCCGTGAAGTGCTTTGAAGTGTGCAGTTGTATTCGATGTTTGACGTAATCTCAAATGGAACACAAAAAGAGGGTGGGACATAGTGTAGCTCCTCCCCTTTTTGAAAAACAACTAATACCGTTTTGTTTTTATCACCGCTCTGCCAGTGAGAGTGGTTGGGCTCATTGTATCAAATAATAAGCAAATAAGAAGGTCTTGAAGGGGGCGGGCATGACAGATACTAGAGAGCATTTGATTGGTCAAGATTTGATGAGAAATTTAAGTATGAGTTTACATGGAAAAAAAATATCGTTGATCCATTTAGGCGGAAGTAAAAAACTGTAGGATGTTTGTATCTTCTAAACTTGAATTTTGTCACTGTTTTGTAGCACACTAGATTATAGATATTCTTAAGACTAACATACTGATACTAACATCCAAAAACAATATTTTAATTTCACGGGACCTTTAAAACATTAGTTTTACCAAAAAAAATGCTATTTTGAAATGAAAACACACTAGTGTAAATGCAGCCAAAGAATTAGTACTAATATTTATTGGAAAACCTACTAACAGCTAAAAAAAAATAAGTACTATAACAGCTTGCCATATTCAAGTACAACAAACAAAAAACAAAACTTTCACACACCGTGACAATTAAAAACAGTTTGTCTTGGCCTAGCCAGTTTTACTGACTTTTGATCACAATAATCTCCTTGAAATTCTTTGAAATATGTATGTACATAATATAGTTTCATATATTTGACAGTAAATCAGTACTATAAATAAGCCTATATCAATGTACCCATATGAAACAATTTACAGTATTGTTTTATCAGAGCAGCTTTTCATGATTGGTTTCATATTCAGAATATACAAGGAAACACAAAATACGAAGGCAAAGCACTGGGCAGAAGCATCTGTTAATGGTCCTCACGTGGGAGGCGTCTTGTTGTGTGTCAGTTAAGGGTGTGGAGGCCAAAACTGTAAGCTGTAACAGTGAACATTAAGAGCAGTTCTTCTCAACTGAAACGTGGTTTTGACCAACTCACCTCGCAAAAACACAGACAAACTTAGCCAGTACCTTTGAGTCACACTGTATTACTTATGGGAGCTGTGGCTTTGAGGTCAGGTACACATCCTCTTCAAGTCTTCAATTTCACCTCTGTGCAAACTTTCATTTCAAGCATCAGACTGTCTATGAATTCAACCAATGTTTGGGTTAAAGATCCTTCAGTTATCAAGTTAAACAAATAGTAGGCCCAACAATTAAAATTCTGTCATCATTTACTCACACTCCACTTGTTCCAAAGGTGTTTGAATGTCTTTCTTCTGTTGAACACAAAGGAAGATATTATGAAGAATGTTGCCATTGATTTCTGTAGTATTTTTGTTCCTGCTATGTCAATGGCTGCTTGTTTACATGATTTAGAACAGGGGTGTCAAATCCAAACTTGGTAAGGGCCGCACTGAATATTGTGAATAAAGTGAGGGGCCGTACATACACATTTTTTTTCAAATATTCAGAAAAACTGAGGATAAAACAAAAAGCCAACTGATATACCACATTGTAACAAGCAACAGATGGTTTCTGATATTGTATTATTGAACTTATTCTTTTAGCTCTAAAAAGGCAACCTAATCATGAAATGATCCATGCTAACTGTCGATGCCTACAACTGAACTGATTTCAGAGGAACAAAATTAAAGCAATATATTTATTAGTAGGCTATTATAGATAAATGGTAGCCTATAAAAAAATAAATGGTAAGAAATGGTATTATTTAGCTTATTTTGCTCCAAATGACACTTGCACTGGGCTTACATGCCAAACCTAAGAAAATTAAGGATTTTTTTTAACTCTAATCAGACACCCTGTATCTTTTCATAGAAACAATCTCATCTATTCTAGGTGTAATGTCCCTTGCCATGGCTACTTTCATTACAGACATAGTATGTTGGTCTGTGGTGATCTGTGGGATGTTTTGGTCAGTTTCATTATAGAGAACATTTGTTCACATGAGTATGTGCTCCCAAACATATACATAACGCGTGCTTGTGCTAACTTTAGTCCCAGAAATATTTTACCTTGTTTACATTTAGCGTAACGTTGTGCTAACGTCTGAATTAGCGAGTAGGGTGAAGCACAACAGCACCACCTGCGTCTCAATACTGTAATTGACACAGACCTAATTTTTAAAGCGAGCACGGGCCACTTGAACTTCATTACCAAAACTTGTTGTCGGGCCTGATTAAATGTTTTGACGGGCCGCATTTGGCTTGCGAGCCTTGTAATTGACACATGTGATTTAGAATATACTGTTTTGAGTTCAACTCGGGTGTGAGTAAATGGTGAGTAAATTTTCATTTTTGGGTGAACTGTCCCTTTAGGCATATTTTAAGTGGTTTTTATATACGTAGAAATTTAATTGAATGCGAGTAAAGTAATTTGGGTCAAATAATGCTGTTTTGTTATTCAAAACATCTATGAGAAACATCAGTTCATTTAATTTTACTTAATTTAACTCATTTCTTCTAGCTAAAATAAACCTCCCTACCACTTCAGTTCAGTAGTATCAATCTACTCGATTTGTTACAATTTTTTTTGAAAACTGAAGTATGATTATTTAGCATGTGTGTCTTTCAGTGTAATCACAGTGTTTGTGTGAGAGCATGAGAGGTCATTAATATTCACGACCCTTCCAAATATGGTCAAAACTAAGCTTTTTATTCGTTCATTCATTTTCTTTTGGCTTAGTCCCTTATTTATCAGAGGTCACCACAGCAGAATGAATTGCCAACTATTCCAACATAAGTTTTACACAGCAGATGCCCTTCCAGCTGCAACCCAGTACTGGGAAACATCCATAAACTCCAACATTCACACATACTTATACACTATGGCCAATTTAGTTTATTCAGTTCACTTATAGCATGTCATGTCTTTAGACTGTGAGAAAAAACGGAGCACCCGGGGGAAACCCACGCCAACACAAGGAGAACATGCAAACTCCACACAGAAAAGCCAACTGGCCCAGCCGGGACCTTCTTGCTGTGAGGTATCAGTGCTAACCCCTGAGCCACCATGTCGCCCCAAGCTTTTCATTCTACGGTTATTCCTGTGGTTGTAAATGAGTATAAAACTATTTCTGGAGAATTCTTGAATGAACCTAAGCCACATACCTACTGAGTAGATATCAGAGAACAATTTAACATATTGAATCGGTGCAGCTCTAGCACCTTTAAAATCAAAAGGCAATTCTAACATTAACAAATGCAATTTTTTACTATTGATGTTAATGGATTAATTACGTTTATATTAAGACAATAATGTAAAGTGTCACCTATTCAACTTCATGGTAATTTTGCGATTAAATTAGTATGAAATATTTGTTTACTCCAAACATTTCTATACATAAAAATGTAGTTCTATTTGTTATTATAGCCTGTTAAAGTAGCCTTTTTTAATCTCATGTCAATAGCGTGATAACACAAAAGCTTAGTGCAACCAGAAAAATGAATATTCTCATATGAGTGAACAATTTTAATCAACATGTATTTACTAAATATACCAGTAGTGGGAGGAGAAACAGTCTAACAATTATTTCAGCCCGATATACATAAGGCATCTTACAGTCTGCAACCCATAGACAAGAAGCATTCAGTGTTCCCTCACTCACACTTATCTTCGGGATAAGACCTTTGACTGGAAATGATTTTACAGTCTTGAGGATGAGATGCGCAATTATCTGGAAATGAAGCTAAGCTAAATGCTAGCGATCACACTGTTACGTGGACAACCTGAAACAAATTCATTGCACCTTTGGAAATAAAACAGAATAATCCATCAAGGCGGACAGAAAGGCGGTTCTTTGAGCTGTTCCCTCATGACACCATGTGCTCAGCTGTGTGAGGCAAAGATAAGAGCCTGCGTTCATGGAAGTGTCTTTCTCTGGAATTGGAGCACTGCCCCAAAAAAACCCACAACTGCCCCAATTTAAAGCCTTTCTGCCACCCTGACCAGTAACTGGCCCTAAAAGCGCTCTTGTGAAACTTTTTGGATCCACTCAGGCATTACGTATTTGTCAGTTGGATTCCTGGTTTGGATGTTATTATACTAAGAGAAGTGTACTGTCACTGTTGACACCCATTTTAAATAAACTCTGGATTGCAAATAAACTGAATAATATATGATTGTATGAAAGTGTTGCATGCATATACAGTTGAAGACAGAATTATTAGCCCCCTGAATTATTTGCCCCCCTGTTTATTTTTTCCCTGTTTTCTGTTTAAAGGAGAGCAGATTTTTTCAACACATTTCTAAACATAATAGTTTTAATAACTCATTTCTAATAACTGATTTCTTTTATCTTTGCCATGATGACAGTAAATAATATTTTACTAGATATTTTTCAAGACACTTCTATACAGCTTAAAGTGACATTTAAAGGCATAACTAGGTTAATTAGGCAGGTTAGGGTAATTAGGCAAGTTATTGTATGATGATGGTTTCAAGAGTTCACACTTAGCTGATGATTGATTATAAAGCAAGTTTGGCATGCTGTCCCGGGAGAGAGCCCTGAGCCCAAAAGTCCTTGAGCCCTGGGCTCCCTCCTGTTTGCAGGGCGAAAGGGGAGCTTTGAGCTCAGGTAGATCTCGAGAACTCCCCCCTTTTTGATAAGAGTTGGTAACAGAAAATAATTGCTATTAAAAGATATGCTGCTGGATAAAAGTTTGACTTGTGCTAAATTTAGATTGATCAATTAACTTGTAGTGCATGTTTTTAGAATGTGGGAGTAAACCGGAGAACCCGGGGGAAACCCACACGAGCACGGGAAGAACATGCTAACTTCGCACAGAAACAACCGCCGGCCTGTTGAAGGACTAGAACCGGTGACGTTCTTGCTGTGAGGCAACAGTGTTAATCACTGGGCCACCGTGCCGCCCTATGAAAGGAAAGGTGGAGGAGTAGGGGTGGAAGGGGGGATTCTTCAAATTGAAGATGACTGTAGTAAGAAACCCTGGCTCTTTATAGTGGGTTAGGTATCGTCTGATTGGTTGGTCATGCATAGTTAATGCAGAACCAGCCGTGTTCAATCATAATCACGTAATCCTCTCGAAATTAGTTCATAAATAAACTTCACTTGTTCTGTAGACTATCGAAAAAAAAAATTAGCTTAAAGGGGCTAATAATTTTGTCCTTAAAATGGTGCTTAAAAAAATTAAAACTGCTTTAATTCTAGTTGAAATAAAACAAATAAGACTTTCTCCAGAAGAAAAAATATTATCAGACATACTGTGAATATTTCTTTGCTCTGTTAAACATCATTTAGGAAATATTTAAAAAAAGAAAAAAATTCAAAGGGGGGCTAATAATTCTGACTTCAAATGTATATGTGCCAATTAAATTGTATGGAGAGAAAAATGCAATTTAATGTGTCGAATTGAATTTACTAAAGTATTTTATATGCATTGAAAGCATTTTATATGCTAGATTATGGAATTAAAGTGAATTAAGTGTGTGTGCTTTGGTGCCTGAAACCCCCTTTTCTGCTTTTACCTTTATATTAGTGCATTGCAAACTGTAATTGTCACTGATAAAGAAATATATTATGAGAATTGTAGTCATTACATGAATTTAAAACAGTATTCTGGCTGCTTTGGGATTTAAAAAAAATATTATTTGTGATCCAATTTGTTTCTGTAACAGATTTGAAGGGGATTATTCATTCATTCATTTTCTTTTTGGCTTAGTCCCTTTATTAATCCGGGGTCCCCACAGCGGAATGAACCGCCAACTTATCCAGCACATGTTTTACGCAGCGGATGCCCTTCCAGCCGCAACCCATCTCTGGGAAATTTGAAGGGGATTATTATTAAATAAAAACATTTAGTTCAAGTTTTTTTTTAATAAAATATAGAGTGTTTATGAGGTAATCAACATCAAATATTTAATTATATCATTAAAAAGTTATGTTAAAACAAATACATTATATTCAAATTAAAAACTAAAAACAAATTTATTCATTTATCTGAATGTTAGTATGTCGGTATGTGAATATTTATAAAATTATTACACATATTAAGTTTTTAGAGGTAATTTAAGAGGAAAAAATAAGTATGAAGAATGAATTCATCATGAATAATATACAGCTACACTAAGTGAATCATTTGTAATAATGCTATATATACAGAAAAAGTTTATTCTGATTATTTTGATCATTTTAATACAAACAGTTTATGTAATTAAGATGACTGTGCATACATATAGGCTGAGGCTACAGCAACTTTAGACTAGGGCTTCACAATATATCATTGGAACACTGATATCGCAATGTATGTGTCTGCAATAGTCACATCCCAAGATATGCAATGTTGAGTTGGGATTATAGATGACCAGTAACCACAGGTCAAAACACATGAGATTTGTGGAGACTCTGCAGAATTTAAGCACAATAGAGTGAAAGTTAATTAACTGCATGTGTTCAGACCTGTGACTATGTAAGCATTTTAAGAGAGTCAAAAGTATTTTAATTGAGCATAAAGACGTTTAATAAAAGTTCACTTTATTAAACAATTTATATGATGAAGACTGCATTGTTAATCTACATTTGATTATTCAATCTCTGTAACTGAATACTGTTAGACTCTCCCCAGGAAACCATAAATCACTTCTGTTTATTTCATTTGAATATTTGCTCCTTTGTGTTTATTTATGAATATAATAAATGACATAAAAATACATTTATATTTCAGTCCCCTATAAAATCATTCCATGTAATCTAAAGAGTTATTTAAGGTATCTGGTCAAATTATATTATATTATATTATATTATATTATATTATATTATATTATATTATATTATATTATATTATATTATATTATATTATATTATATTATATTATATAGCAGAAAAAAATATCACAATGTCAAATTTTTCCAATATCGTGCAGCCCTACTTTGGACCATAAAAAAGATCATTTGAGAAGTATTTTTCATTATTTTTAAACATACAATGAAGGTCAAATATAACCAAAAACGTTTTTGTGTTTAATATTCTTCTATATTTATTTTGTTTAACATAAAATAATAAAAATCCCGATAGAAACCATATATGTTTGAATAAACATGAAGATGAGTAAATAGGGAGAAAATTATAATCTTAGGTTAAACTATACTTTTAACAGTTTTTTTATTAATGAAGTTTGTGGAGGTGGAAGTCCTTAATGAGTAAGTCATTGAATCATTGAATCTTTTGATTTGTTCAAACAGCTGATTTATCTAAGAATCCATTAGAAATTAAACTGCAGTCTTTATGAATGACCCATTAAACCATTAGTTTACGTGATTAGAATCAAAACCTCACTGTGTGTTGATCAGATAGCCTATGCGTGAATGCTGAAAAGCACAGACAGGTTTTAATCCAGCATGCCATACCTTCTAGAAAGCACACATTAGTAATGGTCTTAGTTTTCAGCATTATAATGACCCCAAACACATTTCTAATGCAGTGAAATCGTATTTGGAGAACAAAACAGCTGATTCTTGAAATGGCCTACACAGAGTCCACACCTGAATATTATAGAGATGGTGCAGTATCACTTGAGATCATGGGATCAGAAAGATAAAACAGCTTAAATCTAAAGAAGCACTATGAGAAATGCTGAAAAGCCTGATATTACATAGCACATTATTAAAAATGAAACTTCAGGACAGTATACAGAACAGTTCA
Organism: Danio kyathit; assembly: GCA_903798195.1. NCBI lineage: Eukaryota > Metazoa > Chordata > Actinopteri > Cypriniformes > Danionidae > Danio > Danio kyathit. The sequence continues at coordinate 29,134,807 of LR812529.1, read as the reverse complement.
AGTGTACAGTATACAGTAAACAGAACAGGTCAGGTCACACCAAATACTGACAAATAATTTTATTCAGAAAATTTATCATTTGGATTAAACCTCAAACCTTAAACAGAAGACCTAAAGAGACCAAATATACCATCGCTTTGACGGCTTTAGACTTTTGTACAGTACTTGTATGCATTCATAATTAGCTACACATGACAATACAAAAGTAAATCATCATTTAGATGAGCTATAACTATGAGCTGTGAAAAAACACACCATTGTGTGACGAGCAGTGAGGGTGTCACTGTAGCTGTGAATTTGTTCATGTAGTGTCATTGCTAGTTATACGATCCCCAACCTCCCACTCCAATCTAGATAACCTCTTATCACAGTTCAGCAGCAGCGCACACACACAGAAACACACACACAGCCACATCCCTCAAAACTGGTCTGTGGAGACTTCTTTCTCTTTGACCGTTTAGTTTTGTGAGCATAATTAAGCGACTCTATGCTATAAAATGTGAGTAAATGGGCACCATAGATGCCTAAATAAATAAATACATAAATAAAAACAGAATAATGCCTTAAATTTGAGTCTGATGCTCACATAACACTATCAAATAGCTTCATAAAACATGAACTTTATAAGGAATATTATATAATTATGTTGTTTTGTGCCCCACTGTAAAAAAAACAAAAAAGATCGCTGCCTTAAATTGTTAATTTGTTGAATAAAATTTACTTTCCTGAACAATTTATTGTATTAATATATTACAGTATGCTCAATAATACATGAGAAACTGCAGCTTCATATTTTAAAATAGTTTAACGTATGCAATTTTATATTCAGTAATAGACGGAAAAAATGTGATACTATTACACACACACATTTATATATATATATATATATATATATATATATATATATATATATATATATATATATGTTTATTCATTTATATAGGAACTGTATTATATTATCCAGTATATTTGAGTATTTAAATATCGAAGTTTAAATTCCTAATGTAACAATATATATGTATTATATGTTTAAGTTCTAACCTTGGAACCATATGTAAATCAATAACATGGCGCTTGGTATTACAGTACACTCAATAATACATGAGAAACCGCAGCTTCATATTTAAAAATGTTGTAATGTATGCAATTATATATTCAGTAATAGACAGTATATGTAGATGCACATGCAAAAAAAATGGTTCTAACACACACATTTATTTGTATGTGCATATATATATATTATATATATTCATTTATACTGTATAGGAACACGTATTTATACATAATATTAGTACATTTACTAATACCATTTTATATATATACACATACACATGTATCTTCAGCTTTATGTAAATGCTTAAGGTCAACAAATTGAAATGCATTAGGCATTTCAATAACATAAAATGTATCGTAGGCTTTATATTCATTGACATATATTTTAAAAGCCATATATATATATATATTATGCATTACATTGTATTGTACTGATATAAGCAATATACTGTATTATATTATCCAGTATATTTAAGTATTTAATTATCGAAGTTTAGAATCCTAATGTAACTATATATTTATTATATGTTTAATTTCTAAAATGTAACCTTATGTAAATCAATAACATGGCGCTTGGTATTACAGTATGCTCAGTAATACAAGAGAAACTGCAGCTTCATATTAAAAAATGGTAATGTATGCAATTACATTTACAATTACAATTACAAATAATGTATGGTAATGTATGCAATTATATATTCAGTAATAGAGGGTATAATATATGTAGATGCACATGCGAAAAAATATGGTACTATCACACACACATTTATTTATACATATGTACACTGTAAAACCTAAAAAGTTAAGGTAACTCAAACCATTTGAGAAAACTGATTGCAACAAACCATTTAAGTTCAAAAGCTAATCGTAATGAGTACTGTGAACTTAATCCATTTGAGTAAACGACGCAATTTGAGCACAGTAAAACCCAATAAATGCAGAGAACTCAAACCAACTGAGTACTGTAAAACCCAATAAGTTAAGGCAACGCAAAACGTTTGAGGAAACTGATTGCTATAAACCATTTGAAATAAAAAACAAATCTATATGAGTACTGTGAACTTACTCCATTTAAGTTGAAGTAATGAGGTGTTTAATTAACTCATTACCTTTAACACTGAGTTCAAAACTCTTTTCAAATGAGTAGAATTAATTTTCAATAAATTTTAAGTTAACTACACTCATTTCATTTAATAAAGTTGACTGTTGGGTTTTACAGTGTATCTATATTTATTCATTTATATAAGAACATGTATGCATAATATTAGTATATCGACTAATATCATTATATATGTCTTCAGCTTTATGTAAATTCTGTAAGTCAACGAATTGAAATGAATTAAGCACTTCAGTAACATAAAATCTATTGTAGGTTTTGTCTTCATTGATATAGGTAAATGTGCGATGCATTTAAAGCCATATATCGTTTATGCATTATATTGTATTGTACCAGTATAAGCAATATATAATATACTGTATTATATTATCCAGTATATTTGAGTATTTAAATATTGAAGTTTAGACTCCCAATGTAACAATATATATAATATGTTTAAGTTCTAAAATGGAACCTTATGTAAATCAATAACCTGGCGCTTGGTGAAGGATTTGCTTCTCTGGATCTCATCCCAGTTTCCCTGAAAATTATAAATGCACAATGGTGGAGGGAAGTTGAAAGTGTTTTGCCTGTCAAATGAGAGTGACAGTCTAAGTCCTGTGCTCCGGCAGGCCGTTCTGCGTCCGTATCTCTCCCCATGATTGCAGCATTTGAGTTTATTTGCATTACTGTTCTTTGCTGAGCTGCACCAGGGAAAAGTGCTTTTGCATTTTCATTCGCTTTGTTCACAGTCACCGTTTCCATCCCAAGTGCTCTTTGTTAACACTTTGTACGCCATTTTAATTGTCACATGTATTGCGCCATAGCATATGCTTAATTCTTTTAAACAATGAAACTTTATCAATGATGTGCTTGAATCATAGGTACTATGAGTTTATGGTTGTTGTAAAATTAGGTTTCTCGGGCTGTCTGTGGGATTTTCCCAGTGCTGTAGGATTTGCGTCTTTATCTGTAGTTATAAGTGAAGCCATTTTGTATAATCTCTGGTAAGAGAGTATTTTATTTACATTAGAAATTAAATACAAGTGTTTTTGTCCTGTTTCAGTATTATTTACTATTTTTTTTTTACTTTAATCTACAGAAGATTCCCGATAAAATGTAATTTAGTATAATAATTGAAATACCAAAACATCATTAGGTACATTTAAAATACCAATCATGCAAAGACATAATAAAAGACAACCCTTTGATTGTCCGTCTACCAAATGGTTGACCATTTTTGACTGTTTTAAACAATGGTTTACACACACACACACACACATCCATCATTGTTGGTTTACAAAAAAGTCAAACATAATCCTGTTGCACTACTACTCTTGATTTTGGGTTTATTGTAAAAACAAAAAGAAAGCATGTAAATGAGAGTCTAAAATATTTTTATGGCATTCTTTAAAAAATAAAGATGATTTACTATTCAAAAATGTTTTATTTTCAATGTTTTTAAAATAAATTGGTCTTACACTTCATATATTCAGATTTTTCATAGTATATGTATTAATTCCGGTACTTTTACCATAAACCAACATATCAACCATTTGGTAGAGGCTGATATTTTAGAAATTATGAGATGTGTTGAAAAAAAATGCATTGAGTGTGTTAACTAGCGACATTAGGAGTTAGGAAATGCAATACAAAAAAAATTAATTGGTGGGGCAGTTAAAGGGTTAATAAGGGACTAATTAATCATCAATTTAAATTGTTAGAATTTGCTACTTTCTCTCAAACCACTAGGTTTCACCAGTTTATAACGAAAACGCTATTCATCATTTTTAATATAATATATTTTAATATGATCACTTATACTTTAATATATACTGCTAAAAACAAATAATAGAAACATTTGGAGTAACAATGTGTTGTTTAAGTGTTCCTTTTATTTATTTTTTTGAGCAGATTTTAAAAAGTTTTTTTTTTTACATAAACATATGATGCACTGAATGATGATGAAACAGTTCGTTCATATTTTGGGCATTTTATTTGTACTTAGCTAATTGAAAAATTAGACACTTAAAGTGGTTTTAATATGATTTCTATGTAAATAAAATGACTTTTGGACATTTAATTTGATGTACACTGTAACAAAATCCTGCCTTAAATTTTTAAGCTGAATCAAATTAACTTTATGATTCCATTGAACTTATATTATGTTAAACTGACATAAAGCCACATGCATAACTTATAAAACTAAGTTAGAACATTATTAACTTAGTTACAACGAACTAAAAACTGTCACGACTAATTGTTTATATATATTTTTTAAAGTGTAGATACCAAAATGGAACATCCAGTCTTTGTGTATAAAGTCATATAGGCTAAAATCTACTTAAACATTTAAATACTAATTAAAATTTTAGTTCCTTAGTATTTCTATTTTAATTTCCTAACATTTTCTTAGTGAAACTAATTTCAGTTTGGATTCTTTCAGCCTATATGAGTTATACTATATATATAAGAAATAATTGGTGTTCAAAATCAAAAAATATTTACACAATCCACCATTATTCATTTGAACTGAACTCACTTGCTGTGTCAGCCTCAGATCTGCCATATAATATTCAAAATGGTAAGCGTGGCCACCCGTATGGTAGGAGTGTCCAAAAAAAAAGTACCCCAACCCCACCCATTGGTGCCCTACAATTTCAAATGAACCTACTAGTTCCCAAAGACTGCAGGAGATAAGCAAGCGAACAGACGACTAGTTCACTCCATGATCTGAGCATCTCCTGATACTGATAAACGACATCTTCAATACTACACTTGCAGGTAAGTTCATCAATACGGCGCCAGCATAAAGTGTCTAACAACACATAAGCTGGCTTTATACTCACTCAATTTTTATTATTATGTTAATTACAGGAATAATTATGTGTTTATCTGTAATTTCTACATCTTTAAAATTTGGCAAATATGTGATACACTTGATTCAATCAACTTTTAAACCTTGCAGTATGTTTAATACACTTATATTTACATAAAAATGTTAGGTCAAGTGAGCACTTAATAAGTAAATTGCTTTTAAATCCTGCAAAAATGATGAAATGTTAAACGTTTATTCAAATGTCAAGTGAAATAATTGCAATTATGTATTCCCTAACTGTATTCGTGTTATTATTGCGTTATTGACTATACATATGTGCAAATTTACAACAAAAAAAGTATTCTGAACATTAGAGTCTGCATTCATATTAACGGTTTAATACATATTAACAATCAAACATATGCTTTGGTTAAAACATTGCACACAATTAGCAGAGAATTAAGCTAATATGCTCTTTTAATGAACTAAATATTGTCTCACACTTGCATTGTGTGAAATCATTAAGTAGACTGTAGTAGATTAAGTAAACCACAGTTATCAGACGAATATGTGATAGGATTCATAATCACTCAAATAGATGGACTGCAGTGTTTTCTATTCAACGTGATAACGCGACAAACTGAAGGTAAACGGCAAGAAAAAATATGCTATTTTCATTATTATGTTAAATATTATTTATGTAATTCATCCATAAATACAATTATGTTTTGATAAAGATGGCTGGGTAAATATTTGGTTAAACTATTTTATGGGCATGTTGCGATATCTGAGGTTTGCAGTTCAATTTTAATTAAATACAGACCTCAGATTAGACTCTACAACTACAGGCAAATAAAAAAAATTATTTAAATAATTCAAAATAAAGATAAATATGAAATAAGTGCGAACAAACACCATGAATTCATTTTCTAGTCATCTAACTCTTAATAATATCTGTAAATATATTTATTTGAGTTTAACTACACTATATAAATGCAATAAACAACTTGCTTCAAGACTGAAAGTACATTTTAGAACTATTTATTAATATCAGTATTGATCTTGCTCAAAAGTTGTTCTGTTTTTTCTGTTACTCTTTTAATAGTCAATTCCCCTAAGGGAGTGAATGTTGTTGTGAGCTAATGCTAACTGTTATGAATGCTTGTGAGAAATTCAGACAAGCCGATGTATTTTTAGTGTTGACTTTTTGCCACAGTCAAATGAGGACCTTTTAAAGGGAAGTGTGACACGCCGTACTGTCTAGATACCTTCATATACCATTATATATATTAATAAGCAGATCTCCAATACCTGTTGATATCAGTCATCGTTTCATTGATGCCAGTTGCTCTGAATGTTTGCATGTGCATTTTAGAATCTATTCAAAATCTTTTCAATCATTCCAATTTAGTCTGAGCATTATTTTTCCGATTTGCCAGATGGAGAACTCCTCTGAGCCTTCTCGTTGGGTGTCCCCCAGTCTGCTCAGTCCAGACCCATTGGCAAACTACACAACAGACTCTGGTTTACTGCCACCCGTTGATGAAGATGAGCCTTTCTACTCCAGCTCTGAGACTGACCTACTGCCATCGTATTACTCCACCAGCGTCCAGAGCCGAGCCTCTTCGTCATACAGACACAGTCCAGGTGAGATCCTCAATGAAAGACTGTAAAGCCCAAATGGGCCATTTCTGTATCACCAAACAGTATTGAAAATGTCTAAGATACACACTTATTGTTCTGCAGCTTTGAAAATTCATGAAATAGTGTTACTTGCAAACAGTATCTTTTTTTTACGTAGTTAACATAAATCTAATAGCTAATCAAGGAATTTTCCTGCCTTATCATGGCTGCAGCAGGCCCAATGATGTTATGCAGCGCCTGAAAATAGTTCCCAGCTATGTAACAGTGCTGTGTTTTACCATTGCACCTGCTGCAGTCATGGTACGGCAGCAAAATACCTTGATTACCCCGCTGAAAATACCAGCATATGCTGGTAAGGTATGTTTTGAGGCTGGTATGCTGGTCTTGCTGGTTTCAATGCTGATTTTGCTGGTCTCGAGACTGGTCTTGCTGGTCTCAATGCTGGTCTTGCTGCTCAGAACCAGCACTGAGACCAGCAAAACCAGCATAGAGACCAGCAAAACCAGCATTGAAACCAGCAAGACCGCATCAAAACATACGTTACCAGCATATGCTGTTTTTTTCAGCAGGGTAGTAGGCTGTGGTAGAGTATGAGAGTATAGTTCCTAGCCAAATCGACTTAGAAAATAGAAAATATTAATTTTCTGTCTGTCATAATACAAGATGTAACTACACAAGAGTCAAGCTTTAAAAAGGAATATTATCGAAACTTATAAACTTATAAAAACACTTTTTTTAGCGAGATGCTAATAGTCTAATCTGATGATTTATGCTCAGCTAAGCTACAAGTACTCCTGCTTAACCCGGAGATCTGTGGAATGGATTAAAAACTGTTCAACTCTAGGGGTCTTGCAAAATGAGCCTAAAAACAACTGAAATTAAACACATTTACATGAAAATTGTGTACTAAAAATGAAAACCTTTTTTTAATGCACTGTTTTATCCATTCCAGGTCAGTAGGTGGCCTTGTTACTTTGTAAAGAAACACCCCAGCAAGCATTTTTTTTAAAAAGATGTCTAAACATAGTCATCTTGGCTAAAACAAGGCAAAATTTGGGCTGTCAGTGAAAATCTAATAGATGTCTAAGAATAGGCCAAAACTAGACTAGTCATCAATTGAACAGAAATGAATGACTACACATATAAAGTCTGTCTAATCTGTCTATTTGAAGACTAGTCTAGTTTTGGGATATTCTTAGACATCTATTAGAGTTTCACTGACAGCCCAAGTTTAGTTTTGTTTTAGTCAAGCTGTCTACGTTTAGATGTCTATAAGACGTCTATTAAACACAAAATCGTTTGCTGGGACATCTGTGCACATAGGATCCTTGTCTGCTAATATTATTTTAGTTGTCATCAAGTACTCAAGCATGCCTAGAGACTGAAAGTAAATTGTACATAAATTCACAATTTTCACAAAATCACGTTTGTATTTAATACATGATGATAAAGGTTTAGTTTAAAGGTAATCAGTTTGCAAATTTGTGCATTTTAGGTCATCAAAATAGTGTGGTGTTTTTTGTATTTTAGGCCAAAAGCTTATTTTTGTTGATACAATGTTATCTCATTGAAACAGTTCGCCAAGTCTACTCATCTCAGTCAATTCTGGGAAACATCCAATGGCTGGACAACTCTGCAGGTCACTCTCTAAACTCTCCCTACAACCCCACATCCACCGTCTGGTCCAGTAGCCCTTTCGCAAAAACACCTCTCCACTCTCACACCTCCACGTCCATCTACCAGAACACCGCCACTCCATCTTTCACCTCCCCCAAAGAGGGCTTCCCTTCCCCGAGTCGTGATGGGAAAGAGAGTCCCAGGCTCCAGGAAGTCCTGAAAGCCGAGCGCTTGAGTCCCATGGGTGGAGGTGGAAGCAGCTTTCTCAATCTGAGTTCAGCCACTGGAGGAGTTTATGGCCCTTCTCCACACATGCTGAGTCCATATGGATCCTACATGAGCACATCTCAGGACTACAGTTCAGCAGCGCTCTATTCTACTGCGGGACCCTGGATGAGCCCTTCATCGTACTCACCAAAACTGCGCAATAAGATGAGACTTTCACCACCTGGTATGTTGTGTTCTAGTTGAATTGATTGAAATTGTGTGTGCTTTCCTTTTAAGAATTTGTGAATTTAACAGAGGCTCGTGAATGTGTGAATTGTGGTGCCACCGCCACCCCTCTGTGGCGTCGAGATGGGACAGGCCACTACCTCTGTAATGCTTGTGGACTGTACCATAAGATGAATGGCCAGAACAGACCCCTCATCAGACCAAAAAAGAGGCTGGTATGTAAAATGAATACAAAACTTAATGTTAAATATGGTTGTATAGCACTTTTCACAATACAGATTATTTCAATTTCGATAATTGACATCTGAAGAACTTGATTATACAATGTGTGATGAAGCAGTTGCTATATATAAAATATATTACCCACTGTGACTGTACTGCATGTGCATTATTATATAGTAATAAAATATAGATATAACAATATTATATAATATATTTTTGTATAAACAGATGATATTTCGCAAATGATGTTTAACAGAGCAAGGAAATTTTTACAGTATGTCTGATAATGTTTTTTCTTCTGGAAAAGTTCTTATTTGTTTTATTTTTGGCTAGAATAAAAGCAGTTTTTAATTTTTTAAAAGCCATTTTAAGAACAAAATTATTAGCCCCTTTAAGCTATATTTTTTCTCAATAGTCTACAGAAAAACCATCGTTATACAATAACTTGCCTAATTACCCTAACCTGCCTAGTTAACCTAATTAACCTAGTTAAACCTTTAAATGTCACTTTAAGCTATAGAAATGTCTTGAAAAATATCTAGTCAAATATTATTTACTGTCATCATGGCAAAGATAAAATAAATCAGTTATTAGAAATAAGTTTTTAAAACTATTATGTTTAGAAATGTGTTCAAAAAAAATCTTCTCTCCTTTAAACAGAAATTGGGAATATATATATACAGTTATAGTCAGAATTATTAGCCCCCATGTTTATTTTTTTCCCCATTTTCTGTTTAATGGAGAGAAGATTTTTCAGCACATTTCTAAACTTAATAGTTTTAATAACTCATTTCTAATATTTGATTTATTTTCTCTTTGCCATGATGACAGTAAATAATATTTTACTAGATATTTTTCAAGACACTTCTATACAGCTTAAAGTGACATTTAAAGGCTTAACTAGGTTAATTAGGTTAACTAGGCAGGTTAGGGCAATTAGGCAAGTTATTGTATAACGATGGTTTGTTTCAGAAAAATATATAGCTTAAAGGGGCTAATAATTTTGTCCTTAAAATGGTGTTTAAAAAATTAAAAACTGCTTTTATTCTACACGAAAATAAACAAATAAGACTTTCTTCAGAAGAAAAAATATTATCAGACATACTGTGAAAATTTTCTTGCTCTGTTAAACATCATTTGGGAAATATTTAAAAAAGAAAAAAAATTCACTTCAACTATATATATATATATACCAAATATGTTTGCAATTGGTGAGAATGAACAAAATAATTATACAAAACATTGTCTCCTGGATCAGATTGTCAGCAAACGTGCTGGAACGCAGTGCGCCAACTGCCACACGAGCACTACAACACTATGGAGACGCAATGCCAGCGGCGAGCCTGTGTGCAACGCCTGCGGCCTCTATTTTAAACTGCACAATGTGAGTATACACAATTACACTACATTTACCAGATAGAAAAACGAGCAACCATTGAAATCTGAAATGTACCACTTTTTGCAGGTCAACAGGCCTTTGACAATGAAGAAGGATGGCATACAAACACGAAACCGCAAGGTGTCAAACAGGAACAAGAAGGGCAAAAAGAATGCAGCTTCAGAGGTTTATCCTGACATGTCTCACTTGGCACCTCCAGATGAGCATGTAGGAGCATACTCTCTGAACCCGGGACCCCTTCTGTCCTACAGTCACCCCGCTCATCTACTGCCCCCTTCCACCTTACACTCCTCTACCACTTTGCCCTACACCCACCACCCAAACTCTGGCATGATGCCCACACTAGTGTGAAGGAAACATCCACTGGACCATAACGAGGCTTGTAAATTATGTTGTACACACTTTTTGTTCCCCTCCATAAATGCATCCCGTCCTATTTTTAATGAAAGAGATGCATTAAAGCTGCTCCATATCTGCTGCAGTCAAACAGCTTGTCAGTGATATTTGAACCTGTTGTGTAGTTAAATAGTAAAACATGGCTGAAACTGTGAGCTATATCATTTAAATGTAAATATTGATGATTGTATGGCTTATTGTCTGTGCTTTAATCATACTATTACAACTTCTTTTGAGACGTTCAATAAATGTCTTGTACTTAAAGAGCCCCTATTTTGCATTATAAAAGGTCATATTTTGATTTTGGGGGTCTCTAACAACCGGCTGACATGCATGCAATGTCAAAAAAACCTTTCATTGTCTTATAATATGCATTTATTTTTACGTAATTATCCCAACGACTCCCATATGATTCATTCAGTGATTCATTTGTTCCCAAACCCCTTCTAGCGCAAAGCTAATCTGCGGTGATTGGTCCAATGACCCAGTCTGTTGCGATTGGTCAACTGTGTTCAGCGCGAGACAGAGAGAAAAGCCCAGCACGCTTATGAAGTAGCAGAGTATGTGTGAGCCCAATGCAAGAATGTAATAAAGCAATGCAGTTTAACACCAGAATATTACTCTACTCTTAACTCTAACCCCAAGTAATAACAACAACAAACAAAAATTCAACTATTTTGAAAATTGACCGCACCACGCGCGAGGAACAGCTGATGGTGGCCATAGCAAAGGCAAACGACAGAGGATCACGAGCACACAATGCATTTAAATCGGTAAAGGAAGAAGCATGCGTCATATTTTCAACGTTGTTTTGGACATAATATGTTAATAGCCCCATACAGATTTAACCTGAGAGATACACTGATCTATAATAGATAAGTGATTACAAGCCGTCAATTATCCAAAAAACTACAGGAACAAACACTGCACTAAGTTGGCTATACTGCGGCATTGTTGTGAAAATGAACTTTAACCGTTTATTCCCCGCAGCCGAATCTCCATCTGTCAGTGATCATCATCTTCGTGTCAGTCCCGCGCTCCACTAGTGTTTGAAGGGAAAGGCCCGTTCACGTTTTACCGGAACTGGCACCACATATTTGGTGATGTACCGTATCAACATTGACGCAATCAAGCAAAAAATTCGAACTCAACACAATTTATTTATTCGACTCTAAGTCGACAATTTCGTAATAAATAGTTTTAAACATGGCGCACTTTCAAATTTAAACCTCAGCTGGGTGTTTTTATTAACTCAGTGCTGTGTTACACACTGCATGGAAGGTCATTTTCAAAAACCCATAATAGGGGCTCTTTAAATGTTTTGAGGTTGAAATATTATAAGTTACATACTGATAGTACTACAGTATATTTTATAATTAAACCCACTTTAAAATCAGTTCTGCGAGTCAAAACTAATGATTTAACATTTCTACATTTTGTTTTCATAAAAGAAACACTTAATATATTGTAGAATAACTTAATAATAATTCTAAAACTGCCTTAAAATGCGATATGGTTGAAAACTATTATTGCATTCTTTCAAAATATATATAGCCTATTTTTGACTAAACAGATGTGGCAAGTTTGATGCATATGTGGTAAAAGTGGTAGGTTACGGTACACTTAACCTTAACTTTCATAAGTGACCACTTTCAGTATGATGATATTTAAATTTTGCTAACTGTTTTAGACTTTGTGGTTTGACGCTCACTCTTTGGAATTCGTGTCACTGCAGCAATGCAATAATAGTGTCTTTGTCCATTCATCCACTTAGCAGAGCCTTTGACAATTGATCTGCTTTTGGAGCATGAACATGCAAATGAAACACTTTCCATAATGCTGGCGGAGGGCGACAAAACATTTAACCCACGTTCCATTTGTGCCAGGCTCTAAATTTAGCTCAGACGGAAAAACTGAATGTGTGTGTGTGTGTGTACACCCAGGGTTCACGCGCCACAACTGAAGGTAAATAAAGGCACCTGCACTGAAAGATGTACGTACTTAAAGAGAATAGGTCGGTGTTAATGAAGCATCTCTTCGACTGCATACGTTTAATATGAATGCATTTCCTGATTACCACGTATACATCCTTACTGCTTCATGACCAACACACGACAAAAAGGTAATTTACTCGGCTCTTACCTCACAGCACTGGAAAACGGCTGCTTCTTTGATTTAGGTGATGGTATTGGAACAATTATTATTTTATTCTAATCACGTCAACAACACTCTAAACAAACTCTCGTCTGCATTAGGCCTAGCTGAAATCGCAATAAAATGTCCAGCTTCCACAGGATCAGCTTACAAACTGGAAATGCTGAACATCTCAGAAATATATTGATAAAATTAATTGGTTGGTTTAAACATTAAAACTACATTTCTTACGCCAAAATGTTACGTAAAACAAGCACCTGCAATTTGTGTTACTCAGCAAGGTCTTAAAATACACCATACTTCATGGAGAAAGTCCAGAAATACACAATTTGCATGTTTACATAAACTGAGGTAAAATCATTGCATGATTGAACATTAGTCACGTGCAATGGTGAAAAACGCATCACTTCTCACGGGTAACTGTGAACATCTGTGGACATGACTTAATCCTGACCTCTGGATGACTCAAAAATCTGAAACTTAAAATGAAATGCTTGCATAAATTTGACATTGAATCGTAACAGTACTTACTGATTTGTTTATCAGAAATCTCTCTAATCTCAAACTTTGTGTCACACCATTCGTTTTTAAATCCTGCAAACACCTACAATATCCAAAAACATTGTTTAGATAAAGTGGTGGGTCCATAAATGTTTAAAACGTTGAACCATAATGCTCTGAGTGGCAGGTGGGTGTCTATTTTTAATTTTTGCCCTCCCTGAGTTTATCTGCTGGGACGGCCAGCCATATATTGGGGAAATGGTGACAAATGACTGTAAGAGATTAGCAACCACAAGACCAGCAGAGCAAATTCAAAATGACATCCGTTAGTCCTTCTCAGACTCTTCTCCTTCAACAATATTGGTTAACAAGATCCTTAGGTTTCATCCAGTCTTTGAACAGAATTACACTGAATTATTGCATTTTCCACATATTAGGATCCCAAACTGCAGCATATGGACACATTATATTTAAGCAATACTTCAATAAATGCTATGGAAATTTTATTACAAATTTGGTGGAATACTTCATGTATTAAAGCTTGCAAGGATTATAATAACCTTTTAGTGCAAAGACTATATATGCATTGCAAAGCTAACGTGACCATTAACATGTAGTTGAACAGGAAGTGTTTTAGTTTACTTGGAAAGTTGGAGCTGCCCTTTTTATGTAATGTAAATTATGATCTTTATTTATGAATGACAGTGACCTCTAAAGGCAGTGTAGTGTCAATACAGATAGTCCAGATTGGTCACTTTACAACTGTAATAATGTCCTACCACAAAAAGACCCCAAAATAAGGAAGACTGTTTATTTGCTGTGATACTAACAACATATAAGACTTACCTATATAATATTTCCAAAAAGAAACACTAAGCACAATCAAATGCTTAAGCTCAAATAATATGCCACCATCTCTATCACAACGCATTAAAATAGTGGTCTGGTCTGCCAATTACATTATCATAAAGTAAACTAACTAAACTGTAAGTGAAAAAAAGGTGTACTGAAAGGATCAGAAATCTAATTAAGGTTAACTATGTAACTCAGCATTTCTGGGGGGAAAAAACATTCAAAAACTTGATGGTAAATTACATTGTCTTTTTATTTGAATCAAGAAAAAAAAACAATAAACCTATCAATTCTGTTACAATTCCAACAAGTGAATGATTAAATACAGAGAACGGTATACAAAAAGAAGAAAGAAAAAAACACCATGGACTATGGATCAATTGGAAAAAAAAAAGATACAGTATATTAGTTTTTCTGCTCTTTGACAGCAGAGGTGTTTAAGAGTAAACAGTACTTTCAGTAAGGGTGTAACGCCTCTGGCTTATTTACTCAGTTCATGTAATAATGTTCAAATGTCAGCCAAAGGTGAGGTAAAAGGTCTGACCTACTAATCTGAGCATGGAGAATTAGAGAGAAAGGTGAGAATCGCCACAAGCCATCATCTACCAAGCAACCCCACCTTCTTCCCCTTCACTTCGAATCGTCCCGCAGGTATGTAGTGGCTCTCTTCAGAAGACATATTGCCTGACCAAGTTGCTTCGTCAGGACTGGAACTAGAAACAGAGCCATCTAGAACTTTTGGCCCAACTCTGGGAGAACTTCTGCTCGCCCTGACATCCCTTTCACAACGGAAGCTCTCTCGTAGCAATGCCCCTTTTGTCTGGGACTGAACCATCGAAGGCCTTAACGCTGGAGTATGTTGATTGACATTTTCATTAGGTATCACTTCCGGCTCTGAATCACTGTCAGAGTCGATGGCAATGGGTTCTGAGGAGGATCCAGGGCATGTCTTGAAGGCACAGTTGCTTTGACTACTTTGTCCAGTGTGTAATGGCTCCTTTGTCCCTATGAAGTCTGCTGGGAAACCAATGGGAGACTTCAGCCTAAACGTTGAGGTCCTTGAGTATCCACTTTTTTCATCATCAAAGACTTCAAACAGACAGCTGTCATCAAAGCTCATGTCATGCTTGATTTGACTTAACACCCGCATGTTAAAGCCCAGTAACACCACTGGTTTGCGGGAGGTAAAGTCCCGGTCACATAAGCGGCGATGGTTGCCGAAATGGCTTGCAACATCAGACTTCCACAACCAGAGGCTTGCAGCAAGTTTCTCAACCTCCCGTTGGGAGGGGTAGGGATGTCGATTGAAATATGCGGTGAGGAAAGCTTTACGCACTTCATAGGATTTGTCACCATAACCTTTTGGATCCAAGGCCAACACGATTGGCTCTTCTGGCTTCTCAGCAAAGCCTGTGGGGTAAAACCTAGACTGGTCTACCATCTTTCTTCTCTTGGGGTCAGATGGATCGGGGGTAACTAACTCACGCTTCAGAGACCCTGCTCCAGGGGACCGCAGCCCAGTTGTAATGGGCTTGGAGCCTTTCGGAGTCTGGCAAACACCCCGGCAGTGCACCAAATGGAGCGTAATGGTGGAAGCTGTCATGTTGCTTGTGTACACTCCCAGGCAGTGGATGCACTTGTAGGTTAACTTTTTTTCTACAGGGTGCAAAGTTTGGAGAACCTGGTGACTATCACGTAAATGATGGGCAAGGGCGTCTGAGATGGGCCCTTTTAGAATAGTAAAGCACAGTGGGCAGAGTGTTTTTCCAACCTCTTTCTTTTGTGACACAGGTGACTGTGACATGTTTCGTGCCAATGAATCGCTTTGGGTATCCGGCTGTCTTACAGACACCTTCACAGGCTTGGGCATACCGCTGTTTTGTGACAGTTGATTGGCAGCTGCGGCGGCAGCGGCAGCTTCAGGTGTATCCTTCATATTGTAGGTGGTTACTATAAGCTGGACATTTTTGAGATTTCCTTGCTGAAGCGTGAGATCGAATGTAAGGGGAGAACCAGTTGACTGATCCCCTTGCTCATTGGGGTGCGCCAGGCGCTTGTGTGCTACAATTTTCTCAACCTCATGAAATGTGGAATGACAATGTGGGCAAGATAGCCCATGCACTAGCATATGGTTCAACAAAGAGTCACTTGGTAGGTAACGGTTACAGTACAGACACTTGCTTGTGAAATTGTGGATCTTCATGATGTATTTAGCCATCGCCCTAACTTTCTCTGCCTGATGTTCCTTTTCAAAGTGAGCACTATATGCACTTTCGGGAAAAAGTTCATTGCAGATGGTACAGATCTTCCACTTTTGTGTTTGTGAGGTGTTCAAAGCATTGGCTGAAGCTTTCTTGGCCTGAAGTGATGTCAATGTGGCAGTAGCAGCATGCACGGATGAAGAGAGAGGTAGACTCTTCAGTGAGGGGGAGAAAGAAGCTGACTGGGCATTAAGATGTGCAGCACCATGGACTCCAAAGCCGCCCAGGTGTTTTCCCGAGTGTGACTGAGAGACTGCACCAGACACAAAAGCTTTATCAGGTAGTGTAACGCGCACTGGCTGACCAGGCACAGAGTTGCCAGCAAGGCTTTGCTTAAAATGGTTTCCAACAGGTAACCCCACCACTTTAGGCATACTGAAGCGATTCATTTGAGGTGTTTGTGGACGCACGCCAGGAGTGATAGCAACACCCCTTTGCATTAGATTTGTCTGGAGCCTCGGCACTATGACATTTGTATGCCCGATCATAGCAGTGACTTGATGGCCAATGCGCTCATGGAACTCAATGACGTGCTGCACCAGTGCTTCATAAGAACGAGGTGTAAAGTGGCAGCTCTTGCAGTGAATCCCATGACTGTTGGCTTGGGCCTCTACACTGTTTTCTTGCTTCTCTGAGTTTTTTCCCAGGTAAGGTGTTGCCACGTGCTGGAAGTGTTCCCTGTAGATGTGCCGGCGCACCACGTTGTACAGTCTATCTCGATAGGTGCACTTCTTGCAGTAGTACACTGGGAGCTCCTTTCGATCACCCAGCAAGGGTTTGTCCACCCGCATGCCATCCTTAACTCCTACTGG
This sequence comes from Danio kyathit, assembly GCA_903798195.1. Taxonomy (NCBI): domain Eukaryota; kingdom Metazoa; phylum Chordata; class Actinopteri; order Cypriniformes; family Danionidae; genus Danio; species Danio kyathit. Next base: position 29,117,529 of record LR812529.1, on the reverse strand, counting down.
AGCTCCATGAGGGCCAACGACACCCTGACGCATCACATTGTGAGGCATATGGAAGAGCCTGACGTGGGTTTCCAGAGTCCTCTTGTTCCCACTGTATGTGCAATAGGAGCAGTTAAGAAGTATTCTGCTTTCAAAGTCTTCCCTGTGAACATTGCGGAAGTGGTTTTTGTAGGCTGAGAAATATTTGGAGGCAAATGGGCAATCTGAACAGCAAAACTGCTTTGTTCTGTAGTCCTGCAACATTTGAGAAACAAAGCAAAATGTTAATGCAGTGTAGGTTATTTTTGCTTTGCTTTTCTGTTGCGGCAGATGTGGCTGACATACCTGAGACTTTGTCCAGGTTGGATCCCATGTACAAAGGTCAAGGTAAGACTGATTTGAGTCATCAGAATCATCGGGGTCCACGTCTTTGTAGTCCTACAGAGAAAATGAACAGAAAATAGCATCAATAAAGCTCAAGTTATCAATTAGTCTGATATACTGAATGCATTAGCAGAACAGATGTCTCTGTTTTCTTTTTTTTTTGATGTTCAATGTGTCTGGGGGAAAAACAATACCAAATAAAACACTCAGTTCAAAAGCAATCACCTCCACATGCTCTTTGCAGTAGTCAAGGCCAATGTCACTCAGCAGTCTCTTGACTTTCTTCCTGGCCTTCCTCAACCGGGTGAGGTTATTCACTGGAAGCTGAAACATCTCTTCTATAAAAACCATTAGGAAAAAGGATTTTAGTTGAGCTCTCAGTTGTTAAAAAGATGCACTCTGCAATTTTAATTGTTATTGTGCAGACCAGTCGCGCTTAATGGTATGAATGCTACAAAAACAAAGTTTTTTCAGTAAAAATGTAATTGCAAAAACAATATTTGCAGGAAGCCATGCTTAACTTATCAAGTCTTTAAGAATAGGGCTTTTATCCACTTAAAGCACTACTGTTTCTGTCATTTTGATGTGCTTTATAAATGGGTGTTTTAGAAGCTTCAAATTTATTTGTAAACTGATTACCAAAAAAAATTAAAAATATATGATAAAAGTATGTGTTTAATGACATAAGAAATAAATGTCAATTTACATATTTTTTATCAATCTTAAAACAGTTGTGCTACACTTTTAATGCACACAAAAATTGCTTGTTTTAAATGATTAATAAAATATGCTTCTATACGATTCTATGCATGTTAAATATTCATATAACTTCCCTTTAAACGTTTCGAATTAAACCCATCATTTGTGTCAAGGCCTCACACTAATAAAAAAAAGACAAAGCATGCATGTAAATATGCATTCAGTGCCCACAAAAATAAACCGTTTGCTAAGACCATCACATTCTAGCAGAAGTAAAATATACACTTCTTTTGCAAGCAATTAATTATATACACCATTTTAAAAAGGTTCTTCTGCATTTCATAATTGCCCTTAAAACTTCACATTAAGTAGTGTATTATAATAATGTATAATTTTAAAAGTAATGCTGTTAAATTGTTTGAAGACCTAACATCTTTGTATTCGTGCACTAAACATGCAATTTTTGCTAAATGTAAACAAACCATTTTGATTTTAAACGGACTCGTGATGCACAATGTACGCACGCATGCAGCTGCACATATGAATGCTACTCCACTAGACAATACAGGCCACAGCGGCCTTTTCATGGACTCAGCAAAATGAATCCCCATTTATATTACGTTACTCCAGTCTTGCAGTGGCCGAAACTTACCAACCCAATCGTGTCAGTAATTTATGATTGCCTTCAAAAGCTAACTTAGTTTAGCGATTGCCAATCTATTCACATATATGCCGTTAGCATGTTAGCTTAGCCGCGGGATGTTTCATGTGCACACTGAACTCCACACAAAAGCACTGATGCCAAAGACAGAAAACAGGCGTTTATAATAACATATTACCTGATTTTCTTTGCGGTCTCGCATGGAATTCCCTCCAAGGGCTTGGTTTTCGGTTCAAATTAAAGATATAGACGAGATGACATAGACAAATTGTGGTTTATTCGGCCCGGGCAGATGCTGCAGTCTTTCGCGCCGCTGCCGCCGCCGGTGGATTTCGGCAACTCATCCTGAGAATCCGCACCATGTGCCTTCAGCTGGATTTACACAAACCACCGGGCGGTTTCGGTCGAGCCCATGAACCTGTTTACGACTTGCGCGGTTTAGATTGGAAGTTATGAGAATTCGGTAATGATACGGGGCAGAGAAGAGACTTTTTTCCCTCGTCGAGGCTGTTCCAGATACCAGCCCAGCCTGTTCAAAATGGCGGACGCTCGCAAACGGAAATGACATATATTTTTGTGAAGTTCAAAAGGGGCCACGCTGATGTCTGAGGCCTTTCATCGACATCACACAAGTAGGTTTTATATGTGCAAGATATTTGCACGATGGATTGTTGAAGTAGTTTGCTGTTTTGCTTCAGCCTTAAAAAATTAACATGTTTTTCACAAACAAACAAGTTTTTGTAGTAATGGTGGTTAACCATGTTTTTGCCACATAATTTAAGCATTGGGATTTGCAGGAAACTGGGGGTGGCTATACAAAGGATGAACACAGTATTCATTTTCGCATCCCCCCTCCCAGAAATTATTTGGACTAGGTTGGGATGTCAAAATAAGCATTTACTTTAATAAAACTATGCTCAAAGGGGATGTGTTCTGTTAAACTGTAATTTACAAAACGCACAACATTATTGTGATATCACTGACTTTCTCCCAAATTTCTGTTGTATATTATTGTAGTATTGAACTGCCAGTCAAGTAGGCTATCGCTGGTTGAATGTCATCAACTTTGAATTTGGCGAATTCCATGAATATTATCAAATGTTAATGATTGTGCATCTTTTATTCTTATTAATAAATAGTTGAGCAATTCCAGCATTATGGATGTGACATTTTTCAGTAAAAACTCAATACATAAATTCACATAGAATGTACGTTAACATTATATTGAAACATCAGTTTATATTTTCCAAAACAATTAACCACAGATTCATGGGATCAGAAAATTATCAATCTGTAAACATTTTTTAGATTTTAAATAAGGAAAATAGACATGCGTTATGGATGCGACCAAAAAAGTCTGTAAGTTTACAGTATACAACATACTTTGTAGAATTGTGAATGAAACTGCACAACCCAAAAGAAATAATGCTAATCAAAAGGATAAAAGTTGGCTCACTATAGATCAAAAATTATTGATGTTATTTTATTTTACAGTTGTGCATTTATGAAGGGAAAAGCTTCGTTATGGATTTGACATCTCTCTGTTATGGATGTGACTGATGTGAAATTGCCACTTGTGTGATTTTGTCAAATATTATTGTACAAATGTAAAATAAGCCTACACACACAAAAAAAACTTAAAAAGGCTTTCGCTATTTTGGTGAAAACATTATTTTTTTATTTTTTTTCATGGCAAGGTTGACATTTGCATAGAATTGCCCTTGTATAAGATGTATTTCAGCATAAAATACTTGTGTACACAGTGTTCACATTTGCACATATTCAGAACAAAATCTTTACTAAAACAACCCTGCAGGGACCTTTAGATTTTGGCACTATGCACAGAGATCCTGCAGGAATCATGCAGGACTGTATAAAATCCTACAGGACAGGGTGCGTTCCTACAGGAGTCAGGGTTATTTCCTATACGACCGTATTATGTCCTGCAGGAAAGTAACATTTCTGCAGAACCTTTATATACATTGCTGTAGGTTTGTCCACTGTTGTCCTGTTCGTGTAACATCCTACAGAAATGATAAGATGCAACAAAAAACAAGATCTTAAATTCATAGTTTTGCTGCAATGTTCATGCCTATTTCTGATAGATATCAAGGACCTAATAAATTAAATTTAAGAATTCAACTTGCCAAATTACAATTTCCAAATTCTAAAATGCATCAAAAACAATCCAAGCAATCCAAAATATCATTTTTGCAATACATTAGTACCTGTTAGCTTTAATTGTGGGGAAAACTGGATCGTTTTGGGTTTTTGTCAGCTAATTTCATCTCCTGGGTCTAAAATCTTTATTGGGGAGGGATCAAAATTGGTGGCATAGCACTTAACTGCAGGTTCAGAACTGACACATCAGTATTTTTGGTAATATTTACTGACAGTCTTCTTATCCTATGAGAAGACCCTTCTTTTTAATTATTCATGATAGCACTTGATGCTTTCCAGTAACAGACCTGCCAAGCTGTAAGACTGTGCATGGCATGCAGTAGTTTTATAGGCATTTATGAAAGGTCGTAGGTGTTTGTTTCTGTGCATGAGTTCGGGTTTGCTGCATGGCTTTCCCCACAATGCTGCCAGGGATGTTTGTGTGTAGAAAGGGTTTTTTCAGGAGAGTTACGAGAATCTTAGTTGCTTAGACAAGGAGAGGCATGGAGAAGCACAAGGAAGACTGTAAAACAAGACAATTTCTGTATTCTGAGGCCTTGCAATATTTGCGCAACCTTACAGAGTGCGGAAGTCTTGTAATATTACTATAGTGACTTGATTGCAAGTTGTAATTTGCCAATGGTATTTATCTCTCTTCCCAAATACCAGCTCTCTGCATGATATTTTGAGACAAACCACAAAATTGTTAATTGCCGACTGACACAGTAAAATGCCATACAAGTAGTCATAAACAAATTCAAAAAGATTCAAAAACATTAAGAGCATTAAAGGGTGTGGCCCTTTGACTCCATTAACATGTACGTCCGTTTCGAATGCTGTTTTAAACTGTTCCCTAATATCTACATAGTAGGTATGTGACTTAGGTAAGTTAAAGGTGCTGTATGTAAGTTTTTGACTCTTCTAAAGCATAAAAATACAATAATATGTGTGCAGATATTTAAGAAACATCCCAAGTGAACATACTTGTTTAACTGAAAAACAATGCTGAAGTCAGATATTCTGCTTTGAAAATGGGTTTTCCGTGCCGGAACGCTGTCTTTGTTTAGATAAATTTCATATGCACGATGCCAGTTTAGCCAATTATATGTCAGCACCCTGGGTTGCCTTGTTGGAAAACAGCGTATTTCATTCATTCATTCATTCAGAAAGACTCTGAAAGCATGCGTCCGTGACCAAAAAGAACAGTATGGGAGACAGATGCAGTTCCACATGAGGTTATTAATTAGCAAATTACATAAATATTACGAACGTAAACATTAGGTGAGCAGGTTACATTGTAACCGCGTGTCCTAACAACACGCTGTGACGAGAGAGGCAGTGATCAGCTATTTGGCTGTTTGCACCAGACGAAACACGGCAGAAATGTAAATACAGCCTTTCAGAAGCACAGAATATGCACTCACGAAACGAAACGGTAAGGTTTAGAATCTATTTAATACATGTTAACCCACTTTAACATCAATGTAGATGCTGAATCACTCATATGTGTTTAGTTCTAAAGTTCAATTTCAGACGGTTTATTGTATTTTCAAGATCTGAGGTGAACTTTCTGCTTTCAGTATATGGCAACAAATGCCATGTAAAATGCATTCAAACTCGCATTGTTAGCATTTAGCACAGAATAAAGCACACAAGGCTTACCTGAGGTGATCTAGCTGTCATAGGTTTCTGTTGTTCAGCTGTGAGAAATAGAAGCCATTTCTAATATATCAATTCGAGGTGTTGGTTAGGACAAAAACTCCTTTTAATATGAAAAATATTCCCTCTATCGCGTGTCGTTGCTTTTATTTAGAACGCAGTTTAAATCACTCGCTCCTGTACACAATCTGGCATCCTAGCGTACTTTTATTATGATCCAGGAGTGCAATACCTAGTTCAACCACTGGGTGTCAAACTTACATACTGCACCTTTAAGAAAAAATCCAGAAATTGTTTTATATGTTCATTTGTTCCTCCGTAAAATACCCCTAGAATTAGAAGGCCCATATTGACCATATTTGGATCGATTGTGCATATTAATACGCTTGTTGTGGATAAAGGCTAAATTACAATTAAACTCGACAAAAGAGTCCGATAGTGTTATATTTTAAGCTATAATATCAGAGAAAACACAGGCAGGTAATAATAACCACCTGCATAAACAGATGACATTTAATAAAGCATATTTCTTCACTCCAGAAAATGACACTTGAGCTGAGTGATACGACACGATCCAGCAGTCTATATGTGTTTGTTGAAACATGCATCAAATTTCATACAATTAAACATACCTTATGCCTCTTTAGGGTGGAGCTGAATTAATGTATAATCTGTAAATCCTGCATTCTGATGAGCATGTGTCTCATGCAGTTGTTGCTCAGTAACGCATAGTAAACTTTCTGCGTCTCCCATTTTCAAAATAAAAGTCCCGCATGCATAGCAAGTTAAATATAAAACCAAATAAACTTAAAAATAGCTAAGGGAGGAAAATGATCTTTGTTGTCTCACTGGGAAAAGTTGTGGCTTATCAAGGACAGTTTGAAGTGTGCATATTAATGATCCTGTTTTTGTTTGCAACATTTCAGTCTGTGTTTTGATTACATTAATGATCAGATGATGGAGCTGTTAGTCAGGTCCAGATTATGCAGAGGCTGATCTAAAGTACATGCAAATGCTGATGTGTGCCCCGTGAGTCATGCAACAGTCTGTTTTGGTTTCTGATTGTCCTTTTTCACACTGGTATAATTTACATAAGAAAGAGGAAACAATGTTGTATGGGACTTACAGTATGCCCATTTCCATAAACTGATCTCTTATTATTCAACTATGCTAGGTATATTCAGAGTTTCTTTATAGGGCACCTATAATGTCATAAATGCTGGCTGTGGATGCATGGTTTTGGATCTCTTGTTTGCCACACATCCACCATAGTGAAGCCATTTTCTTTCAGAGCTATTTTTTCTGATAACACCAGATGCTTTCATGTTCACCATTAAAATGTTTAGTGTTTTGGACAGAGCAGCAAGCATCTGAGTCACATACACAGATACAAGATTGAACACATGCATCTCTTTGTTCATTGTGCTGTACTGTTCTGCTCTAACTAAATGCACACATCAACAAAATACTGCAAAGGGATTCATTTAAGGCTTAGACGCACCAAACTACAAACCAGCCAGGAGCACATACTTATCATATTTGGGGGGGAAGTTCATTAATTACTTCTTGGATTGGCCAGATGTGAAAAGAAGAGCACTTTTAAATAGGGACACCATCAACATTCCATGTAAGTGAAAGACTAATTTGGTTTGAATCATTCAGGGGACCTACTGATTTATACATGTCACCATCAGAAATGTGTTGAACACTTTTGACTCATTTTAATGCTGCTGTAAATGCTGAATCAGATTTTTTTCTTCCAGTTGTTGTCTTATGGACGTTTTCATGAAAATGTCAGCAGTTTAACAAGACAGATATTATCCCCAAGTTCAGAACCACACTAATCACAATTTGCTGGAATTTCATCACCAAAGTATTGATGACTTGGGGGTCAGATGTACACAATTTCAAATGAATTACAATTAAATTCCTTCAAGAATGTGTAAAAAGTATTTTTTGTTCTATTGGTTTGTTCTGGGCAATGTCAATTAATTGGATATATTAAGTCACCAAGCGCAGATGTTGTGGTGTGCATAAGAGCATAGCATAAAATTGGCAGTTGTGATTCTTCTTTACTGATCTTAGCAGTGGGATAGATCTAGTCTTGTGTTCTTTTTGAGTTGTCGCTCTCATAATCCTGTTGTCAAATGTTTCAGTATCCATCTGAAAGATTGACAAAATTAAATTGTTTTAATTTAAACATGGCACCTTATGCTGTACAAATGTAGCCTTCGATATTATCCACCTTTTTCTTTAAATAAATTTTTTTACTGTGTGTTGCACACAGTTACTGTGTGCTACCAAAAATACATTGCAAATAATGTGTTAGACTGGGCGCATGGTCTGCCATGATTAAGGATTTAGCCGTGGCTGTTTTTGGAAGGAGTGTGTTAGCAAAAATATTGGAAATGTCAACAAAGTATTTAATTTTTTTTAAAAAGGAATTGTGTTACCTGCATGATTCCTGCAGGAGTCCTGCATGTTCCCTGTAGGATTCCTGCATGCTCCTTGTAAGATTTATGCAGGAGTCCTGCACATTTCCTGTAGGAGCCCTTCTTGTTCCCTGTATGATTCCTGCAGGATGAGAGTATGTTTCTTGTAGAATTCCTGTAGGATTTCTGCTGGATTGCCACACATTCCCTGTAGGATTCCTGCTCTTTCCATATAGGATTTTTGCAGGAATGCTGCATGTTCCCTGTTGGATTCCTGCAGGAGCTCTCCATGTTCCTTATAGGAGTCCGTTAGGATAGCTGTTTCTGTTTTTATGGCTCGGAATAGCTGTTTTTGTGTACTTAAAATACAAAATACTGATACGATGCCACATAAGTAAAGTGATGTAGCCCAGTTGGGTTTACATTTGCATTAGAATATAACCATATATGCAGAACAAAAACAGCAGGCAACTTCATCAAGATGACTTCACTGAGGATTTCTTTATTTTAAGTCTCAAAAATATTGTTTTATTTTTTTGTTGGTATAATTATAATTTATATCATAATTTATGTGGCATATCCAAGAAAAAATAATGCATATAAATGTTCTCCACCTTGTACAATTTATTGTAACACTAATATATAAATAATTTTAATTTCACTTATACTGATTTAATCCAGTGGTTGCATCACTTCCAAAGTAACAACACGGGGTCCAGTCATCACCAGCTTTGAGAGTGTACGATAGTCCAGATAAAGCACGCTACGTCCATTTACTCGGCACACAAACTGCCGTACCTAAGCAAAAATAAATAAATAAATAAAATATGTATATAATAACAATAAAAGCGCAGCTAATGGTGGATTCTAAATTTTTATTGCACAAGTAATTGTTTACGTGTTTTGATCACCTTAACTCCTGCTGTCGCAGCAGGACCTCCAGGATCCACAGCCTGAACATGACAAGGTGATTTTCCTCGTACTACAAAGCCCCAGCCGAGGGCATCACCGAGGATCTTTAATTATAAAACTCACATAAACACACTGTTTAGTTTTATTTTGTGGCCAGTTGAGCGTGACGTATGAATGACTTACCGTTAGAACTCTTTTTACATAAGGAGCGTCAGGCAATAACAGCTCCTCACAGGTTACATGTCTTTTCAGTACTGTCAGAATAAAACGCATCCATTTAGTGCTCAGAGTTTGAAAGATGATTGATTAATATGAATAGACAAGACAAAATTCGAATACTTAGAAATAAAAAAGTAAGAATAGATTCCTTTAACCTGATGTAGGATTGCATCGTACTGCAAGGGCAGCATTAAGAGAAGCAGGGTAACTTCCACATGAGCTGTGTTGCTGGTGGGTCACACTTCCACACCGTACATTTCTAGACAAGCTTGAATCTTTATTTGGTTGAACTGAAATTAAAAATAAGAATTATAAATTGGAAAAATGTAAATGTATTTAGAAAGTGTATTAAATGTTATATTAGGTTAAAGAACCTAAACCATACATTTTTACTATTGGGCAAATATAAATCATGAGTAATCACATCTAAAATAAAAGTTTGTTTTGACAATTTAAGTGTGTGTGTTTGTGTGTGTGTGTGTGTGTATATATATATATATATATATATATATATATATATATATATATATATATATATATATTATACAGTTATATTATATTATATTATACAGTTGCAATCAGAATTATTCACCCCCCTGATTTATTAGCCCCCTGTTTATTTTTTTCCCCAATTTCTGTTTAACGGAGGGAAAAATTTTTCAACACATTTCTAAACATAATAGTTTTAATAACTCATCTCTAATAACTGATTTATTTTATCTTTGCCATGATGACAGTAAATAATATTTTACTAGATATTTTTCAAGACACTTCTATACATCTTAAAGGGACATTTAAAGGATTAACTAGGTTAATTAGGTTAACTTGGCAGATTAGGGTAATTAGGCAAGTTATTGTATAATGATGGTTTGTTCTGTAGACTTGAAAAAATATATAGCTTAAAGGGGCTAATAATTTTGACCGTAAAATGGGTTTTAAAAAATTAAAAACTGCTTTTATTCTAGCCGAAATAAAAACAAATAAGACTTTCTCCAGAAGAAAAAATATTATCAGGCATGCTGTGAAAATTTCCTTGTTCTGTTAAACATCATTTGGGAAATATTTAAAAATAAGAAAAATAAATTCAAAGGGGGTTCAATAATTCTGATTGCAACTGTATATATGTATGTATATATATATATATATATATATATATATATATATATATATATATATATATATATATATATATACTTATTTATTTATTTGTTTGTAAATATATATGTAACAACATTGTTTTGTATAGTTTTGACTCTATCACATACACAAATAATATATATATATATAATACACACACATGTCAAAACAAACTTATTTTGGATGTGCTTAATCGAGATTATTCTTTGCTCAGCACTAATTGTTACCATGCTTTGCTGAAAACACATTTTATTCTGTTAAAATACTTTATATATTTACTACAGTATATACCTTACTTTAATAGTTTAAATACCAATATTTAAATCTTAGGCATTCATAGAACAAGAAACATTTGATGACATGCAAGGTTTTCAGTGCAACCCCAAAATTCCAATAATTGTCAATTTAAAATTGTATACTTTATCATTATCCTTTAAATCATTCGATTTTACCCATTTGTGAGCAGGACATGTTGTTTTTATACATTTTAGTTCATTTTAATTACTACAAGTCAGAATATGTTGTTTAATTTGTATATAAATGTATCTATTGCCTGACCAAATGTTACCAATATTTAGATATTTTAATTTACTACACTACACTATTTTCACAATAATTTTAGAAATGTATTTATTAATACACTGTACAAAAAGCTAATATTTTTAAATAATAAAAATAGCATTTTCTATTCAAATACATTTTTAAATGTTATTTAGTCTTGGGATGCATTATTTATTTATTTATTATTAATAAATGTATTTATTTATTTATTTATTTATTTATGTTAATTAGTGTTGTGATGCATGTTCAGCAGCAATTTTCTTCAGTGCCAATATGCTGATCTGGTGCTCAAGAAAAATACTTTCGTGCCATCATACATTTTTTTCAGGATTCTTTGATGAACAAAACCTTTATTTGAAATAGATTTTTGTTGTCACATTTGAACAATTTAAAGCGTCTGCACTGATATAAATATATATTTATTAACTCCAAATATATGAATACTAGCAAATAAGCTATTTAATAAAATATACTCTTATGCATTTGGATGCATTTCAGTAATTTGCTCACATCGCTATGTTGACCTACAAAGTAAGTCCAGTATTAGATTTTATTATGTGTCAGGGGGTCCATGAATAGTTTAGGCTTATGAAAAGGGGCCTTTGGTGTAAAATAAAATGATGAGAAACCCTAGGTTAAGAAGCTGGGGTGCTGACACAAGGGTTGCATGTATGGATGTGCATGGAAATAGAGAATTACTGATCTCATTACGCTGTGATATCTCAGCTGTGCCTTTGAGCGAGGCACTTAACATCATATTGCAGTATTTCTCCAGAGGGGCTGACCTTGCAATTAGTGTGTGGAAAAAAATTGGGCCACTTGCCTAAAACCATCTCTCAAGTTCTAACAAAGCATGGAAACACATTTTTAATGTTTTCTATCATTTTACAACCTCATAAGAAGTCACAGTTGCCCTCAGATGGAGGAGTTTTGTGCAATGTGAAAGGACTGCAAAGTATTGCTTCAATTTCAAATGACCATTTTTAATTTATTTATTTATTTTATTCCTGTCATTGCACAACTGCGTTTTCAGAACTTATTCTAATATGCAGAAAAAGAAAAACAAATAAAGAAAAAAAAAAAAATATATATATATATATATATATATATATATATATATATATATATATATATATATATATATATATATATATATATATATATATATATATAAATAAATAAATATATATATATATATATATATATATATATATATATATATATATATATATATATAAATATATATAATTTTGATAAATTTAATGCATCTTTGTTAATAAAATGTTTCTTAATTTTTTTAAAAATGAATTAAAAAAAAACCTAACTTTTAAACAGTAGTATATTTTTATATTATAATTATACACTCACCAGCCACTTTATTACGTACACCTTACCAGTACCGGGTTGGACCCACTTTTGCCTTCAGAACTGCCTTATTTCTTCGTGGTAAAGATACTAATAAGATACAAACAAGATACTAGAAATATTCCTCAGAGATTTTGGTCCATATTGACATGATAGCATCACACAGTTGCTGCAGATTTGTCGGCTGCACATCTATGATGAAAATCGCCCATTCAACCACATCCCAAAGGTGCTCTATTGGATTGAGACCTGGTGACTGTGGAGGCCTTTTCAGTACAGTGAACTCATTGTCATGTTCAAGAAGCCATTCTGAGATGTTTCGCGCTTTAGCTATAAGAAGATGAGTACACTGTGGTCATAAAGGGATGGACATGGTCCGCAACAATACTCTGGTAGGCTGTGGCGTTGACACGATGCTCAGTTAGTACTAATGGGCCCAAAGTGTGCCAAGAAAATATCCCCCACACCATTACATCACCACTACCAGCCTGAACCGTTGATACAAAGCAGGATGGATCTAGGCTTTCATGTTGTTGATGCCAAATTCTGACCCTACCATCCGAATGTCGCAGCAGAAATTGATTTCAATGCTCAGCAATGCTCCAATCTTATATTGTCCAGTTTTGGTGAGCCTGTGCCAATAGTAGCCGCAGTTTCCTGTTCTTAGCTGACAGGAGTGGCACTCGGTGGGGTTTTCTGCTGCTGTAGCCCATGCACTTCAAGGTTGGAATTGTTATGCATTCAGAGATGCTCTTCTGCATTCCTCGGTTGTAACGAGTGGTTATTTGAGTTACTGTTGCCTTTCTATCAGCTCGAACCAGTCTGGCCATTCTCCTCTGACCTCTGGCAATAACAAGGCATTTGCGGCAACAGAACTGCCACTCACTGGATATTTTCTCTTTTTCAGACCATTCTCTGTAAACCCTAGAGATGGTTGTGCGTGAAAATCTCAGTAGATCAGCAGTTTCTGAAATACTCAGACCAGCCCGTCTGGCACCAACAACGATGCCACGTTCAAAATCACTTAAATCACCTTTCTTCCCCATTCTGATGCTCGGTTTGAACTGCAGCAGATCGTCTTGACCATGTCTACATGCCTAAATGCAGTGAGTTGCAGCCATGTGGTTGGCTGATTAGAAATTTGCGATAACAAGGAGTTGGACAGGTGTACCTAATAAAGTGGCCGATGAATGTATTACTTAAATTATCTTTAGATATTTATTTTAGAATTTACATTACTTATATTTACATGGTACAATTTACATTTTTTATATTTTTATTCTGTTGTGTGGAATAAAACTGGGCCATTTGCCTAAAAACCATTTCAAAGCAAAGAGATGCATTTTATACAGTTTTCTACAAGTGTTTTACCACATAAGAAGTCACTGTTGCCCTCTGACGGGGGTGATTTTCGCAGTGTGAATGGACTATCAGGTTGGTCTTCTTGTGTTTGATGTGTTGCACATTCAACCTCTTCATTCTCTGTCTCATGCAACAGTTCAGAAAGACGGCGCCGTCTGCGAAAGTTTATGCAGAACTGATACAGCAACCCGCTGTCGAAGAAATGGTGCTTCAGAGAGACTGAAATAAAGAGGCGAAGGCAAACATGAAGAGGTAATCATTTTATATGGAGGTATGTTGCATTAGATTATCTTGCTTGATGGTGAATAGTGATAGTTATAGTTGTTACCGTGCTGAATGATGTCGTGCTCTAGCAGGGCCTTGCAGAGATCGAGTCCCTGTCGTCGACTCTCAATTTCACTGTTCTGTAGCAGCCAATCAATTAACATGTAACCAGGAAATGAGCGTTCATAAGCCACACCTTCTTCTTGTCTCAGCTGTGAGATGGATTCTTTGCTGGAAATCACTCTATAAGAAGCAAACTGAGTTTTAAAAACCGTGTCTGAGTGACTACTAATAAAGTAATGAAAATATTTAGTACCGTATGTTACGCTTACATTTGTCGATACTTTTATTCAGTGTGATTTACAAAAGAGGATAAAAACAATTTTTCAAAGAAGCAGCAACAGTTGAAATAAACACAGTCAGGTTTATTAAGGATAATTTATTAGCTGTTAATTTTAACATTTGCTAACACTTATATTTAAACATTTGAAGTCATTTGAAACCTGGCATTTTATGAATTACCATTGACCACAATTCTACTAAAAAACTTTTACAGCCAAAATCCAGCTACATCTTGGCTTGAAGGTGAGCAAATCAACAATTTTTTTTTGTGGTGACTACCTACCTTTTAAAGGGGTAGTTCACCCAAATATTGAAATTTACTCACCAAATGTTGGTAGCCATTGACTTGTATAGTAGGAAAAACAACTACTATGGAAGTCAATAGACTCATAGAATGGTTGGGTAAACGTAGTGAGCAGTAAATGGAAGAGAACCACAAATAAATTTTTTTGCATTTTAAAATTGCTCAAATGCAATGATGACAGAATTTTATCTTTGGTTAAACTAGCCCTTTAACTAATATTTATCCATTTAAAATAATGTTAAAATAAAGCATTAAATAGATAAAGATTCCAAGTCAGATCCATTTTTGAAAAACATAATGAATGTAATGACATGTAATTTTTTACATTTGCTAACACTTATATCCAAACATTTAAACTCAGTGAGATTTAAAAATATTGTTTTGAAAGACGTCTATTGCTATATTTATTTGCTCAGGACTACAATGCAATTGTGTATTTTAATAATAATATTACATTTTAGCTACATTTTCAAAATCGTAAACATTAGGTGTTCATGAAACATCTTATTATTACCAATGTTTGTACCTCTGATAATTACAGACAATTAAAATTTTGATAATAAGCCATGATCATTTTTATAATGATAATGATTTCTTTAACATTTTAATGTAATAAGTTGCAATATATTTATAGACACTTTGGATCAATTTAATGCATCCTATGATGTAAGAATATTTAATATTCATATATTTCCTACATAGATTATCTTTAACCCACAGTAGATTATAAATACAGTTCATTGTGAGGTCATCTCACTTAATGTCTTAAAAGGACACTTGTTTTTTTGAAAGTGGACAAACCGGTTATTTGGCTTTATAAGTCCTCAATGCATTAGCTGAAGTCAAGGGTATTAATTTTGTTTTGACTGTATGTTGTTATTTTTTTTACTCTTAAAGTGAGCGTGGCAGCTAACTCAAATTTTTACGAATCACCATTGACCACAATTCTGCTAAAAAATGTTATAGCAGAAAATCATCTACATCTTGAAGGTGAGAAAATCAACAAATGTTCTTTTTTTGGCTGAAATATCTATAAAAATCTATAATTTTAAGGAATAGTTCACCTAAATATTGATTGCATTCACCCAATTACTTATCCTCAAGTGGTTCCAAACATACAAGGGTTAATTTCTTGTTGAAAACAAAAGAAGGTATTTTGAAGAATGTTGGTAGCCATTGACTTCCATAGTAGGAAAATCAACCACTTAGGAGGTCACTAGACCCTTTTTACATTTCATAGTTATAGTTGGGTCATAGTTAGGTAAACTTAGTGAGCAGTTAATGGGAGAGTACCACAAATATTTTTTTTGCATTCCAAATTGCTCAAATATCCCCCCAAAAAACTCAACTGTTTTAAAATGTACTTGCATTTTTTTAATCAAAACTTTTAAAACATGCAAAAATGTAAGATGCTGATGAACATTGAGGCACACATCAACAAAATCTTGTGAAAAGGGTAACTTTGCTACCAGTTTCCAACATTTATCAAAACATCTTCTTTTGTCTTTAACAGAAGAAAAAAACTTTTTTTTTTCTTCTGTTCTTCTGAAGATTTTTGACAAGTACAATAAGTAAATGAGTAAAAGTAAAAACGTTTGGTTAACTAGCTCTTTAACTAATATTAGTATATTAAGAATAATGTTAAAATAAAGCAGTAAAAAGATAAAGATTCCAAGTCAGATCAAATTTTGAAAAACATAATGAATGTAATGAAATGTAATGTTAAAACTTACTCCAGAAATTAATACCGAATTAACAGTTAATGTCCTTCTTGTAAAAAAGTCTTACTGTTCATAAAGCCTTTGTCCACGCATGAAGATCTTAACCTCTATGTTAAAAGGAAATGTGCCGTCGTCCTTTCTGAATCTGTACAAATATTTGGCGTCTCTGAACACGGGCCACTTATCACACACTATAAATGGAAAAAAAAATCACACACTATAAAAACAACAACAGTAAATGCATGTACTTCGAATCTGTTCATTTAAACAAGAAGAGGTAAATACAGAGAAGCAGAATAATTGTAAATGTATTCTTTTATTTTAATTTTTTTGCATGTTAACTCAATTTTTTTTATTCACCAAATGCACATGCTTAAGGGCGCACTCACACCATGCTATCCAAACCGTGCCCAAGCCTGTTTCCCGGATCGTTTGAAAAGTGAGTGCTCTGAATCGGGCTCAGGCGCGGTTCAGTTGGCCGGCTCTGGCCCAGTTGGAAGAAACAATTAAATGCTTTAGAGGTTTTAACAATATATGATATGTTAAAATAGAGTGTCATTCATTTGAAACTTTTGTGTATTGATACATATATAGTTTAAAATTTAAGTGTTCATTTTTTTAAAACCAAATTTAAAGGTCCAGTTTGACTTGCATAATTGAGAGTTTTATTTCTGTAGTCTATGAGTTGATATTTATTTGGATTTTTAGAATTTAGACGAATTAATTACAATAGTTATTCATCCATTAATTTTCCTTAGCCTCTTTATTCATCAGTGGTCTCCACAGTGGAATGAACTGTCCAATCGTTATTTAAATACAATTGTAATTATATAATTAGTAATTACTTTATTAACTTAACACTGTTTTTATGGCATTGCTGCAAAAACTCTCTTTTGCAAACTTTATTTTTTTATTTTATGAACAGCGTTATGATGTTTGTAATATTTGGTGTAAATAATGTTGTACCGTGATGAATGATGTCATGATCCATGAGGTGCTGCATGAGCCGGACGGCAGTGTCTCGATCAGATGCTTCTTTATGAGCAATCAGCCAATCAATGAGCTCCTGAGCCACAAAACAGTTCGGGTACGTCCGCAAATGGTGTCTGCGGTCCTTGATCAGTTTGCTATCATGCAGTCGCAGTCTTCAACACAAATTAGATTTATAATAATCACTACTGCGTTGTAAAAAAAATAAATAAATAAATATTGCTGCCTTCATTTTTTACTTGAATCAATTTAATTTTGAAGTCATCTCAGTTTACATTAATCAAACTGGCTAAAAATATTGATTAATAACTTATTATTATTATTATTATTATTATTATTATTATTATTACTTTTTATAAAAATATACTACCGGTCAAAGGTTTGGGGTCAAGTTAAATTGTTAAATATTTATTAAAATGTAAATAACTGCTTTCTTCTTGTTTGTAGTTTCAAATGAAATTATTACTCCAGTCATTATTGCTTTTATTACTATTACCATTAATAATATTAATAATAATAATAATATTAGAGTGATTTCTGAAGGATCATGTGACTGTACTGTATTTTTGATTAAATAAATGCACCTTTGTGAACAGGATAAGCTTATGTTAAAACATTTAAAAATCCTACTGACTCCAAACTTTTGACCGGTAGTGTATATTAAAGTAACATAAAGTATTTGTTGTCAGAACTTTTTATCATTTTTACAGTGTTTAATGCAAAGATGACTGACTTTAGGCCTAACAGAACAAATTTTTAATTTCCCACAAGACAATTGTGAGGTGGTGACATTTAGAACCATGACTTTCTGTGTAAATGTCCTTATGAGACTGTAAGTTTTAATTAATAAAGCTTACCTTAGCTGTTCTCCTGCAATCATGACCTCGGCTTTTAGGTTTCTTGTCATCATTGTGCATTGAAAGTTTCTCAGTGAATGTTCTCTCATGGCTCTGCGTTCGTGCACTTGTTTCTTTGGCTTTATTATTGCTTTTGTGTTGACTAAATATCAAGTGAACCGAGGCTCCAGTTATTCAGTGCTGTGAACTGTTGTATATACAAATATTTTCTATTTCTTCTTCATTCTCTACATCCTTGTCACAAGAACTTTTAAACGTTGACTCTAGTTTAAGGTGATTTTACAGTCATTACACTACAAACTGATCTGACTTAAAGCAGGTTTACCAATGCTGTTTAAACGGGTCATTTTTAAATGTAAAAAATACATCATGAGATATTGGAAAACATATACGTAGTTTCACATAATGACCACATGGTGTCACTAAAAGAGTTCTACATACAACGTCAGCTAATGCTGATTTACAGTAGACAGGGGTGCCCAAAGTTGTTCCAACTGTATAAAGGGCTAAAAACAAAACTGGATTGAGGGCTGTTAGCCAAATATATACCAAACTGTACTACAATAAATTTGCCAAGGGGATTTTCCTAAAAATGTTGCTTTAAATCCTATTAACTAACGCAGTATCGATTTTAACATTTTATACTGAACTTATTACAGTAAAAACATAAACAGTCCTATTTATAACACAGTGGAGTTCAATGTTGAATACACTAGTCGAGCAGCTCCTGCCTTCACCTTAATTAGCTCGCAGATGAGTTGTGCGTTGTCCTCTATCTTTCAAGAGACAGTTTTCACATTTTAAAAGTCTGATTCATTTACAACCATTAATCTTATTATTTAATTTCAGGTCATTGTTTTTTTGGGTAGCTCAGCAATAAAACAAAGAAACAAAAGGTTACATTAAAATCAAAATTGCGATCTCTGTCAAAGGCATTTGCCCCAACCACCTCCCCATCATTTTCCCTGTCTATTCAGAAAGGATGGCGGGCCAAATCAAAGGTTACCACTTTGGCCCGTGGGTCCTACTTTGGGCATCTCTGGTATAAGATAACCCATTAAAATGTCATTTGGTATAACAACATGCACACTCTAAGAAATACTGGGTTATTTAAACCCAAATTGTGTAAAATCTGGACTAACCCAAACATTGGGTTAAATTTGGTCCCATTCATTTAAATAAAAACAAAAAAACAAGCAGTTTGGTTTAATATTACACCCAGAATTGGGGTGAAATAACCCAACATTTTTTAGAGTGTATCTATATTTATATTATTTATCTAATATTTAATACATATTTGGTGTATAAACCATTCTTGTCTGGCATATAGAACAAGAACGATTAAATGAAAATTTCTGTTTAATTTAATTCTATATTTAGAGTATAAAAACTCTACTCATTTATCATTTTAAATTGTTATCCTTTCTCACTATTCTTCAAACCGCTTAGTTTTACCTGTTTTA
The DNA here is from genome assembly GCA_903798195.1 of Danio kyathit. Classification (NCBI taxonomy): domain Eukaryota; kingdom Metazoa; phylum Chordata; class Actinopteri; order Cypriniformes; family Danionidae; genus Danio; species Danio kyathit. Next base: position 29,098,058 of record LR812529.1, on the reverse strand, counting down.
AAATTTTTGTCAGCAATTTTTTAAATATATTAATTTATTGAGTTTTTAAAGCAGTACATTACCCCTACCGGAACCACGGTATTGGAAAAAAATAAAATTAAATTAAATTAAATTAAATTAAATTAAATTAAATTAAATTAAATTTAATTTAATTTAATTTAATTTAATTTAATTTAATTTAATTTAATTTAATTTAATTTAAAATTAAATAAATAAAAGGGGTGTCACGGTGGTGCAGTGGGTAGCACAATCGCCTCACAGCAAGAAGGTCGCTGGTTTGAGCCCCGGCTGGATCATTTGCCATTTGTGTGTGGAGTTCTCCCCATGTTCGCGTGCATGGCTTCCCTCCGGGTGCTCCGGTTTCCTCCACAGTCCAAAGACATGTGCTATTGGTGAATTGAACTGGCCGTAGTGTATGTGTGTGAATGCAAGAGTGTATGAGTTTTTCACAGTGTTGCGTTGCAGCTGGAAGGGCATCCACTGCGTAAAACATATGTTGGATAAGTTGGTGGTGCATTCCGCTGTGGCGACCCCTGATTAATAAAGGGACTAAGCCAAAAAGAAAATGAATGAATAAATAAAAATAAAATATATATCGTTCCAGACTTTCTGAGTTAACAGTGAGAAAACAGAGTGTACCATATTTGTTCAGTCCATATGTTATCATTTAACATGATAGGCTTGGCAACATCTAAAAGAAGGAATATACAAAAGAGGTGTGTCATAATACAAACAGGTCATATCATCTTAAATCACAAAACCTTCCAGATATATAAAAACAAAAAACATTGAGGGAATACATTATGACATATTCTTTAGTCAATATCTTATCATTTGACATGAAGAGCTTGGTAACGTTCAAACAGTACAAAATAGAAATAATGTAGAAAGAAAAAATAAATAAATTTCTTCTAAAGGCCAGGGAGTTCTTCAAAGTAATAAAGGGGGACCATTTGTCTAGGAACTTGTGTTTCAAGCCTCAAATCATGTATTTAATCTTTTCCAATTGAATGTAAGACATCACTTCATTTATCCAGGCAGCGTGTGTTGGGGGGTCTACTCTTTTCCACTTGAATGATATGAAACATCTTGCTAGTAGTGTAGTGAAAGCTATAACCAAATGTATATCTTTACTAAGATCTATATTTATTTGTCAGCAATTAATATAAATAATACTATTGTCAACAATTAAAATATTCTAAAATGGAGTATGATCTCTTAACTTTTACTTTATATTTTTATAAATTGGAGCGCAGAATAATCATGTTTCTTATTTTTTGCAAAAATCAGCTACACTGAATAGCGTTGTAATATTTGTTGGTTATGTCATCCATATTTCTACTAGTGTTATTCGAAACACACTTGCCCTTTAATATGCTTTTTATGACTCACACTTTTGTAAATTAAACTACATGGGTACATTAAAATGGTACATCCTGTCTTTAACCCATGTACATTGGTGTCTTTTATATTAAGTTTATCTAGATATATTTATATAAGTTACATTTTATATTGCATTTTATGTCATTTAGTTAATGTGTCTATAGCTTTATTATAGTGTCATGTTACCCTGATGGCTTATGCTGCATGAGGCTGTGCTCTGTCTTTATTATTGTTGGTCACTGTTGCTGGAGAAGCTGACTTTATGTGTTCCTATATGGCCGTACATTGCACCACCTGAGAGTCAGTACATTTTAAAGTTCACATCATTTACTCACCATTCACTTGTCACAAACCTTTTTGAGTTTCTTTGTTCTAATGAATGCAAAAGAAGATACTTTAAAAGTGCTGAACACTTTTTACCCCGGACTTCCACAGTATTTGTTTTTCCTATGAAAGTCAAAGGATATACTTCTAACATTTTTTAACATGACTTAGTTTGTGGTCAGCAGAAGAAAAAAATTCATAACTGTTTGGAACTATTTGAGATAGAGTAAATGGGGAGTAAATTTTAATTTTGGGTGAAATAATGTTAGACAACCAGATTATAATAGCTCAAATGTGGCTATTATTTCATTCATTCATTCATTTTCCTTCGGCTTAGTCTCTATTCAGAGGTCGCTACAGCGGAATGAACCGCCAATTATTCTAGCATTACAAAGCGGATGCCCTTCCAGCTGCAACCCAGTACTGGGAAACACCCCTACACACTCATTTACACACACTCATACTACAGCCAATTTAGCTTGTTCAATTTACCTATACCGCATGTCTTTGGACTGTGGGGGAAACCGGAGCACATGGAGGAAACATGCAAACTCCACACAGAAATGCCACCCGGGACATGAACCAGTGACCTTCTTGCTGTGAGGCGACAGTGCTAACCACTGAGCTACCGTGCCGCCCCCTGCTATTAATTTTATGTAATTTGTTTAGGAACATGTGAAAATACAAGGAAATATACTGTCACCAAAACGAATCCTGTAATGCTTGTCGCTGACCAAATACAATCTTAAATGGCCTTAGAGTTGGTCAATTGTCAGCAATTGTTCACTTTTTATTCTTAAAAATGTACACATTTGGCTAGATAAATCAGATAAATGATATATTTTTAAATATTATTATACTTAATATAACAGTATTATTATTAATATTGGATATCAGAAACGGGTTACATACTCGTTATTTAACTAACTACTTTTCTTTTTGAGTTTTAGATTTGTAACTTGAAGTGTGTTTTGGTGCGACTGACAGCTGTGATAGGGCGGAGGGCGTGGCCTCACTGCGCGGCTGCTTTTAAAGCAGCGTGATTTACTTTCTTTTCAACATACATCCTGCGCTTGTCACCGAGAGACCACCCGAAGCTAAAAAGCGACGACAAAAAGGCTAATAGTTTAAGAGGGACGTTGAAAGAGCACATCCAGCTTGATTCAAAACTGGTGGAATTGTGTTTCCCCCCCTGAACTTTAATGCCAACAAGCACTAAGTTGTTTACTTGATCGAAACATCAGCAGAAATCATGTCGGCGGAGCAGCACGGTCTTCTGGACCTGGCAAAAAATCAGCTGAATTTGGACTACGGTGACTTTGACATGAGGTTTGATGTGAAGAAGGAGGCTGCAGCTTTGGGACCGGATCGCTCTTTTATCCAGCAGTGCGGCGTGCACGTCCCGGGCTCGGTGTCCAGCACCCCCATGAGCACACCGTGCAGCTCCGTACCTTCCTCGCCGAGCTTCAGCCCGAGCGGACAGAGGACCGAAGATCTTTACTGGACCCTGAGCAGCACGGGCGCGTACCCGCAGCACGCAGACCCACACTGCCTTGAGCTGACACACGAGGACGTCCGGGAAGCTTTAAGCTCTAATCTCATGCATGCACACCCGCCTCAGCTGCACCAAGCAGAGATGGAGGGATACAGGAGCATCGGTCAGTTCCACCCGCCGGGTATGCATCAGTATCACCACCATCAGCAGCAGCAACAGCAGTACACAGATCTTCACAACCCTGAGTTTGCGCACGGTAAAAGCGTGGAGCAGTTAATGCAGCAGCTCGACTGCTCTCCGCAAGGCGCGGCGCACTTGAAGCCGCTCCAGCAGACGCACCACCGGCGCAGCGAGCGCGCGGAAAGCCGCTTCTCCGACCAGCAGCTCGTGTCCATGTCCGTGCGCGAGCTCAACCGACATCTTCGCGGGATGAGCAAGGACGATATTATCCGCCTCAAGCAGAAACGCCGTACCTTGAAAAACCGCGGCTACGCGCAGTCGTGTCGGCATAAACGCGTCCAGCAGAAGCACTTGCTGGAGCACGAAAAGACGAGCCTGGCAACGCAGGTGGAGCAGCTGAAGCACGAGCTCAGCCGACTGGTGCGCGAGAGAGACGCATATAAACTCAAGTGCGAAAGGCTGGTGGTCGGAATGAGCTGCCAGAGCAATAATGGACCCTCTTGTGAAAACCCATCATCGCCCGAATATTTGCGATAGTTCTCTGTGTACTTAGAAGTTCTCTTAAATATTATATATAAAACAGCATAAGATTGTTTGCTGGTCTGACCAGTTGAAGAATGATCTGCAAGTCCAACAAACTTTTGTAGACTGGTTTTAGGTGTTTGTTTTCTTTTTGTCAGCAAGGGAAAAGTTTTTATTCTGTTATCTAGTATTTTATATTTTCACTCAACTTTATCTCTGACATGTCAAGCTGGTTTTGATAATGTATCTTTTATCTTCTGGTTTTCGCCATCTCAGCTATGCAAATGACATTTGACCCTTTTGGCAATAGATGCATTGCACTGTTTGTTTGTTTGTTTGTTTGTTTGTTTGTTTGAATGAACATTTTGTATATCTTTTATTTGTTTTACGAATCAGTTGTAACATTTTCAAGAATTGTCATCGAAACTCTTTTGAAAGGGAAATTATTTTTGATTTGCATTTAATTTTTACCTCCAAAATAAATTTTGTTGAAAGAAAAATATTATTTGTGTTTCCTAATATTTTATTTGTGTTATGTTTTTGCACCACTGCCTTGGAAGAGCAACTTTTGGTTCCACAAAGAGCCTTTCAGTGAACAGTTTAAAATTTAAAGGACAGTTTTTATTTAATCTAAATATTTATTTCATCATAAATAGCTTTTGTTTCAAGATTCCTGCAATGCTAAAGATTTTTCATAAAAACACTGATGCCAAAAATCAAGTTTCTAAACTGTATTTTTTAACAATATCAAAGAAGAGCCATTTTAAATGTTAAATATCATAAATATTATTGTAAAATAATATTACTCCATTATAAAGAACCGTTTATGCAGTTGAACATTGCACAAAGATCAAATGTTCTTCAACCAACGCCAATGCAAAAGAAAAACTATTTCTAATTGTAAGCTGTAAACAATCAATGTAAAAACATGGCTCATAAAATGTTGACACAGATTGATTTGAAACCCATGAGAACATAAAAAAAAAATCCCAGTACACAGGTATGTCTACTCGCAACAACCTTTGACCTCACGCAGCGGCTGTTTCCTGAGACAACTGTGTTTCTAATGACTCCAGAGACTCAGAGAAGAGCTGCACGCCACTGATTGTACCAGCGTGGAAATAAGTTTAGCCCTCTGCCCTCTCCTTCAGAGGAAAGCAAAGACCATCCATCTGAACTGTTGTTTTATTCCTCTTGAAAGTAATTGTTGTACTACGAACTCCAATAACACTGAAAGTTTCGCTGGAAGGCCTGCCCCTTTATGACAAACTTTACGAGAAAAATGAGTAATCCAAACTCTAAATCACGGACAGTGTGGAGCGTTAGAATATTTTGCAACAACGCAAATTCAAAAGTACAAATTTGACACTAAATTAAATGCATATGACTGTAATGCTGATGCACTTTCACAACTCTTGACAAAAATAGATGCTTAAACACTAGTTGTTATTTTTGGCTTACACAACTCTCATTTTCTCGAGATCCAAACAACATGTGTGGCAAAACAGCCTTTAACCCCCGACCTTGTTGTCAACTGCTGCTTAACAGTTAGTGCAAGACTGACCCTTCCGTAATGACGTGCCACCTGTGCAATACAGGGTCACAGGTGCAGATGCAGTTTTTCACCAAGCTATACAGCTATGGTCACTTTCTATTCCGAGCAGCTTGCCATTTATAAGTAAAGATGACTTTGTGTAAGCATTGTGGAATGTGATCAATACAAATTGAACTAAGGTGACTCGAAAACATTAGACATTCATTCGAGTCAGTTTTGTGACCCGTGTAAGTTGTTTGATATGCACTTAAAAAGATAATAAAAAGACTTCAAGTGGAATTTACTTAATCATTTTCCACTCAGAAGTATATTTCCTATATGAAATCAAGTCAAATCTACTTAACCAAGTTGCCCGAAAGTAACATTGTTGAGTAAATTCTACTTAATTAGTGGTCAACTTTGTTTCGAAGGAGATTTTACTCATTTTTTGTTTAACTTGAACTCTATAACCCTGACTCAAGTCATGTTTTTTGAAATGTATGTTTTACTTACAAACATTTAAGTAAACAGCACAGTAGATTAGATAGACACCCAAGTGAACACAGAGACCTCAATAATAGATGCAGAACACACAATGACAGTAACAAACAATGTTTTTTTTTTTTTTTTTGAGTAAATGGGTCATTTTGAGTGGAAAACTCAAATAAATTAAGCTGCAAGAACGATATCAGAAAGTAATTTTACTACTCTGATATATTTTTAAAGGATTGTTTTAAACCTATTTAACAATGCCAACTAAAATATACTTTAAATTCAAGCTTTTTGATGTTTACAAACTGCTTGACAAGACCCAATGCTGTTTGTTTTCACACATCAAGCACACAATTCAGCTTCTTTTAAATTAATCAGAGAAATTACTTTAAAAGTTCACCAAAAAGTCTAATGAAACGTCCAATTATTATTTTTGTTCTGTTTTATGGACTTGTTTTATGCGCTTCATAGATTTTTTTTTTTTGTCCCTTTGACATGTAAATGGCAGATGTTTTAACCAAACCTCTGACAAAATTAACTGTTTTCTAGAAGTGGGTTTAGTAAAATGACCCAACAATATCCTGTCTCATTTTTAGGTCTAGCTTTTACTTTTCAGATTTATTTTCTGTATTTTTGTGTTTGCTTGTTTTAGTCGTTAGTACGATAGGGACAATAAACTGAACAGTAAGTGAAGATTAACACAATATAAATAAATGTTTATTTATCATTACATTTGTAGATTTAATCTAACATTAATTTTAGTTTTATTTTATTTACAAAAATCATTGAGAGTGCCACAAATATTGAAAGTATTGGATATTATTTATATATACTGGATAATACCAGTAAATTACACTACCGGTCAAAAGTTTGGGGTCAGTAAGACATTTTATTGTTTTACAATAAGCTTCTCCTGCTCACCAAAGGTTCATATATTTCATCAAAAATATAGTAGAAATGGTAAAATTGTGAAATGTTATAGCACTATAAAATAACTGATGAGAAGTAGTTTATAATTTCATTTAATAATTTACTCCAGTGATTTAAAGATGAATTTTCAGCTTCATTACTCCAGTCTTCTTATGATCCTTTAGAAATCACTCTAATATTAATTATTATTATTAGTAGGAGTATTACTATTAATAATGGTAATAATAAGAAAAGCAATAATGACTGGAATAATCATTTCATTTGAAACTACATACAATAAGAAAGTAGTTATTTATTTATTTTACAATTTAACAATTTTTTACATTTAATAAATGCCGACTTGATGAACAGAATAATTTTCTTTAAAAAAAAAAACCTGACCTCAAACTTTTGACCGGTAGTGTATATTAAATCTTAATATATTATATCACATTTCTATTGATAGAAGTTGGAAAGAGAGGGTGGGGTGTTGAATCGGGAAAGATCAGTGAACCAGGACCAAAGAGCTCAAAGTGCAATGGCACTATGTGTTGGCCCACTGCCCACAAGGCTATTTGCTATGACAGGTTTCTTTTCCTTTTTACATCTTTTAAAATTGTGAAAAAACTTGTAAAAGTGGAATGCAATGCTGTTTATTTTAACTTAAGTATCTTTTTTAGCTATCCTTTACATTGTCATAAGTAATATTTTCACTTTCAGTATTTGTTCTGTCACTGAAATAATTATAATTTAATAATAATCTAATAATTTTTGAGTAATTAAAAACATTTGTGAAGTAGATTTACCCCCATATCTAACACACCTTTGGCACCTAATATTGTTGATAAATGTTAATATATGCTTATTTCAGCTTGAATCACTGATACGTTGGTAACACTTTTCAATATTGGACAAGTAGTTAATGGTAATGTATTTACTAACAAACAATGAACAATTTATTTTAATATTTAATTTAAACATTTAATACAGTGGGTGGCAAAACAGCTCAGTGGTTAGCACTGTGGCCTCACAGCAAGAAGGTTTCTAGTTTGAGTCCTGGCTGGGCCAGTTGGCATTTCTGAGTTTGCATGTTCACGTGTTGGCGTAGGTTTCCTCTGGGTACTCCGGTTTTCCACACAGTCCAAAGACATGCGCTTTTGATAGTAATAAACAATTTCTGAGTGATAATATGGAGACACATGAGACTGTAAATGACTGTATTAAGCAGATGTTCTCAATGTTTATTGGTTTTCGAGCATATGCGGCGCTATTAAAAGTCTTTCTCTCTCTGTCTCTCTCTGTCTCTCTCTTTCCTTCCCCCCTCTCCTCTGTGCCTGTTCATTGAGTCAGCAATTCAGCTCTCTGACCAAGGTGCTATCACACGCTTAGCCAGACCCGCAGAAACTGAGAAAAGGCTCAAGCAATACAAATAGGGGACTTTACACTGTGAATGAATTCTGGATGGAAAATGAGCAACCGTGACTCTAGATAGGATTCTGAGTATTTATTATGACTGTTAATGTTGAGTAGTCAATTTATTATATTGTTCTACATCAGAAAGAATTTGACACTATGTATTGTTTGACTGATAATTGTGTTTATTGGTTATTATTGCGTTATGATTGTATCATTTATATTAATTTGATTAATTAAGTAATAATTCTGATATAGCTACATTTAAATTACATTTTAAACAACAAATCAAGGAAGACATTTATATATCATGTATATTTTTTAAATAATTAGCTTTCTATAGATTCAAATGCAATATATTAAATTTAATAATATATTACATTTAAAATATTATATATATACATTATTAAATATTTTATATATAATACATACTATTATGTATTATAATACATATAAAATATTAATTAATTAATTGCTTTTTTACTTTTATATGTATATACTTCATACAGTTGCAATCAGAATTATTGAACCCCCTTTAATTTTTTTTTTCTTTTTTAAATATTTCCCAAATGATGTTTAACAGAACAAGGAAATGTTCACAGTATGTCTAATAATATTTTTTCTTCTGGAGAAAGTCTTATTTGTTTTGATTTCAGCTAGAATAAAAGCTGTTTTTAATTTTTTAAAACCCATTTTAAGGTCAAATTTATTAGCCCCTTTAAGCTATACATATTTTTTCAATAGTCTACAGAACAAACCGTCATTATACAATAACTTGCCTAATTACCCTAACCTGCCTAGTTAACCTAATTAACCTAGTTAAGCCTTTAAATGTCACTTTAAGCTGTATAGAAGTGTCTTGAAAAATATCTAGTAAAATATTATTTACTGTCATCATGGCAAAGATAAAATAAATCCGTTATTAGAGATGAGTTATTAAAACTATTATGTTTAAAAATGTGTTGAAATTTTTTTCTCTCCGTTAAACAGAAATTGGGGAAAAAAATAAACGGGGCTGATAAATCAGGGGGTTGAATAATTCTGATTGCAACTGTATATACATTGAATTTTTCTAGTGACTTAAAAAAGTCTAACTTGCAGAACTAAACATTAAAAAAAACTAAGCTAAAAAACTTAACATTTAAAAGATAGTATTCTTAATGTATACTATTTCATTTAGTTTGTATAAATTAATATAAATATATAGTTATATAACATTAAATTTGTAGATTTAACGTAACATTAATTTTACTTTTATTTTATATTTCAAAAATCATTGAGAGTTCCACAAATATTGAATGTATTGGATATTATTTATACAATACATACTGAATAATATCAATTAATCATATTAGAATCTTATATATATATAGATATACACACACACACACACATATATATACATATATACAATTTCTATAGTATTGATGATATTAATCTAAAACGATATTAAAATAGTGACAAATATAATATACTATATACTACTATATATAGTACTGTATACTATATACTAATAAATCGCCTCACAGCAAGAAGGTCACTGGTTCGAGCCCCGGCAGAGTCAGTTGACATTTCTGTGTGGAGTTTGCATTTTCTCCCCGTGTTTGCGTGGGTTTTCTCTGGGTGCTCCGATTTCCCCCACAGTCCAAAGACATTTGGTGCAGGTGAATTGAATTAGCTAAATTGGCCGTAGTGTATGTGTGTGAATGAGAGTGTATGGGTGTTTCCCAGTGTTGGGTTGCAGCTGGAAGGGCATCCGCTGCATAAAACATATGCTGGATAAGTTGGCGGTTCATTCCGCTGTGGCGACCCCAGATTAATAAAGGGACTAAGCCGAAAAGAAAATGAATGACTATTTAATAGTACTCATGAATGTATTACTTTGCACCATGTACATATAAACATTTAAATTGGAAAAAGTAGCATTTATGTAATTTAGTTTCATTATAATTATGTAAATATGTCTATATTATTGGTACTTCTTATATACATTATATTTTGACCTAATATGCGATTATAGTTGCATCCGTATTGTATTATATTACTCTTCAGATTCCACCCTCGTACTTGTCAAACTCATCATACATATAAAAATTTCTAAATGATTAAATAAGCATACACAGAATTGAGAAAATACTACAATATATACAGTTGATTCCCCCCCCCCCCCCCCCCCCCCCCCCCCCCCCCCCCCTACCCCCAAGACTTTCTCCAGAAGAAAAAATATTATCAGACATACTGTGAAAATTTCCTTGCTCTGTTAAACATAATTTGGGAAATATTTAAAAAAGAGAAAAAATTCAAAGGGGGGCGAATAGTTCTGACTTCAACTGTCTATTTTAATTGTATTTAAATGACCGCTTTGCACCATGTAGACATTTAGAATGTAATATTTTCTCAATTAATAAATTTGTCGGTCATCCACACTGTCTGCTATAGTAACCCGAGCAACTCAAGTTCAGTTTGACCACTAAACTGAGTCAAAAGTGTCTGATCTCTGAAGCAGAACTCGGCTGGTCAGAACTGGTCTGTTCCTGCTTCTCAGGCTGTTTTCTAGTGCGTATAATACCAGTGTCCTCTGTCTCTCTCAGCCTTCACGTGAACAGCAGCGGCCGTGTGGCAGTGAGGATGGATGGGGATATATGGAGCTTCCTCTTTCACTTCCTAAATAGGGGTCTGGTCAAGTGACTCTGGTGGAGAGTGAGGGGAGATGAAGTGAAGGAATGCAATGCGGCCGCAGGCTTTGTGGTTTCCGTTCAGGATGTCCACTTGTTTCTGTGTTTCGAGCTCTGACAGCCTGTGGGGGTGTTTGTGATTCATTTGTGATTTACTGTTTCACGAGAACATTCAATCAATGAACCGACTCAGTTTGAGTAAGATCTGCCACTGCTTTTAATACGATGCTATGAGGTGATGTAGTGCTGCATTCGATGAAAAAAACAACAACAAAAAAGCTCATGTTGCAAAAGAAAATACCTTAGATTTTCTTTTGTGCTTAAGTTAATGTGTCACAGGGCATTTCGTTGTGATAAATTTACAACAGAAATTTCTGAGTGCGGACTTGTAGGTTATACACTGTAAAAATGACCATTTACTTTATTTAGTGATTCATTGGTGGTTTTTTATTTATTTATGCTTTCAATTTGCATTGTGACACTGATCTCCATCAAATTTAATGTTGAAATATTTAACATATTACTTTTCTTGATATTTTTAGATTCAAATGATATATTGACAGTTATATGGGACATTCTGCCAGAAATGTATTTCACTTATAAAACAAGTGACAGGGCCTTATTTAAGCTTGTCGTTCTCAAAAATCATACAAAAACAAGCATAAAATCATACAGTTCAACGATAGAACGCATTCTTGATCACAGTCAGCTTCTTCTCCGTCAAATTATCTCACTTGCGAGTCATAGCCTTAAATGTGTAATGCACGCATTTCATGTTAAATTTAATGCAAATGTGACAGGACTCACAGAAACATGGGGACAATTGTAAATTTTATTTGTAGAATTTATTTATAATTTCATGTTTTTAATCAATTGATGTGAATGATAACAACCTAAACTTGCTACTTCTGAAGTATTTTATTCTAAATAACAAAATTATTAAAGCTGTGGGCTCAGTTGGGCTGAGGACGCGGACAATGAGAGGGTTTGTACATTTGTAAAGTGTTTTTAATAAAGAAAAAAAAATCTGAGAACCAAATGAATGACATACTCCTTTACAGAACAACTCACAGAAATCAACCACCAGTCCATTTTAGAAATTTTTTGGGATGAAATACTTTTTATTCACTGTATTTATGTTTTTATTTCAGGGACACATAATGTACGTTTCTGGTAGAATGTCCCATATAATTTATAGTATAAAAACCTAATTATGGGGCGACGCAGTGGTGCAGTAGGTAGGGCTGTCACCTCACAGCAAGAAGGTCGCTGGTTCGAGCCTTGGCTGGATCAGTTGGCGTTTCTGTGTGGAGTTTGCATGTTCTCCCCGTGTTTGCGTGGGTTTCCTCCGGGTGCTCCGGTTTCCCCCACAGTCCAAAGACATGCGGTACTGGTGAATTGAGTAGGCTAAATTGTTCATAGTGTATGAGTGTGAATGAGTGTGTATGGATGTTTACCAGAGATAGGTTGCAGCTGATAGGGCATTCGCTGCGTAAAACATTTGCTGGATAAGTTGGCGGTTCATTTTGCTGTGGCGACCCCAGATTAATAAAGGGACTAAGCCGAAAAAAATGAATGAATTAATGAAAACCTAGTTATTCTGTTATTTAAAAGATTTATTTCTGTATATATAATTTCTTTATTTTTATATATTGTTTCAAATAATGAAAATGTTAATAAATGTCACATTGTTAAACTGTAGAATAATTTATTTTTTAACAGCAAAGTTGTCAAAGTGAAGAATAGGGTCTGATGTGAATCATAAAATAAGGGAAACGGTTAATTAACTATTTTTTATAGAGCATATGGATTGTTTGCCCAAACTTTACTTGGGACTTTCTTCTGTTAACCATGAAGTTACACAGCGGTAGAGCTGGGACGATTAAATTATATTATATTGAATTGCGATAAAATTAATGTCAATAACAACGATAAGCTCTGGACTTTTTTACTCTATATTGATCTAAGAGCCAATCACACAGCATGTGCAACAATGGGAATCTAGAAGTGTGTTGATATAAGTGATGCATCAAATTTTCGGCCACCGAAAATTTACCAGCCAAAAATATGCCATTTAATGAACCCTTTAATTTTTGTGGCTTCAGTCATTGAACACTTCAAGCATTAACAACTGATATTGAAATATATATCATTACCATTCAATATGGAAAATAATTATGGAGATTGCATTTTTGCCATATCGCCCAGCCCTACTCAACAGGTATTGATCTCAAAACAACATGAAAAAACACGTCAAAAATGCAAGTCAATTTCATGCCAAAACCTTGATGTCTATTTGTCATCCACACACTGATACACTTTTGACCACCAAAATAATGACACAAATTTATAATATAAGAAAGGTTTTATTCATCTGAAAGCTTAAATTCCAACTTACAAATATACTCTGGATTTTGTATCTCTACATGTAAACTACTTACAGTAGATGTCAAAACGACATTAAATTGACATCTAACATTGGCCTCAAAAAACAATTAAAGGACAATCATGTAATCATTTTTTTACCTTAATGTCTATTTGATGTCATTTTACCATCAGATCATGACATGTTTTTGACAGGATTTCTGATGTTATTTTGACATCAAGGCACCCGCTGGGTATTTAAAAATTGTCATGGTTTTGTCCATAAAATAAAAACCTGTTGTTTTAGATTTTTAAATTTCACGTTAAAGAAATTTTCACCAAAAAAGACACATTTAAAACAACATCCGTGAGTAGGAAATAACTGTTTGTTGCTGCACAAACTATTGCACTATTTTGAGGATTTTGCAGCTTTCCTACAAATCCCTCCTGCAAAAGTTCAAGTTTAGGTGTGTGTCAGCTTTGTATAATTTCTAGAAGAAAACCTCAGATAAGCAGATGCTGGTTTGTCTGTTGTGCGTCAGAACTGATGACAGCACTTCATGAGCACACAACACACACACATGACCGACTAAGGAGAATTCAGGCTTCCTCCCACACTGTCACTTCCTCCTCCCTCACAGACCTCTGCCACTGATACGCTTGCCTTTTAGCCTGGCTAAAGTACAGGATTAAACCGGCCGTAAAAACTCACTGGGTCATGCTTTTGTTGAAACCTCATGTGCACTCTTTTATTTTAAAACCACAAACTTACAGCACTGAGTTGACAAAGTCGTAACTCTGGAGCCACAATGGCTGCATCCTGAATGTTTCACCCAGCAACCTGTGTCCTGCTGATGTCTGAAGGTGAAGAAGATTCTTTTCTAAATCTGGAGACAAAGATTCATCGTTTTTCTTTCCATAAGCTGTGAGCAATTGAACGTCTTTGTATTAGAGTTTCTGATATTTTTTAATCCTCACAACCAATCATTAATGCAGACTTCTGGGTGTTTTGAGGTTTTTGGTAGTTTGTTGTTGTCCCGTGTCCGCTTCTTCACTGTTTGTGAAATAACGGCCTGGTTCAGTACTGCCACCTTGTGGAAAAACAGCCAGAAGTGCTTGTGCAAGCTATATTTTCATTCTTTCTTCTTCGACTTAGTGCCTGATTTATTAAGTCACCCCAGTGGAATGAACCGCCAATTACTCTGGCATATGTTTTACACAGCAGATGCCCTTTCAGCCGCAACCCAGCACCGTGCTGGGAAACATGTACGTTGTACATCTTTAGGTGAACAATTATTCTGTGCACTAAATAAAATTTTTTGTTTTGGTAATTTTCAGTTAAAGTCGGACTATTTGCTTCAGTGTTTGATGGTTTCAGCTTCAATATTCTTAACCACGCCCTTGTTACCGTTAGTTTGCTATAAGGGAATTTTTTGGATTTTAATATGCACAGTTTGAGTGGTCATGGCAGCAGTTTTGCATATTTTTTGTACACATAGGAACACAGGAATACAATTTGACGTTTGTATTTTTATATACACCAGTAAACCAATAACTAACTATTTTAGGTTTTGTCAGTTTAGTGACTAGTTCAGTCGTAAGAAAATGTATGATTTTTAAAAGGAGGTGTGGCACCAAACCAAACCCCACCCCTAAACCTAACCATCATTGTGAGTTGAGCAAATCGTACAAAAATGTGCAAAAGAGATTGTACAAGTTCATACAAATTAGCCACTAAATCAAAAAGTTACGAATTGCCATGAGATGGCGTTGCATTATTGGTATGTAGGTATTAGTATGTAATGCAGTGTTGGGGGTAACAGATTACAAGTAATGCAAGTTATGTAATAATATTACTTTTCTAAGTAACGAGTAAAGTAACGCATTACTTTAAAAAAAAATAGTAATAATATTTGAGTTACTTTTTTGAAAATGTAATGCGAGTTACTTTTTAGTTGAAGTACTGAGCTTTTAAAAACAATTGCTGAATTAAAATTAAAGTAGTCACAAAGAAGCACGCAGTCAATGAGAGAATGTGTTCATTATTTTGAACGCATCAAAGAAAAGGAAAAAAGGATTGTCTCAATGGACAGTGATTTTACTTAAGACAAATAGTACAAAAGTAGCAAACGCATTGCTTTAAACTTTCAATAATCTGTATATACGGCATGCATAGCTCTGGATCAGGAAGTTCTCAGATAACATAGTTTCAGATTGTTTTTATGTGTTTTTTTTTAAGGTAAATGAAGGTTATGCGGTACGCTGTTAATTGCAGAGCTCCTCTATTAAAAAAAAGAAAGAAAAAAAATAGTTCTGAAAAAGATCAAGCCAAGAGTAACTCAAAAGTAACATCACTCATTACTTAAACAGTAACTAAGTAACACAATTAGTTACTTTTTTGGGGAGTTACAAATGCATTACTTTCTAAACTAACTTTCCCCAGCACTGATGTAATGTTTAATAGGAGACAGTATTGTACATTTGGATATTAGTAATAATCCAATGATGCAAAATACATTTCTGCACCTATTTTTGTTATCCTTTGATCTGGTAAAACATACGTGGATTACCTTTTTTGATGGGCAGGCTGGAATTTATTCGGTAAATGTGTTTCTTGTTGAATAAAAAGTTTATTCTTGTAAGTTTGTTACTTGCATCTTGGCGTTCCCATTATGCAGTTTTATATAATATTCCAAAATGTGCATCAAAAATGTGGATGGAAACAGAGCTAGTGTCTATGCAAATAAAAGTAAATGTCCATTTCGCAGAACCACACTTTACGTCAAATACCTATGAATATTCATGAGATCAGATTGTTGTTTCACATATGCAAAAAAATTAACAAATACAGCAATTTTATTGGGTGATGTGATTCACCTTGCATAATGACATAAATGAAAATTTATGAAAATGAAAGATTTATCCTCTTCAGTTTTATCTAATTTACGAAGGAAACATGTTTAAAATTGGCATCTCAGCACTGGATATGTTATATTTCAAGCATTTAGATTTAAGAATTGTTTTGCCCCGACGGCCTTCCATACTAGAGAACATGTAAATACCAAAGTATACTTGTGCTTTATAGCAGCTGTTACATCCTCAGTGAAATTACTCAATCAGCTGAAAATGCGTCATGTTCCATGGAATAAAAAACACTTTTTTTTTTTCTTAGAATGCAAACTTCCACCATGCTTTGTCTTAATATAGTGTAGGTGGGGTCAAATGTAGAGGCACAACATAGCGTACATGACAATTGTTCCTCATGTGCAACAATGCAAATGGGTGGATATGCCCATTACAGATATAGCAGCGATATTCTTAATTGTCCAAAACCGCCACAACCAAAGTTTGTAGTTCAGTTCAGTATCATAAATGTTTCTTAAATTGATTTATGTTCATTTAATAGGATGTAGAATTGTACAGGGATGAAGGAAGTGCTGCTGTTAGAGTTTTGTGTTGCGTCACTGCCAATTAGCTAGTAAATTTAGTAATATGCTATTACAGTTTTGTTAAATGTTGTTTATGAACTCATTTGGATATTTTCATGTATTTCAAAAGGTTTATTTAGTTTTTGTAATTTTTTACATTTTATCTTAATTTGCTTTAGTTTTTGAAAATTAGTCTATTTTTTATTTTTATTTTAGTTGATTTAATTATTTTATTTTAATAATAATAAACAGACATAAATATATATATAAGCTTTGGAAACGAATTATTTTTAAATTTCATTTAGTTTAACAATGCTATATAGACATTTAAAAAAAACTCTACGCAACAAAATAAACACTTTAATGATATTATCATAACCTAAACTTTGCTATCATCTTTAACATCAAAGTGATAGAAAGACAGGTTATGCAGATTAATTATTGTGTTGTATGTTTATGTTTATCTAATATCCATAAAAGGGCAACATAGTGGCTCAGTCAGCCAATCAGTCGCTGGGTCAGTTGGCATTTCTTTTTTTTCTTTCTTTTTTTTACTAATTTATTATTATTTTTTAGGGGTTTTTCACCTTTTACTAAGACAGGATAGTGGAGAACAGACAGAAAAGCACTGGGAGCAAAGAGAGGGGAATGATCGGCAAAGGACCTTGAGCCGGAAATCGAACTCAATGTGTCAAAGCACCTAACCACTAGGCTATTGCCGTCGACCAGTTGGCAATTCTGTGTGGAGTTTGCCAGTTCTGGGTTGCAGCTGGAAGGGCATCCATTGTGTAAAACATGTGCTGGATAAGTTGACGATTCATTCCGCTGTGGCAACCTTGATGAATAAAGGGACTAAGCCAAAGGAAAATAAATGAATGATATTCTTAAAAAATAAAATGAGATAAAAATTTTAATAAAAAAAAACTCTCAAACATTTTATTTCAGTTACATTATAAAAAAAATCAAAGTTGTAAAAAAAAAGATTACACATTTTCAGTTTTTCTTCTTTAAAATTACAATTTGTTCAAATTGTTTTCTAGTGTAATTCAAGTTTAATTTGTGTATTTGTTTGTGAAATGTGTGACTGAGCACTGTTTCCACCATTTTTCAATGCGCTTTCACAAACAAAGAACACATCGAATTTTATACATATCTTATTATACCTTCTCCAATAATCGTTGCTTTATTGACAGCTTTTGTTTTTTAAATTTAGCTTAAATAAACTCATAATTTTAATTCATTTTAATATATTTATATGGCCGTAAACTCTAATAACCTTTTAAATAATATATCAACTGTTGTTTTTTTTCTCTTAGATGTACCGCGGTGAAACAGGACCAGGATGGAGGACACAGAAGCCAGTCTTTCCCAGAGCAGATACACAGGCTTCAGGAGGTGTTATCAGACGTGAGCATCGTCAGGTCAGCACTTTCTCCATCAGGGCATCAGAAACTCACAGTCTGTCCCGCCAGCCTATGAGGAACTGACGAGCTGGTCTGGGGTGACATTTCACAGCTACAAGTGCAAACCACCAACATTCATCTTCACATAATGAGTCTGCATTGTCTAGATGTGTTTAGTAATAAATGCCACAATACACACAAACAAATACTCAAACAAAATTATTTTGTTTTTATTTAAATGCAGGCTAATTAAAACAACTTATAAAGGTTTTTATTTATTTATTAGTTTTAGTTTTTACTTTTAAATGCATGTTGTGCATTGTTGTTTCATTTTAAAAAGGTGGAAAATTATGACAACAAATGAACAGTAATCTATACTGTAAAACAGAGATGCCCAAACTAGGGCCCTCGGGCCAAAGTTGGCCCATAGTATCCTTTGATCTGGCCAGCCATCCCATTTGAGAATGGTTTAGAGATTGTCATTTAAAATGTAATGTAATCTTATGCTTGTTTGTTTTATTGTTAAGCTACAAAAACGCTATCTGAAATTAAATGTTTCAATTTAAATGGTGTAAATTAATCAGATTTAGTTTAAAATGTACACACAGTACGACAGAGAGAGGACCATGCAGAGACTTTGGTGAGTGAATCAAGGCAAAGGCAGATTCTGCTTGACTAGTGTATTCAACATTGAACTCCACTGTATTGTTTTTATTGCAAGAAGTTCTAATTAAAAAAGTTATACTGCATTAGTTAATACAATACAATTTTGTAATATTATGAAATGAATTAAGAAATTATATGGAAGTTTTAATGTAAAATAGTTTGGTTTATTTATCTTTGGCCCATGCTATCAGTGATATTTGGTTTTTGACCCTTCATACGAAAAAGTTTGGGCACCCCTACTGTAAAGGTTTCACACAACTTCTTCATGTTGTCCCAATACAAATCGATTAAGTCAACTTAATTTTTAAATTTTTTTATTTTTTATTTTTTACAAATTTAAGGGGATTAAACAAAAGAAAATAAAGTTGTAACACCCCCCCCCCACCCCCCCCCCAAAAGAAATTAAGAGTTGTGTTGTTTCTACTCATTTTAAATAAGCAGTTTATAAAAGCACCAAAAGTCATTTTCTGAATGTTTTTCAATGTTTTCTATGCAAAAATATCTAGACAAATTACTATAGTCCTCAAAATTATCTTATATTAGGCTTTAATAAAGCTTCTTGTTGTAAAAAAAGTATTATTATTTGTATTTAATTGATAATGTTATTTTGTTTACTATTATTATTTAATAATCATATTTTTATTATTTTAAATATTTTATTTCATAAATCAAACAATTCTTTATTTATTGCACATGACTGTGTAACATTATATAAAACTTTACTGTCACGGTTTTTATTTTAAATATAATTAAAATGTTAATTATACCTAGAAGTTCTGTTTAATTCTGAAGATTGGTCCAAGATCTGTGATGGTATTTTTCCAAAATGTACCTTAATTTCCATACATGAACAAAATTTTAAGTTTTTCCACTGAATTTATTTTACACCTGTTCGTTTGCATAAAATGTTTCTAGCTTGTTCCGACCTCTGTTTCAAATGCAAAACTTGTAAGGGCACATTTTTCATGTATTTTTCTCCTGTGTTCACATTCAACCATTTTGGAGAGGGGATCATTCTGCAATCCAGTTCCCATAATGGGATTTTATTTTCTCCCCCTCACTTTTTTTGTTGAATGACATTCCTAAAGACCTTTTTTACTCAGACCTCAAACCTCTGTTTACAACTCTGGCTAAAAAATGTATATTACTAAAATGGTCTACTTTTGAAATTCCAACTATTTCCATGTGGATTTCTCAGGTGTCAGCCTTTCTTCCTTTGGAAAAATTAACCTGTGACCTCAACCACAAACAGAACAAATTCAAGAGACTTTTGGAAACTCTCCAATCCTTTCTCATAATAGCTGAAATTTTTATTTTAAGAGAGTTCTGGCTTCTTTTTTGTTTTGATTATATATATTTTTTACAGATACATTTGTAAATTTTTATGTAATTGTCAGTGCTAATTATTAAGTTTTTATTTTTTTATTAGTTTAGTTCAAATATATATTTTTTTATTTAGTATTAAGATGAGATTTTCAAACTTAATAAAATATTTTTAGTGTAAAATATATGTATGCTTAGTTAATACAAAATTATTTTTATTATTTAACAAAATGCATTATTAAGAAACTTAAAATTATTCATATTACTGTTTATTAACTTAATATTATTATCAATGTTAAAACAGCCACTGTGCTTAATGTGTTTGTAAAAACTGTAATTAATTTTACTAAGGAATTTTAAATGTATTAACTAAACAATTTCATATCTGATTTTAAAAACGAATTAACAAAAAAGTCAAAGAGTAGTATCTTTATTAAATATTTAGCAAAATAATAGTCTTTTTTTTGTCACTTTTGATCAATACACCCTTGTTTTATACATTTTAAATGAAACATTTATAGCAATGATTTTGTGATTTACAATATAATTGTAAGACTTATCAAACGTTTTTCTATCACATTTGATCAGTTTAATATGGCAGTCTTGCATAAAACGTTTTACACATGAAACTGAAACTGTTCAAAACCTTCATTTTCTGAAAATCCACAGAGACAGTGTTGAAGAAACACCCTGTGAAACTGACAAATGCTTCATCTTCAGTCAAACACATGGCCCTCAGTTTTTTTCATATTTGCTGGAAAACCAGAAAGCCAGCCCACATGAGAGAGGATCTGGCAACATGACGCTCATCTGTTCCTCAAAACCAAAAAAGTTTGTTTCATGCAACCAGACAGTGTTTATGACTTAAGATGTATTTGAATAAGATGTAAAAAAAAAAAAAAAAACAAGGTATAATCATACTTGCAGTCGTCTGATAAATTTTCAAAAATTGTATGATTAAATATCAAAATGAGGCATTGTTTCATCAATTATGTGCTAATTTTAAGCACAAAAATATGAACACTGGATGTAGTCAGATTCAAAATTATAGTTTTTTTTTACATATTATAGTGAAGTTTTAAGAATCTCTTTTCATCACTTCATAATTGATAAACAGAAAAAAAGACAGATTTTCACATTTTGTTGTGGTTGAATAAAATATACAATCAAGCATATTATGTAAAAACAAATTCCTCTTAAAAAACCTTCATAAATTACAATATCCCTCAATATTTTAAGCTTTTATAAAGCTTCTTATTGTTACATATAATATTATTATCGAAGTATTGTAATTATTATTGAATTGTTATATGTATTAAATTAAGTTATACAATAATATTTAACTAATAATATTAGGAATATATGATTTTAAATATTTATATATATATATTTATTTTGAATAATCTCTTTATTGAGATTTAAATGAAATACAACAATTATAAAAACAAAACAAAAAAAGAAACAAAACTAAACTAAAAAAAATAAAAGGGGGTACAGGTTGTTTAAATTAGTAACAGATTATTCTAGATAAAACAATAGAAAGAAATTGTTGAAAATACAAATCATCTATAGAAGGCATGCACCAGAACATCTGTATGACAATGGTTTGTTTAAATAAATCGTTGGAAATATAGGCCAAGTCAATCTCAGTTTATTTTGTCTTTTCCAGTTTCACATAATAAATTGCTGAAATTTGAGTTTGAAATAAGATGTATAAAGGGTGTCCACATTTTCTCAAAAACAGTGTTTTTTTATTTTTATTTATTTTATTTATATATATATATATATATATATATATATATATATATATATATATATATATATATATATATATATATATATATATATATATATATATATATATATATATATATATATATATATACACAGTTGAAGTCAGAATTACTAGCCCCCCAATTGATTTTTTTTTCTTTTCTTTTTTTTATATTTCCAAAATTATGTTTAACAGAGCATGGAAATTTTCACAGTATGTCTGCTAATATTTTTTCTTCTGGAGAAAGTCTTATTTGATTTATTTTGGCTAGAATAAAAGCAGTTTTTAATTTTTTATGAACCATTTTGAGGACAAAATTATTAGTCCCTTTAAGCTATGTTTTTTTCGATAGTCTACAGAACAAACCATCATTATACAATAACTTGTCTAATTACCCTAACCTGCCTAGTTAACCTAATTAACCTAGTTAAGCCTTTAAATGTCACTTTAAGCTGTATAGAAGTGTCTTGAAAAATATCTAGTCAAATATTATTTACTGTCATCATGACAAAGATAAAAGAAATCAGTTATTAGAAATGAGTTATTAAAACTATTATGTTTAGAAATGTGTTGAAAAAAATTCTTCTCCTTTAAACAGAAATTGGGGGAAAAAATAAACAGGGGGGCTAATAATTCTGACTTCAAATATATATATATATATATATATATATATATATATATATATATATATATATATATATATATATATATATATATATATATATATATATATATATATATATAATTATAATTTTTATTTATTTATTTATTTATTTATTTATACAGGGACAGTGTACAACATGACATGTTGTGCCCGAATTAGCTATATATGTTATATATTGATGCACGAAGAAGTGCTTTTGCAGTGTCTTGCCTTAAAAATGTTGTCGAAATTGACTAATGGTTTCATGACATGCACTTCGCACCTCATCTCACTAGTCAGCCAGTGAAAACCTCTCTCACATTTGAGGCAAAAGTGATATTTAGTAGCAGAAAGCAGTTGCTGTGATGAAATGTAGCCACCTTATATTGTAACCTCTGGCGTTTTACTACCAAATCCATGCAAATGTCTGACTCTTGGTATTTATCTCTATTATGGAGACAGAAAAAAAAAAGAAAATGCATTTGTGGGAAAGGATGGCAGCGTCACCTCCATAACAAACTGTGATAGTGAGAAGAGTCTAGCGTGCCACTCCCTGACGGCAAAGCCACCATAAAGAAGAAGTGTATAAATACTGACGATAAACAAAGCACTGAGTCTGCAGAAAGCCTCTCTGCGGTGTGAGAAAAGTGCATGTTCGTCAGTCACAGGATTGGGACGCTCTGTGATGGCCGTTGTTGTTGCTGTATACAAAACAAGGCGGCGATCTGATGATCTGACAAGAATCAAATGAGCTACTTAAAACAAAATAGATACACAGAGTTATACAGGCTGGATAATGATTCTATCTCTGTGTTTATTATGAGTCATAAGTGATTAGAGATGTATTTGACACTTGTGTGTTCCTCTTAGAAGTCGTGTCTGTGTGTTCAAGATTTGTTTTTGTGTTTGTTGACTTGGGTTGGGTTGTTCAATTTCAGATAATGGTAATACATTCGTGGTTGTAAAATGTATTATTCATAGAATAATTTTTTTTTTTTTGTAAAAACTTCTAATAAATATTATGAAATAAAGTTATTAATAAAGAGTATTCTATTTATGGCATTATATAAAAAATTTAACTGATATATATTTATTTATTGTTCATATATATATATATATATATATTTTTTTTTTTTTTTTTTTTAATATTTCCCAAATTATGTTTAACAGAGGAGGGAAAGTATGTCTGATAATGTTTTTTCTTCTGAAGAAAGTCTTATTTGTTTTATTTTTGGCTAGAATAAAAGCAGTTTTTTATTTTTTCAAAGCCATTTTAAAGACAATATTATTAGCCCCTTTAAGCTCATTTTTTTTTGATAGTCTACAGAACAAACCATCTTTATACAATAACTTGCCTAATTACCCTAACCTGCCTAGTTAACCTAGTTAAGCCTTTAAATGTCACTTTAAACTGAATAGAAGTGTCTTGAAAAATATCTAGTCAAATGTTATTTACTGTCATCATGACAAAGATAAAATAAATCAGTTATTAGAAATGAGTT